>CANJKZ010000925.1:0-81492 GCA_947471745.1 Closterium sp. Naga37s-1 | reverse complement strand
AGGGAAGACAGGGAGGGGCAGGCGAGGGTGGGAGGGGAGGCAGAGTCTCGGGAAGACCAGAGACAAGGAGACGCAAGTGCATGCACGAAGGCGCTGCAATGAGGGGTGACCAAGACGGTGGTGCCAAAAGGAGGGTCCGGTGCGACAGTGCCGCGACACGAGCAGGGGGCCGCTAGCTGACCTGACGCAGACGTAGACGCAGTTACCTGAGGAGACACAGTAGTCAGTCTGTACAGACTCGAGCCAGGCGCACGTGTGAACGTGGCCAGGTGCCGGCCAGTCCGGGAGCACGTACAAATCGCCACACGCTGTTTTCCTGAGTAAAGGTGTCAACCCATACATCCTGAAGGACGGCGTTGCTCACCAGTTCGTAGAGAACGAGGGGAGGTGAAGACCTGATAGTGAGCCAGACGGAACCGCCGGACACGGGAGAACAGTGGAGGAACGTGCAAGGACTGGGCCCCCAGAGGGGTTGGCCAGAGAGACAGCAACAGGTGTAGGGAGCGGTGTGAGTGTGGTACTGTCGCGAAAGAAACAGCGGGAAGCACCTGGGTCAAGCGTGAAGGTGTGCAAGGCCTCAGCAGGCGCAGTACCAGAGAGAGCAGACTCACTAGCACCTAGAGCAGCAGCCTCACCAGCACCTAGGGAAGCAGCCTCACCATCACCTAGAGCAGGAGCCTCTATACCCGGGTCTGGCGGCATACACAGGGAACAGTCACCCTCAGCACTAACAGTCAATGCATACATGGCAGCAAGGATAGCATCATAATCAAGAGCAAAGATATCAACACCCTGCCTAAGCAGCTCTGCCCAGTGGGGGAGCTCAGTCGCGTCGGGAAACTCTGCACGAAAGGCGTCGGTAAGACGGGAGAAGCAGTGGTGCTGTGTGTGAGGCTGCCCGCATGTCTGACCAGTGCGGTCACCTGTGCGAATGACATACGGGCAGCGACCACCACCCCAAGAAGCCCCACGCTGAGCAAACCACTCACGAAGCTCCTGGGGCGAAGGGGTCTCACGCTGACGCTGCTGCTGCTGCCTCTGACCACCGCCAAAGCCTCCCCTCTGACCGGTACCATCCCGGCCGCCACCACTGCCGCCGCCCCCACTCCCACCGCCGCCACTACTGCCGCCGCCACCACTCCCACTGCCACCTCCACCGTCGCCACCTACGCCTCCACCCCCACCACCACTCCCTCCGGCACCACCGCCACCTCCACCGCCTCCACCACCCCCACGACCACCTCCACCGCTGCCACCCCCACCGCCCCTGTCTCCCCCTGCCCCTGCCACAGCGGCGCCTCCAACTAGGGGCAGACGCAGCTCCTACCTACTCAGCACGAAGGTAGTCAACAGCTGCAGCAGAGGCGACTGAGGGGACAAGGGGGGAGGGCGAACACCCCTCAAATAAGGGAGTGCAAGGAGTGCCACGAGAAGCGCCTACAGCGACTATGCTAGTCTCAGCTGCTAGGAGGTGCTTCTCGAGCAGGTCGACAGTGAGGTCGGTGGGGTCAAGGGCGAGGAGGAGGTCCCTGACAGCGCTAAGAGAGTCAGGGAGGCTGGTGACTATGAAGTAGAGAGTGATGTACATGGGAGGAGGGTTCTTGGTGAGAAACTCGGCGGGAAGCGCAGCGCGGTAGCGAGTGTCACTAGTGCGAAGGTGAGTGACGAGGTCGGCTACTGTGGCAAAGGCGGACAGCTCTGGGAACAGGTAGGGCAGAAGAAGGCGGCCTAAAAGCAGCAGTGGCAGGGGATGAGTAACGAGCGACTACAGCGTCGTACAGGGCTCTAGTAGTCTTGTGCTGGCCAAAGTGAGCACGCTCGGCTAACGACAGGTGGTTGCGAACGGCTAGGCGAGCAGCAGCGTCACGGGTAAGCCAATGTGATCGAGTCGCACTGTCAGCTGTGTCGGGAGGGGGAGAGAGGCGCCAGACGTGAGGTCAAACAGCGAGACACCGTCCTTAGAATCGCTCAGTAAGTACAGCTGCAGGTCATCTAGCCACGCGTCGAACTGTATCGGACGGCCCTCCGCATCGAACGAATGTACACTGAGAGTGGCCATAGCGGGCAGAGCAGTAGGGGCGCGCTAGCAGCAGGGCAGCACGCAGGCAGGGCAAAGCATGGCGGAGGCCCAGCAGGGCGACTCTCAGGCAGAGGAGGGCAGGGCGGCAGTCAGCAGGGCAGGGTGGCGCGGCTGTTAGCGGCGCTCAGGCAGGGCAGGGCGGCGCGGCCAGCAGGGCAGTGCACGGGCAGGGCAGGGCAGGGCGGATGCCAGCAGGGCGGCTTGCAGGCAGGGGCACGTGACGAGCAGGTGGCAACAGTGCAGGGCAAGGCAGGGCAGCCGCGCGTGCAGAGCAGCAGTGCGGAGTAGGGGCAGGTGCACGGGCAGAGCTTACACGTGCAGGCAGGGCAGGGCAGTCGCGCTTGCTGGCACTACACTGTGCAGGGCAATGACAGTAGTGCAGTAGCAGTAGTAGGCAGTCGCAGCAGTAGGGCAGCAGGGACAGCGGGCCGCGAGATGCAGGGCCAGTGCAAGTGCACGGGCGGCAGGGCAGGTGCGCACGGGCCTGGCGCGGGCTGTACGGACTGCGTGCGGGCCTAGCGCGGGCTGTGCTAGCTGCGCGCGGGCCTGGCGCGGGCTGTATGGGCTGCGTGCGGGCCTGGCGCGGGCAGTACGGGCTGCTTGCGGGCCGTGCGCGGGCTGTACGGGCTGTACGCGGGCGGCGCGCGGGGCTGTATGGGCTGCGCGAGGGCGGCGCGCGGGCTGTGCGGGCTACGCGCGGGCGGTTCGCGGGCTAAACGGGCCTGGCGCGGGCTGTACGGACTACGCGCTCGGCAGGGTAGGGCAGATTTCGGGTAGGAAAAAAAATCGAAGTGGTGGGGCCCTCTAGAAAAAATGGTCCTTAGGAAGGACCCGCTCTATACCATGTCGAGAAGAATAGTTGTTCATTAGGTCAAGGGGAGGGGTACAAGAGCAACATCGAGTGAAATTGTGTACCCCCTAGTGCTAACACCCATATAGCCTAAAGAACATAAGCATATATGTTTTGACAAGCCTTTCCAGCCGCAGAGCCAGCAGAATGGCCCACAGCCTAAGAAGCCGTTTCACAAGGGTGGCCAGCAGAGGAACGGAACTCCTTTTTGCACCTACTGCAAGAAGATGGGTCATACGAGGGGGCAGTGCCGTACGCTGAAAAAGACTGAGGATTCTGGCAAGCCGCAGCAGGCGAACAAGAAGGGAGATGCAGGACCTTCAGGCTCGCGCCAGGATTATCACAAGTCCAAAGGATTCTGGCAAGCCGCAGCAGGCGAATAAGAAGGGAGATGCAGGACCTTCAGGCTCGCGCCAGGATTTTCACAAGTCCAACTAGGGTGTGGGTACCTAGCTGGACAGGTAGATCGAGGTGATGAAGCTTACGTCCTTCGTGACGATGATCTATTAAAGTTAGAGAAACTTGCTGAGTGCAAGTCTCTTGTTTGTTTGCTTCTTCTTTGAGTGAAAAAACTGTTTTTCTACCTCGATTGCACCCACTTATGTTGGTGCAACCCTACGGTTTGCACTCGGCTTGTTGTCCGTGTGCGTGAATGTGTGTGTGTATGGAATGGTATGAGGCATGGGATAATATATATTTCATGCTTATAATTGTGTGTGAATGTTGAGTCATGATGTCGAGTGTGTGTGTCGAGTCAATAGCGAGTTATCGCTAGACGCGTGTTACGCGGTCGTTTGTGTCTCGCGCGCGGTTTCTATTTTGTCGTGCGCGGTTTTCTATTTTGTCCTGTGTCGAACGTTCGGCGTGTCGCAGGTGTGGTGCAGCAGACCCATCAAGAACTCAAGAATGAGTTTGTGATGAAGAGCCCGAGCCTTGGTGTCAAGCCTCAAGCGATTTCGAAGCTTGCCAAAAAGGGTACACCTCAAGATATTGAAGATAGTTACATTACTTTGTGTAGTGTAACATTTCACTTGGTGTAGGCCCTAGTGAAGGGTAGTTTCGAGACCCTTCGTGGTTGGGGACAGTGTGGCACTGTTCCACATCACTGTACCTCGGCTCTTGGGGTTTGTAGGAGGTGGGAGTCATTCCCAACTCGTAACTCTTCCTATCTTGTGTTCTAAGACTATAGGGGCTGCCATAGTACCGTTCGTTCAAACCGACCCTGTGTCGTCAATTCTTTATCAAATCGTGCAATCTAAATTGCTAATTGTAGACGACGTGAAGACGCTCCAGATCCAATTTGAATCAAGTCATTTGCAGCTGTGAGCAGAACGCTATCAACGTTTGAAGCCGCTGTGCAGAAATCCGTCTGTGCTCTCTATCTTTCGTTTTAGGCACATTCAAGCCTATTGTGACTATAACAAGTGCTATCAGAGCCCTTGGAGCAGTTTCGACAATGTCTGGACCTGAGGAAAGGGGTGGCAGAGGTGCTGGTGGCAGTGGAGAAGCTCAAGCTCAAGGCCAACCCCGTGATTCAGCCATGGCGCCCATGCAACCAAGTCTTGGCCCACCTAGGGATGAGCCTAGGGTGTTTGGGCTTGACAAGTTCAACGGTGACAACTTTGCTGAATGGATCCTTCAAGATGGAGAACATCTTTGACCACTATGACCTGCTGGAGGTGATGGAAGGAACGGAGAAGCGCCCCGAGAACGACCCGGAGAAGAGCCCGTGGGTGCGGAAGAGCGCACAAGGCTATCTCTTACTTGGGCAAGCGTTGGGGAGCAGTCAGATCCGTCACATCAAGCCATTCCAGCGTGAACCAGAGAAAGGACCAAAGGCATGGGCTGCTCTCAAGGGTGTACATGCTCCTGCAACAGCGGCGGTAGCGGTGGTGTTGGAACGGCAAATGGCGGCACTACGAATTGAAGAAGACGAAGCGGTTGAAGAAGGGGTGCAGAAATTCTTCGACTTGTTGACGCGGCTTGAGGGAGCTGATTTGAACTACAGTGAGCTCCAAAAGAAGACCAAGTTGCTGGCCTTACTCCCAGAGTCATGGTCCTCGCTCATCATCAACCTTAATCGCGACTTGCCCCGCCTCTCGCTTGAAGACGTGAAGCGAGCTATCCTTCAAGAGGATTTCCGCCGCCGTGAGTTGGCGAGTGCGGATGGTGCTGGGGCAGCGAGCATCGGCCGTGGATATGGTCGAGGAAGAGGCAGAGGACGAGGGGGAGGAAGGTTTGGTGGCAGCAACTTCGGCGGAGGCCGCAGGAGTGGCGGTTACGGCAGCGACGACAAGAGCTACGGACGCGAACGCGGCCGATTCGACGGCGAGTGTCACTATTGCCACAAGAGCGGACACATGTGGCGCGACTGCTACAAACTCCCTGATGGTTGGACCCCTGCTCAAGGCCAAGAGGGTAGAGGAGCAGGAGGAGGGAGAGGACGAGGCCGTGGAGGCCGTGGCGGTCGCGGTGGCGGAGCTGCAAACATGAAGAGCGGAGGACAACGACAAGGACCCGAGCGACGATCGATACCCGGGTCTATTCTACTTCGTGTCGACGCAAGTACCGGCTGGTCCAGAGAAGGATGAAGGCTTTGAGGAGCCAGCAGCTGTGGGGAAGGTGACCCTACACCCCCTGGGACTATTGGGTGATTGATAGTGGCGCTACCTATAGCATGACACCTCGCCCGGACTTGCTCACCGAACTCGAGCCGTCACCGGTGAAGCATGTCACATCGGCTTTGGGGCAGCGAGCAGAGGTGAAAGGCATGGGCAAGGCCATGTTCAAGGGTGCTGATGGGAAGATGGTGGGCCTCAAGAACGTGCTTTGGGTGCCCAGCCTTGCTGCAAACCTGATTTCCGTGCGGCGGTTGGCAAAGGCCGGCATGGACACGAACTCGAAGGGAGCCAAGACCTACACCGCAAGGCTTGGCGATCGAATTCTTTGGGACCTTCATGAGGACAGGGATGTCTACAACGAGATGTGGCAGATCCCAGTGGTCCCTATGCCTAAGGAGAGGCAAGTGGCAGCAAGCATCAGCACCAAGGATGGAGCGGTCGGTAGCGACGATGGCGCGAACGGTCGCGCTAAGGAGAATGAGCTCAAGAAGAGCAAACCTGGAGGGACCAGCAAGTTCAGTGAACCTAAGGAGAGTGGTGCAGCAACCAAGGAGCAGCAAAAGGGTGAGGAGAACCCAGAGGCAGCAGCGGAGGAGGACTACGGAGAGAGTATGTGGGGCGCTATTGCGAGCGCGGCATTCTCCAATCCAACTTCGGCTACGGGGGAGTGTGATTGGCTCACCTTGCATCGGCGCATGGGGCATGTGGCCCTGCCCATCTTGCAGCAGCTAGTGAAGAATGAGATGGTTGCTGGCATACGTGTGAAGGGGGAGCCCGATGAGGTGCTTGGCTGCCCGACGTGCATTCAAGGCAAGTTCACCCGGTTTCCGTTCCCTAGTTCGGAGGCAACGGCAAAGGCACCGCTTGATGAGGTGGTGATGGACGTGGTGGGCCCCCTGAAGCTTGGAGCTGCTGGAGCTGAGTATTTTCTCACCATTGTCGACGTCTACACCCGCATGACTTGGGTGTACGTGCTGGCCAAGAAGAGCGACGTGGCTGAAACGTTGAAGACGGATTGGTTCCCGATGGTGGAGCGGCAACAAGACCGTCTAGTCAAGTCAATCCGCACCGATCGAGGGGAAGAGTTCCTGAGCAAGGAGTTTGGGTTGTGGCTGAAGAAGAATGGTATTCGGCACTCCCTCACCATGCCATACTCCCCTGCAATGAACGGCATCGCCGAGCGAGCGAACCGCACAATCACGGAGGCGGCACGCGGGTTTGCTCATTGAAGCCGGGCTACCCGACTATTTCTGGCCTGATGCGGTGCGGAGCGCGTGTGTGGCCAAGAACAGAGCCTTGACTCATGTGGGAGCAGACAAATGGGTGCCCTATGTGGAGTGGCTAGGAAGGAAGCCAAAGGTGGATATGCTTCGGGTGTTCGGGTGCATGTGCATGGCGCTCGTGCCTAAGCATCTTCGGCACAACAAGCTTGGTGCCAAGGCGGTGTGGGCCGTGCACTTGGGCATGGCTCAAAACAGCAAGGGATGGCTTCTTTGGGACCCATTCACCAAGAAGTTCTTGGTGAGCAGGGACTGCAAGTTCATGGAGAACTTCATGTACAAGGATTGGAAGGCGGAGAATGAGGCGAAGATAGGCGTGCGGTTTGGGGAGGTGAAGAGTTCCGGTTTGGAGCATGTGGAGCTGCCTTTGGAGCTGAGCAGCGGCAGCACAACCACAAGGCAATCCTCCCTTGTGAATGGGGGAGAGGAGGCCAATGATTCAGAGGAAGAAGAGGAGGAGGTGCAGCAAGTGAGCGAGCGTGCACCGTCACTCCCTTCCCGTACTACGAGTGCTCCACGGATTCGAGCCACACCGCAGCAACGCCAAGGCCTTCAAGTCCCTGCAGCTGAGGAGGAAGGAAGGGGGAAGAGGAGAGTTCAACCCCCTAATAGGCTGACCTATGATGCGCCGGGAAAGCAGGGCAAGACAGCCCTGGCCGGAGCGGCAATGATGGTCGGAGACGACTAGGAGAGTGACTACGAGGAGTGTGCCTTCGCGTTCTTCTCTCCGGTGGAGATGCCGGGAGAACCAGCAACTCTCAAGGAGGCTTTGGAGAGTAGTGATGCTGAGGAGTGGAAGAAGGCCATGGAGAGTGAGCTGAAGAGCATCGAGGAGAATGACACGTTTGAATTGGTGGAGCTACCGGAGGGGCGTACGGCGATAACGTCCAAGTGGCTCTTCAAAATCAAGTCGGATGCCGACGGCAAGATCGAGCGCTACAAGTCTAGGCTTGTAGCCAAGGGGTACCAGCAGAAGGAGAAGGTGGACTTCAAGGAGCTGTTTGCCCTGTGGTGAAGCCGACGACGCTGCGAACCCTATTCGCGGGAGCCGCCATCAAAGGATGGGTAGTAAAGCAAATGGACATCGTAACGGCATTCCTTAACGGCATCCTTGAGGAGGAGATTTTTATGGCGCAGCCAGAGGGGTTTGATGATGGTAGTGGCAGAGTGTGGAAGCTGAAGAAGGCCCTCTATGGGCTGAAGCAGGCCCCTGGGCAATGGTACATGAAGCTGCGCGAAGTGTTGGAGGGGATCGGCTTCACTCCCTCAACGGCCGATCACTCCTTGTTCATGCTTGGCGAGGGGGAGCAGAGGAGTTTCATGGTGGTTTATGTGGATGACATCCTCATTTTCTCACCCTCTTCTGACCTTGTGAAGGAGGTGATGCTGAAGCTTCAAGACAAGTTCAAGTGCAAGGCCCTTGGTGACGTGAGCTTCTACCTTGGGCTCCACATCGAACGAGATGTGGAGAAGCGGTGCATGCGGGTGCATCAACGAAAGTACCTGGAGGCATTGGCTGCCAACTTTGGGCAGAGTGAAGGCCATGTGGCTACACCCTTTCCCTCTGGGTTCAAGTGTGTGAAGGGACCAGAGGAGGAGAGCGTTGGTGAAGAGGAGAGGCGCCGATTTCACTCGTTGGTGGGCAGCCTCATGTATGCGGCGGTAAACACCCGACCGGACGTCGCGTTTGCTACCGGGCAGCTGGCTAGGGTTTGTGCAATGCCCTAATGAGGAGCAGGTAGCAGCTGGAATGAGGGTGGCCAAGTATCTTGGCCAAACACCGACCGTTGGGCTGCAATACTCGGCGGCGGCACAAAGGCGCCAAAAGGGCGCGGATGGTGTTGAACCCGGGCGTTTGTTCCTCCCCGCCTACTCGGATGCTTCATATGCATCAGAACCAGAGGACATGACAAGTGTGGGAGGCTTCATATGCTGTGTTGGTGGAGGCCCAACTGCTTGGGAGAGCAAGAAGCAGGTTGACCAAGCTTTGAGCTCGGTGGAGTCCGAGTACATGGCACTCTTCCGTGCCGTACGGGAGATTGTGTGGCAGCGGCGTTTGTTGGCTGAATTGGGGGAGGAGCAGCAAGGACCTACCCCACTGTACTGTGACAGCCAGGGTGCCATTGCTCTTGCTAAGAACCCTGTGTTGCATGGACTCACGAAGCACATGAGGGTGAAGTGGCATTGGACGAGGAGCATGGTAACCGCGGGTGAAGTTGAGTTGCGCTACGTGAAGACCACGGGGCAGCCGGCTGACATGATGACCAAGAGGCTGGTGGAGCAGCAGGCATTGGAAGTGTTGCAAGCTGGCTGGGATGGCTCTGAACTGAGAGAGCAACATATCCTAAGGCCAACAATCCGAGGGGGAGTTTGTTGGTGCAACCCTACGGTTTGCACTCGGCTTGTTGTCCGTGTGCGTGAATGTGTGTGTGTATGGAATGGTATGAGGGCATGGGATAATATATATTTCATGCTTATAATTGTGTGTGAATGTTGAGTCATGATGTCGAGTGTGTGTGTCGAGTCAATAGCGAGTTATCGCTAGACGCGTGTTACGCGGTCGTTTGTGTCCTCGCGCGCGGTTTCTATTTTGTCGTGCGCGGTTTCTATTCTGTCCTGTGTCGAACGTTCGGCGTGTCGCAGGTGTGTGCAGCAGACCCATCAAGAACTCAAGGATGAGTTTGTGATGAAGAGCCCGAGCCTTGGTGTCAAGCCTCAAGTGATTTCGAAGCTCGCCAAAAGGGTACACCTCAAGATATTGAAGATAGTTACATTACTTTGTGTAGTGTAACATTTCACTTGGTGTAGGCCCTAGTGAAGGGTAGTTTCGAGACCCTTCGTGGTTGGGGACAGTGTGGCACTGTTCCACATCACTGTACCTCGGCTCTTGGGGTTTGTAGGAGCTGGGAGTCATTCCCAACTCGTAACTCTTCCTATCTTGTGTTCTAAGACTATAGGGGCTGCCATAGTACCGTTCGTTCAAACCGATGCTGTGTCGTCAATTCTTTATCAAATCGTGCAATCTAAATTGCTAATTGTAGACGACGTGAAGACGCTCCAGATCCAATTTGAATCAAGTCATTTGCAGCTGTGAGCAGAACGCTATCAACGTTTGAAGCCGCTGTGCAGAAATCCGTCTGTGCTCTCTATCTTTCGTTTTAGGCACATTCAAGCCTATTGTGACTATAACAACTTACACACCTATCTGTCGAAACACTCAGAGTAAGTTCTCTGTCATTTGCTGCAGCGTGGATGTGTTGCCTTCCATAATGGAATTGGTGGGTCGTTGTACCCAAGAGCACCCACTGACTTCAATCAGTCTGGTGACTCGCACAATCAAAGGCAAACATTTTCCTATGCTTAAAGGATGGACGGTACTTGCCGCATGGGATAAGGGATATCACATGTGGTGGCCTGACAGCCGATCTTATGGGCGAGCAAAGCATAATGTTAGGGCATACTACCTCCCACCAATTCGCATTGTTGCATGCCCCATCAATTGGGGCAAGATGCAAAATCAGCTGATACACTATTTGTTGTACAGCTAGAGGAAACCACACAATCGTCTCCTGAGATCGAGGATTTTCCTCCTCAGATGAAGGCTCTGGCAGAGGACTTCAAGGAGGTTTTCGAACCGATTCCTGATGGACTCCTGTTGGTGCAACCCTACGGTTTGCATTCGGCTTGTTGTCCGTGTGCGTGCATGCGTGTGTGCATGGAATGGTATGAGGGCATGAAATAATATATATTTCATGTTTACAATAGTGTGTGTATGATGAAGCATGATTTTGAATGTGTGCGTCGAGTCAATAGCGAGTTATCGCTAGTCGCGTGTCACGTCGTCGTTTGTGTGTCGTGTGCGGTTTTCTATTTTGTCGTGTGTGGAACGTTCGGCGTGTCGCAGGTGTGCGCAGCAGACTTCCAAGAACTCAAGGAAGAATTTACCTTGAAGAACCAGAGCCTTGGTTTCAAGATTCAAGTTATTTCGAAGCTCTCCAAAAGGGTAAACTTTAAGATAGTGAGAATAGTTGCATTACTTTGTGTAGTGTAACATTTCTCTTGGTGTAGGCCCTTGTGGAGGGTAGTTTCGAGACCCTTCGTGGTTGGGGACAGTGTGGCACTGTTCCACATCACTGTACCTCGGCTCTTGGGGTTTGTAGGAGCTGGGAGTCATTCCCAACTCGTAACTCTTCCTATCTTGTGTTCTAAGACTATAGTGGCTGCCATAGTACCGTTCGTTCAAACCGACGCTGTGTCGTCAATTCTTTATCAAATCGTGCAATCTAAATTGCTAATTGTAGACGACGTGAAGACGCTCCAGATCCAATTTGAATCAAGTCATTTTCAGCTGTGAGCAGAACGCTATCAACGTTTGAAGCCGCTGTGCAGAAATCCGTCTGTGCTCTCTATCTTTCGTTTTAGGCACATTCAAGCCTATTGTGACTATAACAAGTGGTATCAGAGCCCCTTGGAGCAGTTTCGACAATGTCTGGACCTGAGGAAAGGGGTGGCAGAGTTGCTGGTGGCAGTGGAGAAGCCCAAGCTCAAGGCCAACCCCGTGATTCAGCCATGGCGCCCATGCAACCAAGTCTTGGCCCACCTAGGGATGAGCCTAGGGTGTTTGGGCTTGACAAATTCAACGGTGACAACTTTGCTGAATGGTCCTTCAAGATGGAGAACATCTTTGACCACTATGACCTGCTGGAGGTGATGGAAGGAACGGAGAAGCGCCCCGAGAACGACCCGGAGAAGAGCCCGTGGGTGCGGAAGAGCGCACAAGGCTATCTCCTACTTGGGCAAGCGTTGGGGAGCAGCCAGATCCGTCACATCAAACCATTCCAGCGTGAACCAGAGAAGGGACCAAAGGCATGGGTTGCTCTCAAGGGTGTACATGCTCCTGCAACAGCGGCGGTAGCGGTGGTGTTGGAACGGCAAATGGCGGCACTACGAATTGAAGAAGACGAAGCGGTTGAAGAAGGGGTGCAGAAATTCTTCGACTTGTTGACGCGGCTTGAGGGAGCTGATTTGAACTACAGTGAGCTCCAAAAGAAGACCAAGTTGCTGGCCTTACTCCCAGAGTCATGGTCCTCTCTCATCATCAACCTCAATCGTGACTTGCCCCACCTCTCGCTCGAAGACGTGAAGCGAGCGATCCTTCAAGAGGATTTCCGTCGCCGTGAGTTGGCGAGTGCGGATGGCGCCGGGGCAGCAAGCATCGGTCGTGGATATGGCCGTGGAAAGGGCAGAGGACGAGGAGGAGGAAGGTTTGGAGGCAGCAACTTCAACGGAGGCCGCGGGAGTAGCGGATACGGCAATGACAACAAGAACAACGGACGCGGTCGCGGACGGTTCGACGGCGAGTGTCATTTTTGCCACAAGAGCGGACACATGTGGCGCGATTGCTACAAACTCCCTGATGGATGGACTCCTGCTCAAGGCCAAGAGGGTAGAGGAGCAGGAGGAGGGAGAGGAAGAGGCCGTGGAGGCCGTGGCAGTCACGGAGGTGGTGCTGCAAGTATGAAGAGTGCCGGCAACGAGAGCGAGTCGAGGGACGATCGCTTCCCGGGTCAATTCTTCTTCGTGTCCACGCAAGCACCGGCTGGTCCAGAGAATGATGAAAGCTTTGAGGAGCCAGCAGCTGTGGGGAAGGTCACCCTACACTCCCTGGACTATTGGGTGATCGATAGCGGCGCTACCTATAGCATGACACCTCGTGCGGACTTGCTCATCGAACTTGAGCCGTCACCGGTGAAGCATGTGACATCGGCTTTGGGGCAGCGAGCAGAGGTGAAAGGCATGGGCAAGGCCATGTTCAAGGGTGCTGATGGGAAGATGGTGGGCCTCAAGAACGTGCTTTGGGTGCCCAACCTTGCTGCCAACCTGATTTCCGTGCGGCGGTTGCAAAAGGCCGGCATGGACACGAGCTCAAAGGGAGCTAAGACCTACACCGCGAGGCTTGGCGAGCGGATTCTTTGGGACCTTCACGAGGATAGGGATGTCTACAACGAGATGTGGCAAATCCCTGTGGTCCCCATGCCTAAGGAGAGGCAAGTGGCAGCAAGCATCAGCACCAAGGGTGAAGCGGTTGGTAGCGGCGATGGCGCGAACGGTCGCGCTAAGGAGATAAAGTCCAAGAAGTGCAATCTTGGAGGGACCAGCAAGCTCGGTGAACATGAGGAGAGTGGTGCAGCAGCTCAGAAGCAGCACAAGGGTGAGGAGAACCCCAAGGCAGCAGCGGAGGAGGAGTACGGAGAGAACATGTGGGGCACTATTGCGAGTGCGGCATTCTCCAATCCGACTTCGGCTACGGGGGAGTGTGATTGGCTCACCTTGCATCGGCGCATGGGGCATGTGGCCCTGCCCATCTTGCAGCAGCTAGTAAAGAACCAGATGGTTGCTGGCATACGTGTGAAGGGGGAGCCCGATGAGGTGCTTGGCTGCCCGACATGCATTCAAGCCAAGTTCACCCGGTTTCCGTTCCCTAGTTCGGAGGCAACGGCAAAGGCACCGCTTGATGAGGTGGTGATGGACGTGGTGGGCCCCCTGAAGCTTGGAGCTGCTGGAGCTGAGTATTTTCTCACCATTGTCGACGTCTACACCCGCATGACTTGGGTGTACGTGCTGGCCAAGAAGAGCGACGTGGCTGAAACGTTGAAGACGGATTGGTTCCCGATGGTGGAGCGGCAACAAGACCGTCTAGTCAAGTCAATCCGCACCGATCGAGGGGGAGAGTTCCTGAGCAAGGAGTTTGGGTTGTGGCTGAAGAAGAATGGTATTCGGCACTCCCTCACCATGCCATACTCCCCTGCAATGAACGGCATCGCCGAGCGAGCGAACCGCACAATCACGGAGGCGGCACGCGGGTTGCTCATTGAAGCCGGGCTACCCGACTATTTCTGGCCTGATGCGGTGCGGAGCGCGTGTGTGGCCAAGAACAGAGCCTTGACTCATGTGGGAGCAGACAAATGGGTGCCCTATGTGGAGTGGCTAGGAAGGAAGCCAAAGGTGGATATGCTTCGGGTGTTCGGGTGCATGTGCATGGCGCTCGTGCCTAAGCATCTTCGGCACAACAAGCTTGGTGCCAAGGCGGTGTGGGCCGTGCACTTGGGCATGGCTCAAAACAGCAAGGGATGGCTTCTTTGGGACCCATTCACCAAGAAGTTCTTGGTGAGCATGTCAAACATTATATATGTTGTGCTTGTTTAGGCTACAGTGGGTTAGTCTATAGGGGGTACACAATTCTAGGGTTAGGTACTTGTACTCATTTCACTGTTAGTTCGACCATTCCTGTTTGTTCATCTCAACATGGTATAGAGCAGGTCCTTCGCTAGGACCGTTTTTAGGGCCCACCACTACCTACCTACCTACCTACCTACTACGCCCTAGGGCGCCTCGTGCTTCACGGCCCACTAAGGCCCCGCGACCCGCCCCTTAGCGACCTACGCGCCGCCCCTTAAGGCCCCGTCGGCCCCACGCGCTAGCCCCTTAGCGACCCCGTCGGCCCCGCGATCGCCCCTAACGGCCCCGTCGGCCTCGCGCTCACCTCCCTAGAGGCCCCCCGTCGGCCCCGCGCTCGCCCTTAGCGGCCCCTTACGGCCTCGCGCTCGCCCCTACAAGCCCCGAACGGCCCCGCGCTCGCCTTTAGCGGCCCCTTACGGCCCCGCGCTCGCCCCTAGAGGCCTCGAACGGCCCCGCGCTCGCCCCTAGAGGCCCTGAACGGCCCCGCCAGAACGAGCCGCACGAACCGAGCCGCCCAGCCCGAACCGAGCCGCCCAGCCCGAACCGAGCCGCCCAGCCCGAACCGAGCCGCGCCGCCCGAACCGAGCCGCGCCGCCCTACCTGAACCGAGCCGCGCCGCCCGTACTGGACGGAGCCGCCCTACCTGAGTCGCACTGCCTACTGTTTCTGGGGTGCACCTACTGCTATTACTGCTATTCTACTGTTACTCCTACTACTGCTATGGCTAGCCCTCCTGTGCTAGCTTTCGATACTGAGGGCCGCCCAGTGAGGTTCGAAACCTGGCTAGATGACCTACACCTCTTCCTACAGCTCACTGCCAAGGAGGACATCTCACTGTACGATCACGCCCTAGGCCATGCTACTGCTCCTGCTGCTACTGCTGACAGCACCACCCGCTCACAGTGGCAGACTCGTGACGCCCACGCTCGCTTCGCTATTCGCAACTCCCTGCCGATAGATGAGCGCGAGCACTTTGGGCAGCACAAGACTGCACAGGCACTGTACACTGCTGTCGTTGCCCGCTACTCCTCACCGGCCTCTGCCGCACTAGGCCGTCTCTCTCTTCCCTACCTGTTCCCCGACTTAGCCTGTTTCCACACAGTCGCTGACCTCATTACGCACCTCCGCACTAGTGAAGCTCGCTTCCGCGCCGCCATGCCTGATGAGTTCCTTGCCAAGAACCCACCCCCGCTCTGGCTCACTCTCTACCACCTAGTCACCCGCCTCCCTGACACTCTGCGCTCAGTCAGGGACCACTTCCTAGCTCGCTGCCCCACTGAGCTCACCATTACCCTCCTCGAGAAGGAACTCCTTGCAGCTGAGGCTAGCATAGTCGCTGTAGGTGCCTCTCGTGGCGACCCCCGTACCCCGTTCTTTGAGGGGTGTTCTCCTTCCCCCCTTCTTCCCTCTGTCGCCTAAGCTGCTGCTGTCGACCTCCTTGGTGCTGAGAAGGTCGTGACTGCGTCTGCTTTGAGCGGGCGCCGCAGCGGCAAGGGCAAAGGGGGCAAGGGCGGTGGCGGTGACAGCGGGGGAGGCGGTGGTGGGGGCGGTGGCGGTGGTGGGGGTGGTGGCGCAACTGGAGGGGCTAGTGGCAGCGGTGGGGGTGGTGGCGGCAGCGGCGGGGGAGGTGGCAGGGGCGGAGGCGGTGGTGGGGGTGGCAGTGGACGCGGCGGCGGCAGGGGTTGGGGTGGTCGAGGAGGTGGCAGCGGCGGTGGTGGTCGTGGAGGCGCTGGCGGTGGCCAGGGCCAGCAGCACACTCCGTCACCCCAGGAGGTCCGTGAGTGGTACTCTCAGCACGGGGGGGGGGGTGGCTTTAGCTGCACGTACGTCATTCGCACTGGTGACCGCACTGGTCAGCCGTGTGGGGGACCGCACGCCACACAGCGCTGCTTCGCTCGTCTCAACGACGCTTGGCGTGTTCAGTTCCCTCAGGCCACTGAGCTGCCCCGCTGGGTTGATCTCCTGAAGAAGGGGATTGATATCTATGCTCTAGACTTTGATGCTATTCTAACTGCTATGTATGTGATGTCTACTTGTGGAGAGGGTGCTGAGTACCTGTGTGTGCCGCCCGACCCGGGCATTAGGACTAGTGCGTCTGCCGCTCCAGGTACTCACGTGTCTGCTACCCCAGGTGCTGGTGAGGCAGCTGCTCTAGGTGCTTGTACGTCTGCCCCCCCTGGTACTGAGTCGACTGCAGCACTGCACACCTTCACGCTGGACTCAGGTGCTTCTCGCTGCTTCTTTCGTGACCGCACTGCCCTTGAGCCGCTTACTCGGCCAGTTGCTGTCTCCCTCGCTGACCCCTCTGGGGGTCCGGTCATTGCGACCTCCTCCACTGTCCTTCCCTGTCCTGCGGTCCTGTCGGGCACACTGTCAGGTCTCCACCTCCCCTCGTTCTCTACGAACTTGGTGGCAGGTTGTGCACTCCAGGACGGGGGTGTTCACCAGTTCACCCCTGCCTACGAGCGCGTGACACACTGCACGTGTGCTCGTACGGGCCGCCACTTGGCTACCTTCACACGGCAGCCGGGGTCGGACCTGTACACACTGACCACTGAGTCCCCTCAGGTCGCTGCGTCTGCGTCTGCGTCCGCGTCAGGTCAGCTCTCTGCCCCCTGCTCGTGTCGCTCTCTGGCGCACGAGACTGTCCTCTGGCACCACCGACTTGGTCACCCGTCTGTGCAGCGCCTTCGTGCCATGCACTCCCGGTACCTTGTCTCTGGTCTTCCCAGGGTCCTCCCTCCCCTCCCGCCCTCGCCTGCTCCTCCCTGCCTTCCCTGTGTCGAGGGGCGGCAGCGCGCCGCTCCTCACTCCTCCTCGTTTCCCCCGACTACTGCTCCCTTGCAGACGCTCCACATGGACGTGTGGGGCCCAGCCCGCGTCCGTGGTCAGGGTCAGGAGAGGTACTTCCTGATAGTTGTTGACGACTACTCGCGCTACACCACGGTCTTCCCCTTGCGCACCAAGGGTGAGGTCCCTGATGTCTTGATCCCTTGGATCCGCAGAGCCCGTCTCCAGCTCAGCGAGCGTTTTCACTCGGACTTTCCTGTCCTGCGCTTGCACTCTGACAGAGGTGGTGAGTTCTCCTCCGACCTCTTGGCAGCCTACTGTGCTGACCACGGCATTGAGCAGTCGTTCACGCTTCCGGCCTCTCCACAGCAGAATGGGGTTGCAGAGCGCCGCATTGGCCTGGTCATGGAGGTCGCCCGTACCTCCTTGATCCATGCGGCTGCCCCCCACTTTCTGTGGCCGTTTGCGGTCCGGTACGCTGCGCATCAGCTCAACCTCTGGCCCCGTGTCTCCTTGCCGGAGACCTCGCCCACACTGCTGTGGACGGGGGAGGTTGGCGATGCGTCGCGTTTCCGGGTCTGGGGATCTCGAGCTTTTGTCCGCGATACGTCTGCGGACAAGCTCTCCTCCCGTGCTGTTCCCTGCGTCTTCCTCGGCTTTGTCCCGGACGCACCTGGTTGGCAGTTTTACCACGCCACCTCGCGCCGAGTCTTGCCCTCTCAGGACGTCACTTTTGACGAGTCCGTCCCCTACTACCGCCTCTTCCCCTACCGCACTGCCCCGCTCCCCCCCCCGCCTCTCTTCCTCGCGCCAGATGCTGCTGTCGTAGACCCCCTCCCCCCTCAGGGTGCCGCTCCCTCAGGTGTGTCTCAGGTAGACCCGGTTGAGCCTGTTGAGGTAGCTGTCGACTCTCGTCCTGCTGCGGGTGCTGAGCCTGGGGGTGCGGAGCCTGGGGGTGCGGAGCCTGGGGGTGCTGAGCTTGGGGGTGCGGAGCTTGGGGGTACTGAGCCTGGGGGTGCTGAGCCTGGGGGTGCGGAGCTTGGGGGTACTGAGCCTGGGGGTGCTGAGGCTGGGGGTGCTGAGCCGCAGAGTCCGGAGTCTGGGGGTTCTGAGTCTGGAGGTCCTGAGCCTGAGAGTCCTACACCTGGAGGAGCCCTCTCCTCGGAGCAGCTGCGTGAGCGGTACTTACAGTACTGCAGCCTCAGGAGAGGTACCTCTGGGGCCAGGCGTCCTACTCGGACTGGTGCTAGTGCTTCTCCTCCTAGCCGGGAGCTCCCCTCCCGTGAGCGGATCCGTGAGTGGTACGTGCGCCGCTGCACTCTTCGGAGTGGCGCGCCTGGTGTCGCGGACCCCACTGCTGCCGTTGGAGCTGCTGCTGGTGCTGAGGACCCGGGCGTTGGAGCTGCTGCTGGTGCTGAGGACCCGGGCGTTGGAGCTGCTGCTGGTACTGCGGGCCCGGGCGTTGGAGCTACTGCTGGTTCTGAGGACCCTGGCGCTGGTGCTGCTGCTGGTGCTGTGGAGTCGGGCGTTGGAGCTGCTGCTGGTGCTGAGGACCCGGGAGTTGGAGCTGCTGCTGTTGCTGAGGACCCTGGTGCTGGTGTCTCTGCTGGTTCTGGAGTCGCTGCCCGACACCGGCCGTACTTCGTTCCGCTCCTTCAGCAGGTTCTTGGTCTCCCGCCTTCTCCCGGTCCTCCTCCTCCCTTCGAGTGTCCACAGCCTGTCCAGTCACAGTTACAGTTACAGCCCGCCTCCCCACTGCCTGCTCCTTCTCCCTACACTGGTCCTACTGGAGGTCTTGCTGAGCGTCGTGAGCCTGCGTCTCGCCCTGCGTCGCCTGTCCGTGCTGCTCGCACTAGTGGTCACAGTTCGCGTCAGCGTCCTCCTCCTGTCCCTGGCACGCACCGGATGTCTCTGCGTCCGTCCACTGCTCCTCTGCGTGCCCCTTTGCCTTCTCCTCCTGAGTCCTCTCTTCCTGCTCTTCCCGACCCGGAGTCGGACTCTCTTCGTGCTGCCAGTCCTACTGTCACGCGTCTCCTTGCTACTGTCGTTACTGACCCTTCCTTTGCGTCCACTGCTGCGTCTGCCCTAGTTGCTGAGCTCGTCGACTTTGCTGCTCGCTGTCGTCTAGACTACGCTGCTTGTCTTGTCGCTGAGTCTGAGTCTGTCTGTCCTCCGTCCGTCGGGGGTGAGTGTGCCCTTGGCACGGACGTCCTTGAGGACAGGCAGGAGGAGTTCCAGTGTTTGGCTGCTGCTTCACCTCATCTCGTGTCCGTACTGCTTACCCCTGAGGGAGACCCGGATGCACTTGACATCCCGACTCCGCGCTCTTACGCGGAGGCGATAGAGGGTCCCTACTCTTCTCAGTGGCAGGCAGCTATGGATGCAGAGATGGCTTCCTGGAAGTCCACAGGCACCTACGTTGACGCTGTCCCCCCTCCTGGGGCGAACATCGTCAGTGGCATGTGGATTTTCAGGGTGAAGCGGCCGCCGGGTTCTCCGCCTGTCTTCAAGGCGCGTTACGTGGCTCGTGGCTTCAGTCAGCGGCAGGGAGTTGACTACTTTCAGACCTTCTCTCCCACCCCGAAGATGACCACTCTTCGGGTACTGCTGCACGTAGCTGCTCACCGTGACTACGAGCTACACTCTCTTGACTTCAGCACTGCTTTCCTGCAGGGCAGCCTGCACGAGGAGATCTGGCTGCGCCGCCCACTTGGCTTCACTGGGACTTTTCCTCCTGGCACCCAGTGGAGCCTCCGGCGGCCAGTCTACGGTCTCCGCCAGGCACCGCGTGAGTGGCACGACACACTGAGGACTACGCTTGCGGCCCTTGGGTTTGCTCCCTCTACTGCCGACCCGTCGCTGTTTCTACGCACCGACACTTCTCTGCCGCCGTTCTACATCCTCGTGTACGTCGACGACTTGGTCTTTGCCACAGCTGACACTGCTGGACTCGCCTACGTGAAGTCCGAGCTGCAGAAGAGACACTCGTGCACAGACCTGGGTGAACTGCGCAGCTACCTTGGCTTGCAGATCACCCGGGACAGAGCACGCCGCACCATCACCCTGACTCAGTCACACATGGTGCAGCAGGTCCTTCAGCGCTTCGGCTTCACGTACTCCTCGCCTCAGGCCACTCCTCTGCCTACTCGCCATTCGCTCTCAGCTCTGCCTTCGGATGAGTCCGTAGAGTCGAGTGGCCCGTACCCAGAGCTTGTTGGCTGCCTCATGTACCTGATGACCTGCACGCGACCTGTCCTTGCATACCCTCTTAGCATTCTCGCACGCTATGTTGCTCCTGGGAGACACCGACCAGAGCACATGGCTGCAGCGAAGAGGGTGTTGCGCTACTTGTGCAGTACGTCGGGCATGGGGCTAGTGCTTGGAGGGCGGAGTCCAGTGGTCCTCACTGGTCACGCAGACGCTTCTTGGGCTGACGACCAGGCTACGCAGCGGTCGTCACAGGGTTACACCTTCAGCCTTGGTTCCGGCTCTGTTTCGTGGCGGGCTACTCGCTCGTCTTCTGTTCTCGGCTCCAGTTGTGAGGCTGAGATCTACGCAGGGGCCATGGCTGCTCAGGAGCTTCGCTGGCTTACCTACCTGCTGACCGACCTTGGAGAGCCGCCTCGTTCTCCTCCAGTCCTGTACGTAGACAACAAGGCCATGCTGGCCTTGTGTCGAGAGCAGAGACTGGAGCACAGAACAAAGCACATTGCTCTCCGCTACTTCCTTGCTCGTGAGCTACAGCAGCGTGGTCAGTTGCGGCTTACGTACGTGGCCTCTGAGGCCAACACTGCTGATGTCTTCACCAAGGCACTTGCGCCTTGTGATCATCAGCGCTTCTGTACCCAGCTGGGTCTTGTGCCTGTCTTGCCTCACTTGCTCACCTCTTGACCTTGGTTGTACTGTTACATATATATGTACCTGCTCTTGCTTGTCTAGCCTTATATATATATGTACTCCTGCATGTGAACTGGCCTTGTGGCCTTGAACTTGTGCTCGGAATGTGTGGTGACTTTGTGATCCACCCTGAGCTTGCTTTGCCTTGCTTTACTTGACTGGTCTTGTGACCCCTAGTTCTCCTCCACTTCGCCTATGGGGGTGTGTCAAACATTATATATGTTGTGCTTGTTTAGGCTACAGTGGGTTAGTCTATAGGGGGTACACAATTCTAGGGTTAGGTACTTGTACTCATTTCACTGTTAGTTCGACCATTCCTGTTTGTTCATCTCAACAGAGCAGGGACTGCAAGTTCATGGAAAACTTCATGTACAAGGATTGGAAGGCGGAGAATGAGGCGAAGATAGGCGTGCGGTTTGGGGAGGTGAAGAGTTCCGGTTTGGAGCATGTGGAGCTGCCTTTGGAGCTGAGCAGCGGCAGCACAACCACAAGGCAATCCTCCCTTGTGAATGGGGGAGAGGAGGCCAATGATGCAGAGGAAGAAGAGGAGGAGGTGCAGCAAGTGAGCGAGCGTGCACCGTCACTCCCTTCCCGTACTACGAGTGCTCCACGGATTCGAGCCACACCGCAGCAACGCCAAGGCCTTCAAGTCCCTGCAGCTGAGGAGGAAGGAAGGGGGAAGAGGAGAGTTCAACCCCCTAATAGGCTGACCTATGATGCGCCGGGAAAGCAGGGCAAGACAGCCCTGGCCGGAGCGGCAATGATGGTCGGAGACGACGAGGAGAGTGACTACGAGGAGTGTGCCTTCGCGTTCTTCTCTCCGGTGGAGATGCCGGGAGAACCAGCAACTCTCAAGGAGGCTTTGGAGAGTAGTGATGCTGAGGAGTGGAAGAAGGCCATGGAGAGTGAGCTGAAGAGCATCGAGGAGAATGACACGTTTGAATTGGTGGAGCTACCGGAGGGGCGTACGGCGATAACGTCCAAGTGGCTCTTCAAAATCAAGTCGGATGCCGACGGCAAGATCGAGCGCTACAAGTCTAGGCTTGTAGCCAAGGGGTACCAGCAGAAGGAGAAGGTGGACTTCAAGGAGCTGTTTGCCCCTGTGGTGAAGCCGACGACGCTGCGAACCCTATTCGCGGGAGCCGCCATCAAAGGATGGGTAGTAAAGCAAATGGACATCGTAACGGCATTCCTTAACGGCATCCTTGAGGAGGAGATTTTTTATGGCGCAGCCAGAGGGGTTTGATGATGGTAGTGGCAGAGTGTGGAAGCTGAAGAAGGCCCTCTATGGGCTGAAGCAGGCCCCTAGGCAATGGTACATGAAGCTGCGCGAAGTGTTGGAGGGGATCGGCTTCACTCCCTCAACGGCCGATCACTCCTTGTTCATGCTTGGCGAGGGGGAGCAGAGGAGTTTCATGGTGGTTTATGTGGATGACATCCTCATTTTCTCACCCTCTTCTGAACTTGTGAAGGAGGTGATGCTGAAGCTTCAAGACAAGTTCAAGTGCAAGGCCCTTGGTGACGTGAGCTTCTACCTTGGGCTCCACATCGAACGAGATGTGGAGAAGCGGTGCATGCGGGTGCATCAACGAAAGTACCTGGAGGCATTGGCTGCCAACTTTGGGCAGAGTGAAGGCCATGTGGCTACACCCTTTCCCTCTGGGTTCAAGTGTGTGAAGGGACCAGAGGAGGAGAGCGTTGGTGAAGAGGAGAGGCGCCGATTTCACTCGTTGGTGGGCAGCCTCATATATGCGGCGGTAAACACCCGACCGGACGTCGCGTTTGCTACCGGGCAGCTGGCTAGGGTTGTGCAATGCCCTAATGAGGAGCAGGTAGCAGCTGGAATGAGGGTGGCCAAGTATCTTGGCCAAACACCGACCGTTGGGCTGCAATACTCGGCGGCGGCACAAAGGCGCCAAAAGGGCGCGGATGGTGTTGAACCCGGGCGTTTGTTCCTCACCGCCTACTCGGATGCTTCATATGCATCAGAACCAGAGGACATGACAAGTGTGGGAGGCTTCATATGCTGTGTTGGTGGAGGCCCAACTGCTTGGGAGAGCAAGAAGCAGGTTGACCAAGCTTTGAGCTCGGTGGAGTCCGAGTACATGGCACTCTTCCGTGCCGTACGGGAGATTGTGTGGCAGCGGCGTTTGTTGGCTGAATTGGGGGAGGAGCAGCAAGGACCTACCCCACTGTACTGTGACAGCCAGGGTGCCATTGCTCTTGCTAAGAACCCTGTGTTGCATGGACTCACGAAGCACATGAGGGTGAAGTGGCATTGGACGAGGAGCATGGTAACCGCGGGTGAAGTTGAGTTGCACTATGTGAAGACGACAAGGCAGCCAGCTGACATGATGACCAAGAGGCTGGTGGAGCAGCAGCATTGGAAGTGTTGCAAGCTGGCTGGGATGGCTCTGAACTGAGAGAGCAAGATCCTAAGGCCAACAATCCGAGGGGGAGTTTGTTGGTGCAACCCTACGGTTTGCATTCGGCTTGTTGTCCGTGTGCGTGCATGCGTCTGTGCATGGAATGGTATGAGGGCATGAAATAATATATATTTCATGTTTACAATAGTGTGTGTATGATGAAGCATGATTTTGAATGTGTGCGTCGAGTCAATAGCGAGTTATCGCTAGTCGCGTGTCACGTCGTCGTTTGTGTGTCGTGTGCGGTTTTCTATTTTGTCGTGTGTGGAACGTTCGGCGTGTCGCAGGTGTGCGCAGCAGACTTCCAAGAACTCAAGGAAGAATTTACCTTGAAGAACCAGAGCCTTGGTTTCAAGATTCAAGTTATTTCGAAGCTCTCCAAAAGGGTAAACTTTAAGATAGTGAGAATAGTTGCATTACTTTGTGTAGTGTAACATTTCTCTTGGTGTAGGCCCTTGTGGAGGGTAGTTTCGAGACCCTTCGTGGTTGGGGACAGTGTGGCACTGTTCCACATCACTGTACCTCGGCTCTTGGGGTTTGTAGGAGCTGGGAGTCATTCCCAACTCGTAACTCTTCCTATCTTGTGTTCTAAGACTATAGTGGCTGCCATAGTACCGTTCGTTCAAACCGACGCTGTGTCGTCAATTCTTTATCAAATCGTGCAATCTAAATTGCTAATTGTAGACGACGTGAAGACGCTCCAGATCCAATTTGAATCAAGTCATTTGCAGCTGTGATCAGAACGCTATCAACGTTTGAAGCCGCTGTGCAGAAATCCATCTGTGCTCTCTATCTTTCGTTTTAGGCACATTCAAGCCTATTGTGACTATAACAACTCCCTCCAGACCGCGCTGTGTGTGTTATAGTCACAATAGGCTCAAATGTGCCTAAAACGAAAGATAGAGTGCACAGTCGGATTTCTGCACAGCGGCTTTAAACGCTCATAGCGATCTGGTCACAGCTGCAAATGACCTGATTCAAATTGGATCTGGAGCGTCCTAATGTCGCCTACATAGGCAATTTAGATCGCACGATTTCACCAAGTTCACGACACAGCGTTGGTTTGAACGAACGGCACTATGGCAGCCACTATAGTCTTAGAACACAAATTAGGAAGAGTTACGAGTTGGGAATGACTCCCAGCTCCTACAAACCCCAAGAGCCGAGGTACAGTGATGTGGAACAGTGCCACACTGTCCCCAACCACGAAGGGTCTCGAAACTACCCTTCACAAGGGCCTACACCAAGTGAAATGTTACACTACAGAAAGTAATGTAACGATTCTCAATATCTTGAAGTGTACCCTTTTTTCGCGGGCTTTGCGATCACTTGAGTCTTGAAACCAAGGCTCTGGTTCTTCACCATAAACTCATCCTTGAGTTCTTGATGGGTCTGCTGCACACACCTGCGACACGCCGAACGTTCGACAGACGACAAAATAGAAACCGCGCACGGGACACAAACGACCGCGTGACACGCGACTAGCGATGACTCGCTATTGACTCGACACACACATTCGACATCATGACTCAACATTCACACACTATTATAAGCATGAAATATATATTATCCCATGCCCTCATACCCTTCCATGCACACACGTGTGCAAGCACACGGACAACAAGCCGAGTGCAAACCGTAGGATTGCACCAACAGTGGGTCATACCATTCCTGTGGAGCCTAGAAAGGCACCACCGTTTTGACCTCTGTATCGCCTCAGTCCAGCTGAGTACGAAGAGGCTAAGCAACAAATCGAAGTTTTTCTGAAAAAGGGATGGATTGAACCCAGTGCATCACCATACGGAGCACCAATCTTGTTTGTTAACAAGACGGGCGGAGGTCTACGCATGTGCGTTGACTATCGCGCCTTGAACAATATCACAATTAAGAACGGATATCATTTGCCTCGCATTGAGGATCTGTTTGATCGTCTCCAGGGTGCCCAATGGTTTAGCGCATTGGACCTCGCACAGGGGTACCATCAGTTGCGTATCACCAATGACGATGTACCCAAAACAGCGTTTCGCACGCCGTTTGGGCATTTTCAATGGTGTGTGCTGAGCTTCGGCCTGACCAATGCACCGGCCTCTTTTCATCTGGCGATGAATGATGTCTTTCATGAGGCAATTGGTCAATACGTCCTGGTTTATCTCGACGATATATTGGTCTATTCCAAGACCGAAAAGGAGCACACAGAACACCTAAAATGGGTGTTAAACAAACTACGAGAGCATAAGTTCTACGCTCGCTTGTGGAAGTGTCACTTCTACAAATGCGAGTTAGAATATCTGGGACATCTCGTGGGGAACAGTGGATTGAAAGTTGATCCCAAGAAAGTGGTCACTGTTGAGAACTGGCCCGTTCCACAGGACGTGGGTCAAGTCAGGTCCTTTTCGGGCTTAGCCAATTATTTTCGCCGTTTCTTGGAAAATTATTCAACTAGTTGCCCCATTGACCGCACTTACTTGAAAAGGTACTGTGTGGGAATGGACCAGACAATGCCTAGAGGCATTTGAAGCGGCCAAACAAAAGTTGACCAATGCTCCCGTTCTGGTATTACCAGGTCCAACAAAACCCTACGATGTAGTCACAGACGCCTCAACGGTAGGGATTGGTGCAGTCCTCCTACAAGAAGGACGCCCTGTGGCATACGAGAGTAGAAAGCTCTCCCCGGCAGAGGAGCGCTATACGACTTCCGAACAAGAACTGTTGGCAGTCGTACATGCGCTACGAACATGGGGATGTTACTTGGAAGGTGTGGACTTTGTTGTCACAACTGACCATTGTCCAAACACCTACTTTTCCAGCCAAGCCACCCTCACTCGTCGTCAAGCCCGATGGGCTAAGCTCCTTAGAAGACAGCCGATAGGGGCAGCAAACGGGCTTGAGGACACCGAACATGCTGCCGTCTTTGCAGCTACTTTGGTATCCTCGCTGTTGCTCGAGTGAGTGAGATTACCTTCAGTGGTTTTCTGAAACGAATCCGCGCAGGCTATCAGATTGATTCCTGGTTTCAGAATCCACAGAATAAGAAGGATCTCTCGTAGGAGCATGAGCTCTGGTGGCATGGAAAAGAAATTGTAGTACCACATGTGGGGAACCTGCGGAATGACATCTTACAAGAAGTGCATGCCAGTAAATACAGTGGACACCTCGGAGTTAAGAAAACCCGATGGGCATTGTCTGACGTATACTGGTGGCCAGGGTTGGTCAATGAAGTCCAGCAGTTTGTTACACGTTGCGACACGTGTGCACGTAATAAACCGAGCATACAAAAACCCGGTGGTTTGCTTCAACCGCTCGAAATCCCTGACGAACCTTGGGAGAGTGTATCAATGGATTTCATCACTGATCTCCCTAAAACACGAGATGGTCATACAGCGATCCTCGTCTTCGTGGATCGTTTGACCAAGATGGTGCACTTCGTGCCTACAACCACAGACGTATCAGCAGCAGATACGGCTAAGTTGTTTGTTGCGCATGTTTTCCGTTTACATGGTTTGCCCCGTGTGCTAGTGTCTGACCGAGACCCTCGTTTTACAAGCCGTTTCTAGCAGACGAGGTCATTCGTCTGCATTCCACCCTCTAACGGATGGGCAGACCGAGCGCACAAATCGCACTCTTGAACAAATGCTTCTTTCGTTTATTGGCCTAACACAGTATGATTGGGATGAGCTGTTGCCAGTCGTGGAATTTGTTGTCAACAACTCAGTGCATGAAAGCACCCACGAAAAACCCTTCATCTTAAATTTTGGTCGGCACCCCACAACACCTGCTACGCATGGGGTCAGTGGCTTGAAAATTCCAGCCGCTAAGGACTTTATTGGCAAGCAGAAAGAAGCGCTTAAGTCTGCTCGTCGTTGGTTGCAACTTGCCCAACAACGCCAAAAGTCTTATGCCGACATGAAACGCCGGGACGTCTCTTTTCAAGAGGGAGACAAAGTTTTGTTGAGTACGTAAAACATTTGACTCAAATTACCTGGGGCGCGAAAGCTGTTTTCTCGTTGGATTGGGCCATTCGAGGTCATCAAGCGGGTTGGGGCGGTGGCTTATAAGCTTAAGCTACCAGACACCTTGCAGATTCACAATGTCTTCCATGGGTCTCTGTTAAACAAGTATGTTGCCGACGGCACATACTTACCACCACCAACCATCGTCCTGGGTGAGGAACTATATTATGAAGTCGAGCGTGTGCTGATGCACCGTGGTCGACAACGCGGCCGTAAAACAAAACGTGAGTTCCTCATTAAGTGGAAAGGCTACGGGCCTGAACACAATTCTTGGGAGCCAGAGGAACACTTGACTAAAACAGCAGTTCAAGCTTACATGGAAGACTTGGCTCTCCGAGCAGCCCCACAGCCACTGGATGGTGTTGACCCTGGCCGTAATGTGGTGCGTTGTGCTCGCAGCACTCGCCCCAAGAAGCACTCCAAGGCAACGGGGACGTTGCCAACAGGAGGGGGAGGAGTGTAACGCATCGCCTTCCTACCCTACGAACAATCCTAGCTATGACTCTCTAAAGCGCTACCTACGTAAGGTAGCGACTTACGGGAAGAGAAGGTTGGAGGAGATGAAGGGTGATTGGTCCACAATTGTGGACAACCACCCACTAAAAGACAAGCATGGTTGGGAACCAACCCAACCTCCACATTGGTTGGAATTCCAACCAATAGCAATTGAACATTTCTGTTACATGTTACAACATGTAACAAAACAGTCCTTATTACAATTGTTTTGCTCTCATTGGTTGCAAATCCAACCATTGTGTCACCTAAGCAAGCTCACCCCTAGGAGCTCCTTGCCCTTGTTGCCATGGAGGAAGTGGAGCTCCCCAAGGAGGTCTAGGAGGGGTGCGAGCTAACCAGGCCCATTCTCAACTCCCAACTTCCAATGAACCAAAATGGAAATGGGATTTTCTCTCTAAGTACAAGACTTTTCCCTCACAAGTGCTCTATGCTCCAACTACTCTCTTGGTGAAGCTACTCCATCACTCTCAAAGCTTCAATTACCAAGTCTTCAAGACTTATAAGCCTATTATAGACCCTTTTGTGGGCATTGGTTATAAGCCCGGGTCTTCATTGTTTCTTTATAAGCCTGTGTTACACCCACCGTCAGATCCCGCCCCCCCACCGTCAGAACCCGCCCCCTACCGTTAAAAACCGCCCCCCCACCGTCAGAAACCGCCTCCCACTTTCAGATGCCACCCCACCCCCGACTCCAGCTCCATTTCCAGCGAGAGGCGGAGGAGGTGGGGTGTTGGTCCGTGCGGGACGGGTCGGGTGGGGGGGGGGGGGGGGGGGGGGGGGGGGGTGGCAACCTATGGGGTCGAGGTGGCGGGGTTGGCGGCTCATGGGAGGGGGAGTGGCGGGGTTGGAGGCTCATGCGGGGGAAGGATTGGGGGAAAGGGGTGGTGGGCGGATGTCAGCAGCAACCGCCAGCGCCAGCAGCACCTGCTGCCGCCCAACACTGCCTCACGGTGGGGGTGGAGTGTTAAGATTAGAGTTGCAGCCATGGGTAGTGAGAGTGGTAGAAGAGACTGTATTAAAAAGAGTGTCGAGCTACATTTGAAGAGAAGAATTGAAAACCCTAATTGAACTTAAGGTTTGTTCAGTAAAGGAACAAGCCCCAAAATGAACCTTCACTGAACCTGAAATGAAACAAAGTCGAAAACTGGCCAGAAATTTAATGCCAGAAATACATGCAGAGCGGAAACTAGCCTACTCCAACATGGAATGTGCGGGGATGGCTGGAGTGCCAGCTGCAGCATCACCCGCCTCCTCACCTCCTCCTCCTCCGCTGCTGCTGCTGTAGGGGGCGGTTTAGGGGGTGGCGTGAGTCCAGCTGCAGCATCAGCCGCCACTTCCTCCTCTCACCCCGTGCCTCCTGTGCCTCCCATGCGTTCACTGCCGTCTCGTGCCACCCGTACCTTGCTGTCCGCCCATGCCACCCATACTTTGCTGTCCGCCCGTGCCACCCGTACCTTGCTGTCCGCCCGTGCCACCCGTACCTTGCTGTCCGCCCTTGCCACCGGTACCTTGCTGCCCGCCCTTGCCACCGGTACCTTGCTGCCCGCACCCGTGCCTCCCATTCATTCGGTCCTGCCCGTTCCCGTGGCTCCCATGTCTTGCTGTCGGCCATGTCTCCTGTACCTCCCGTACGTTCACTGCCGTCCCGTGCCACCCGACGTTGCTGTCCGCCCGTGCCTCCCATTCCGCATGTGTTCCCCGTGCTTGGCCCGTGCCCGTGTTGCTGCCCGTGTCCATTCGTGCCTCATCCCGTGCCTTGCTGCCAGTATTCGTTCGTGCCTCCCATTGCTACTTATATCCGTTCGTGCCTCTTGTGCTGCCCGTACCCATTTGTTCTTCCCGTGCTGCCCGAGTCCGTTCGTGTTTCCCGTTGCTTCCCGTATTCATTCATGCCTCATCCTGTGCATTGCCGTGGTATTCCTCGTGTAGCTGCTGCCCTGTCTGCCGTGTCTCTTACGCCGCCTAGCTTAGGCTTACACAAACGCTTACGCCCGTGTTGCTGCCCGTGTCCTACGTCGTGCTGCCCGTGTCCTACTCGTGCCCCACCCGTGGTATGCCTCGTGTAGCTGCTGCCCGGTCCGTCGTGTCTCTTACGCCGCCTAGCTTACGCTTACTCTTACGCTTATGGCTCCTCTCCCCTTCAGCACGCACACCAGCACCTGCTGCGGGGCGTTCAACCACAGCCGGGCACCTGTTTCCACCGCGGTGGTCCAGCTGCTGCTCGGTGCCTGCTGCTCATCGGGCCCCCTTGCTGGTGTTCCCACGCCCGGTGAGGGGGGTTTCCAGGTGTACCCCTTCAGGGGGTGTTGTTACACTAGCTCCTGCTGCATGCAGTTATGGGGTGTGTTAGAATATATATCATTCTATATAACTCCATGTAGTTCTAGTTGTAGTGTAGTTATGCAGTTTCCTATAGGTGGAGAACCTTTCTTTTGTTTTTTTCTATATGTACCTTGTGTGCTATAGTGAAGTCACTCATTCCCAAATTTTCTTGGTGAGAACTCTCTCAACATGATTGGCCTAGGCTCCAAGCCTAGGCCCTTAGTAAACCCCAGTTCCTGCGTTAAGTTCATACGTTAACAGTTAGTCGTACTGGACGGTGCGTTGTTGTACGCGAACTCCAGCATCGTGAGTGAGTTTTCCAAGCGAGCGGGGTCGAGGTAGTTCGTGCAGATGAGCTGCCCCCATGGTCTGATTGGTCCGCTCAGTTTTCCCGTCGGTTTGTGGGTGGTAGGTCGACGAGGACTATAGACGCGTGCCGTACTGCGCACATGTTTCCTCCAAAACTTCGACGGTCGCTGACGATTGCAGACGGGGTTTCGTGAAGTCGCACAACCGTTGAGAAGAACAGGTGCGCAGTTTCTTCCGAAGTGATTGTCATGCAACAGGGGGCGATGTGTGCCATTTTCGTGAGGCGATCGACGACGACGAGTATAGCGTCGTTGAAGGACGCGCCAGCTGGTAGCCCCGTGACAAAATCCATTGTCACCTGTTGCCACGGTCGTTCGGGTGGCTCAAGGGGCTGCAGCAGGCCGGCTGGGCGCTGACATGTTGACTTGATGACTTGGCACATTCTACATGAAGACACATAACGCTGCACGTCAGATGAAGAGTCAGGCCAATAATATTGACGGTGTAGTATTTTCTGCGTCTTGTTTACTCCGGAATGTCCAGAGAGATTGCAATCGTGGACCTCCTGGATTAGCAGTTCGCGTAGTAGGCGGTAAGCGGGTACCGAAATCCAGACCGTTCCAGCCATTAGGTAATATTCTCCTCTCCGCGTCGTCGCCTGCTGGTGACTACCAGTCGTGAAGAACGGGTCCGTCGTGTAGCCGTGGGTGAATGGCTCCGAAAGGAGCGGGTTAAAATGGGTGATTAATACTGCAGCGGATTGAACTGTCGGGCGGGTCAGGGTGTCGGCAATGTTATTAGCCCCCTTTTTGTAGGTGATGCATTAGTTAAATTGGGACTCCATGTAATTGAGCCACCAGATTTGTCATGGGTTGAGGTTGGGTTGCGCGCGGAGGTAATGTAGCAATTTGCGGTCTGTGTGAACGGTGACGTCGTCGCCCGTCAGGTAGCAGCGCCTCCATGTCACCTCTCTGTCGCCTTCCCGTCACCTCCCCGTCACCTCCCTGTTGCATCCCCATCCTCTCCCCGTCGCCTCCCCATAACCTACGCATCGCCTCCCCATCCCCTCACCGTCGCCTCCCCGTCGCCTCCCCGTCGCCTCCCCGTCGCCTTCCCGTCACCTCCCCATCACCTCCCCGTCGCATCCCCGTCCCGTCCCCGTCGCCTACCCGTCGCCTCCCCGTCACCTTCCCGTCGTCTCCTCTTCGCCTTCCCGTAACCTCCCCGTTGCCTCCTCGTCTACCCCCCCCCCCCCCCCCTACGTCACCCGCGCCCAGTCCTCCACCCGCACCCGGTACGTCACTCACTCCCCGCACCCAGTCCGCCACCCGTACCCCGCACATGGTCTGCCGACCGCACCCCGCACCCAGTCCACCACCCAGCACCCTGTATGCTACCCGCACCCCGCAACCCTCAGGCTCCCCGCACCCAGTGAGGCAACCCACGTCCCCCCCCAGATAGAAGGCCCTGCAGCCTTCCCGTCACCTCCCCGTCACCTCCCTGTCGCATCCCCGTCCTCTCCCTGTCGCCTCCCCATAACCTACGCGTCGCCTCCCCCATCCCCTCACCGTCGCCTCCCCGTCGCCTCCCCGTCGCCTTCCCGTCACCTCCCCATCACCTCCCCGTCGCATCCCCGTCCCGTCCCCGTCGCCTACCCGTCGCCTCCCCGTCACCTTCCCGTCGCATCCCCTTCGCCTTCCCGTAACCTCCCCGTTGCCTCCTCGTCTACCCCCCCCCCCCCCAACCCCCTACGTCACCCGCGCCCAGTCCTCCACCCGCACCCGGTACGTCACTCACTCCCCGCACCCAGTCCGCCACCCGTACCCCGCACCTGGTCTGCCGACCGCACCCAGTCCACCACCTAGCACCCTGTATGCTACCCGCACCCCGCAACCCTCAGGCTCCCCGCACCCAGTGAAGCAACCCACGTCCCCCCCCAGTTAGAAGGCCCTGCAGCCCCCAACTAGAAGGCTCTGCAGCCCCCAGCTAGAAGGTCCCGCGCCCCCCCAGCTAGAAGGCCCCGCGGGCCCCCAGCTAGAAGGCCTCACGGCCCCCACCTAGAAGGACCCGCGCCCCCTCAGCTAGAAGGCCCTACGCCCCCTCCTCCCCCCCTCCCCCCCCCCCCCCCCCTCCCCCGAGTACACACCCAACACCCCGTCCGCACTAGACCACTACCCGATCGTACCCGACTGCTCCTAGCTGCTCGACCGTTTCTAGCTCCTGCCATGGCGTTCGCTAGAGTTATGCAGTAGAAGGGCCAGCCGTAGCGACAGCACCTGCAGCACTCCTGGCGGGGGACCTGAGGGTCCAAGGAGTACCGGCCCTTGCAGTGGCTCAGCCAGCCGTTGGCGCGACGTCGGTCCCTGTGGGTACTCGATCCTGACTGGCCCTGGTGCTGGCACTACGTGCTGGCGTCCTGGCCCTCTGGCACCACCACATAGGTCACCCGTCCTTCCCACATCCCAGTAGGATGGTACGTCACCGTCAGGTCACAGGTCTCCCAGAGTCTCTCGCCCTGCTTCCCCGCTCGCCTGCACCGCCATGCACCCCTCGCGTCGAGTGGCGGCAGCGCGCTGCCCCTCACTCCTCCTCGTTCCCCCCCACCACGGCTCCCTTACAGACCCTTCACTTGGACTTCTGGGTGTTATAGTTTGTTTGTTTAGTCTAGGTGTTACACTGAGTTATGCTGCAGAAAGTACAACCCCCTTTAGAGTTTGCTATATGTTTCCTTGTACTGCTTGTTGCTACTCATTCATTCTTCCGTTCTTACTATGACATTATATAGAGCTTAGTTCGTTCCAACGGGCCCACCACCCCGCGCCTCGGCCATTAGCGGCCCGTAGCGCCCTCGCCGCCCCGTTGGCTCATTCATTTTAGGGTTTCGCTCGTAAGCCGCCCGTGCGCCATCCGTTTGACGTCCGTTCTCCTCCTGTTCGCCACTAGTTCGCCGCCCGTCACCCGCTACCGCGCCCCGTTGCCTAGGCTGCCCCGTCGCCCGTCTCCTAGGTCGCACCACGTCACCCCGTCTCCCAGGTCGCGCCCCGTCACCCCTTCACCTCGTCACCCCGTAGCCTTGTCATTCCGTCACCCCGTCACCCCATTTCGTCGCCCCTTAGAGGCCCCAGCGGGCCCCATTTCATCGTCCCTTAGAGGCCCCCGCATGCCCCGTTTCGACGCCCCTTAGAGGCCCCGCGGGCCCCGTTTTGTCGCTCCTTAGAGGCCCCCGCGGGCCCCGTTTCGTCGCCCCTTAGAGGCCCCCACGGGCCCCGTTTTGTCGCCCCTTAGAGCCCCCCGCGGGCCCCATTTTGTCGCCCCTTAGAGGCTCCCGCGGGCCCCGTTTCGTCGCCCCTTAGAGCCCCCCGTGGGCCCCGTTTCGTCGCCCCCTTAGAGCCCCCCCAAGGGCCCCGTTTCGTCGCCACTTAGAGGCCCCGCAGGCCCCGTTTTGTCGCCCCTTAGAGGGCCCCGCGGGCCCCGTTTCGTTGCCCCTTCGAGGCCCCCGCTGGCCACGCAGACACAAGCAGCTGCCAGAAGGCCCCACGGCCTTTAGCTAGAAGCCCCGGGGGCATGAGCTAGAAGGCCCCACATCCTCCAGCTAAAAGCCCCCGCCCCACCCCCCACTCCCACCCCCCCCCGCTCGGCCGTCTCTAGCTCCCACCATGGCGGCCCCTAGAGTTCTGCCCCCTGCCCTCCACAGCAGTTCATTCGGGTAAGCTTAGGAAGAAGTGTGTTCGGTAAGCTTAGGAAGAAGTCCACCGGGTCCATGCCGTGCCTGTCGCACCGATATCTCACGTTTCCCACTTGCATCAGATAGTTCTTGAGAGTTGGCCCCGCGCGTTGATCTCCTGAGCACCTAGCGAGTACTTCTACTCGCAGCGCGGTGGCAGAACTCCCTCGCCCTTCTCCCCATGATTCACTCGCTCCTCATGGCCGCCTTCCATCCGTTCCTCTCTCCTTGGCCCTTTCCATTCCTTCCCTGGCCTCTCGGGCCCGTTCCGCGCCATACGCCAAACTTCTGCCCTCCATTCTGCTCTCCTGCTGATTCCATCTCGTCTCGCTGCGCCTCTCCCTCGGGCCCCTCCACTCCTCTGCCTGCTCCCATTGTCAAGCTGGCGAGTTGTACGCCTTCTTCCATCCTCCTTGGCTCGTCTCGTGCCGTCGCTGTCTTTCCGGCGAAGGTGACCACGCGTCTTCCCTCCTGCCACGCTGTCGGTGGTGCTCTGGTGAGCGCTTCTCTCTCTGCTAGCGGCGCATGTCTGGCGACCGGGACCCACCGCTAGTCCTCCTTTCTCGCTGCCTATCTCGGCCAGGCGAGCGTGCTCCGCCGCTGCGCTCCCCTTGCTGCTGACCATGCCGCTCCTGTGACCTGGGCTCCTTCTCGCGTCTCCCTTCCTGACGCCAGTATCGATCAGGTGAGCGTGGCTCATCCTCCCATTTTCCTCCGCGTGTCTGACGCCGATCCGGCGAACGTGAGCCGCCGCCGCTCCAGCCTCCAGGCTTCTGATGCCTATCGGGCGAGCGAGAGTCGCCTACTCGCCGCCCTCTGCGCCGCCGATCCTCTTCTGGCGTGCGCGACCGTTCCGCCCTCCCTTTACCACGATGTCCTTGCAGCCGGGAAGTGCGGGTGCTCTCATCCTGGTCCCTTCGTTCCTGTTGAAGTGAATCCTCCGCGCGGTACCCTTCCCCGCAGCTGATGTCTCGCCCGCGCGAGTCCTTCCGCCTGGACATCTATCCCTCGGCCACCGCCTGGCTCGCGCCAGTGTTATTGTCCGCCTATGCGGGTTCGGCCTCGCCAGTTCCAGCTGCTGGGTCGTCTCCGTCGTTTTCTCGCTCGGCGCCCTCGACCTGCAGCTCTCGGTTCTCATCGTCCGCTTCCGCATCCTCCTCGTGGGCCGCCTCCTTCTCCGTGATCGGCACCAATGTCTCCTCCTCGGCCGGGGGGAAGCCCTCAAAGCCTTGCTAACGGCCCCTGTCATCATAGCGTTGTCCCCGCCCTTCCGACGAGCGGAACATTCCCGCGTCACGGCTCCGCTCTCGTCTCCAGTCCTGCGGGGTCTCGCTCTCAGCCACGCACCTCCGTCCATGCCCACGGCGTACCCTCCACCGCTCGCTCCTAAACTCGTCGATCCTTCCTCCCGTCGGTCCCTTGCGATGGAAACGCGGTCTGCCTTTGCGGCGATCGCTCCAGGGATCGCCCCCGCTCGCGCGACGGTTTGCGTCGCTGCCGTTCCTCCTCACGGCGACTGAATATCCTACCCCAGCGCAGCTCGTACTTTTCCATGGCTGCTTGCTTACGCTTGTCTTCTGTTATGAGAGAGATTGATCCCTCACCCCACAGGTTCCTTCTTAGTGGTGTGCCACTGAATGCTAGAGTTTAGAGTGACAGCCTTCACTTGTCCGAGAGAATAACAGAAATCAAGCATCGAGTGGGTGAGTGTGAGTGGCCTTACTTGGCCCAACCCCATGCTGCACATTTCCCAATGTGCTGCTCGGGGTTGCGATTTGGTTTCCCATTTCGCCCCTCGGTGCTTTCCCCCGTAATCCCAACCGTCCCTTTTCAGTTTCCCCCTTCTTTAGCTATTACAACAGTCACTACACTACATTCTACGCCCCATACTAGTGTTGCTGTGTATGCATAAAGTGCACATACGCTTACACACTATACTACCTCCTACACCCTTATACTACCGTTACTGCATTTACGTAAAGTGCATATGCGGTGACAGATGGCCATTCCCACCGCAAACATCAGTTCAGTGCCCACTGATACATCGAAGTCCTTCGACTATGAGATTCCACACTTCTTTCTAATTCTGGTCTCCTGCTCTCCTCCCGGCAGTAGATTCAGTTCTATGGGTGTTCGGGTGCAAGGCATCCATTTTGGTTCCCCTCCTTCTGCCGTCATCACCAACATTTCCTTCGCCACCTACCTTTCTGGGGCCATCAGCCCCAGCCTTTCAGCCATCCCTTTGTCCAGCATCACACTCTGCGCTCCCGTGTCTATAACAGCAGTTTTCACCTTCACCCCTTCCACTTCCATCGCTCCTCCTTCCATCAGTAGCACTGAGGTCTGACACGCAACCTTTCTTGTGGATGGCGTGCTGGCGGCTGCTCCTGCGCTGGCCCCTCTGGTTATTGTCCCTTCTTTCGTTCCTTCATGCCATGCTCCTGCCTCCCATCCTTCCCTCCGCTTCTCATCCCCATCTCCTCCCTTCCCCTCCACGCCATGAGGGCACACTGCACATCCTGTTCCACCACCTCTCCTTCCTCATCCCTGGCGTACATCCCTGCCTTAGCCTCCCATTTTGGTCCCAAGGCTTGCAGTTGAGACTGCAGTCTGCTAATCTGCCGCTGCAGCTCCTCTGGGTTTCTCCTTGCCCCTCCCTCCCTCTAGTAGCATTCCTTAGCCTCGTGTCCTCTCTTCCCACAGATCTCGCATCTTGCTGCATCAGGACATTCTCACCTTCGATGGCCTGGCTTCCTGCAGCCACCACAGTTCTTGTAGTCCTTACAAATGTGCCCCGCCTGTCCGCACCTGTGGCACGTCCGTGTGTCAGCTCTTGCTTCCCCCCGAATGTCTGACCTCCAGCTTTCTTGAGGTATCATCGCTGCCGCCCAGGTCGGCTTGCGGCTTCTCTCTATTGGCTTCGGTAAATATGCTTTGTACTTCCTCTGTGCGAGCTCCACCTTTGCTAACTCAAACACTTTATCCAGTGTCACGTCTGCTCCCAACTCATATACCCTCATCCTCAATCCGCCCCCCAACGCCTCATCTAGGCCCCCCAAAAGCTTGTTGATGAAGAGACTGCTGTCCGAGCACTTCACGTCCTCTGGCACGTTGATCGGTCGGTTGTAGTACATCACCAGTGACTCTGCTGCCCTCTTTTGAAGTCTTGAAACTCCCTTATTCGCTCCGCCGTGTGCCCTGGAAACTGCCGCTGTAGTCGCTCAAGAAATTCCTCCGTGGGTTCCTCCCCATATTTTCCTACCCTCCATACCAGCTCATCCATCCTCATCCGGTACAACGTCGTTGTCTCCCCTTCCAGCGTGTTTGATAAGCTCAAGAAGAAGTATACCGGGTCCATGCCGTCCCGGTCACACTGATACTTCACGTTTCCCACTTGCATCAGATAGTTCTTGAGCGAGGGCCCTAACCGTTGATCTCCCAAGAACCTGGCCGGCACTTCCACTCGCGGTGCCGTGGCCGCGCTCCCTCGCCCCTTCCCCCAAGATTCGATCGCTCCTCTTGACTGTCTCCCCTACGTTCCCCTTTCCTTGGCTCTCTCCATGCCTTCCCTGGCTTCTTGGGCTCGTTCTGCGCCATACGCCAAACTCCCGCTCTCGGTTCTACTCCCCAGCCGGTTCCATCTCGTCTCACTGTGCAGATTCCTAGGGCTCCTTCGTCCTTCTGTATGCCCCCATTGCCGAGCTGGCGAGCGGTACGCCCTCTCCCATTCCTCCCGTCGTGTCTCGCGTGGTCAATGCCTCTCTGGCGAGGGTGGACATTCGTTCGTCTCTTTTCAACGCTTCCGGCGGCCAACTGGCGAGCGCCTCTCCTCGTCACGTCTCCCTTCCTACTGGCGGCGCAAGTCGGGCGAGCGTGACTCGCGACTAGGCCTTCTCTCCTGCTGCTTCTGCTGACGAGGCGAGCGCGATCCACCACTGCGTCGTCCTTCCTGCTGCCAATGCTGCCCGAGACCCCGTGCCTCGCCTCCCTCCTAGCTACGGATGGCGATTGGGCGAGCGTGGCTCGCCCTCTCGCCTTCCTCCACACGGTTGACGCCGATCCGGCGACCGTGCCCGGTCGCTGCGCCATCCTGCCCGCGGCTGACGTCCCACGGGCAAGTGCGAGTCTTCATCTCACCGTCCCACTGGTCGCCGATGCCCTTCAGGCGTGCGCAACCGCTCTTCCCCCCTTCTTCCGCGTTGTTCGTACGGCTTGGACACGCAGGCGTCTTCCTCGCAATCCTCTCGCTCCTGCTGAGCCGAGTCACCTGAACGGTGCCCTCCCTGACGGCCGAGGTGCTCCTCGCGTTGTTCCTTCCCCGTGGCCCTTGATCCCTCTGCCTCTGCCTCGCACGCGCCTGTGGTCTAGTCTGCCAGCGCGGGTTCAGCTTCGTCGGCCTTAACAGCGTCGTCGTGCTCTCCGCCTTCGTGTTCGTCCTCCACGTTTCCTTCGCGGGCCTCCTCTCGTGCCTCATTCCCCGTTGGCGCCAGGATCTCCTCCTCGGCTGGAGAGAAGTCCCCCACGACCACGCCAGCGGCCTCCGTCGTCGTGGCGCTGTTCTCTCCCTTCCGGCGCGCAGAACACTCTGTCGCCATGGTGGTGCCCGTGGTTGCCGCCAGCTCGGTGAAGGGCGTCTCTCTGCCACAGCGCATAGCCTCCAGTCATGGTGGACCCCTCACCGCTTGCTCCTTCGTGAGTCGAGCCTCCTTCCCGTTGGTCTGGCTCGAAAGGGATTCGATCCGCGCAAAAAGCCGGCTTCTTTGGCGATCGCTCCAAAGATCGCCCACGCTCACGTGAGTGCTCGCGTTGCGGCCGTTCTTTCTCCCGGCGACTAAAGATCCTACCCCAACGCAGCTCATACTTGTCCATATTCTCTGAAGTACGGGCTTGTGTTCTGTTATGGAAGAGATTGCTCCCTCACCCCACAGGTTCCCTACTAGTGGTGCGCCACCGAGTGCTAGAAGCTAGAGTGACATGTTTTACTATTACGAGAGAATAACATAACACAAGCATCGAGTGCAGGAGACTGACGTAAGGGCGTGAAAAATCCCCGCACAAGTCTGAAAATGGGGTGTGGCCGGTTTTTAGACGACCATATGGTCGTCATATTTTTTTCGCAAAATTCGACTTGGTGGCCGAATCCGAGTCGACTCCGATACAGCCACCATTTACAAAAGCGCGAATTTTACATGTTTGCTGGCCGATTTGCTGGCCGGTTCCGGAAAGTTGTAAAATTTGCATTGTTCAAAGTGGGCGACAAATTCGCACACATGATTCCAACGTCGTCATCGTCGCATGGAGGGTGTGCGACACGGCCAGTCAGTGTCGCAACGTCGGGCCGGGTTCGTGGCCGTTTTGGAGTCGACTCGGCGTCGTTTTCGTGTCGATTTTTTAAACGGCCATCAAATTCGTTATTTTTTTGCGAAATTGACGACTATCGCGACTCGAAATACGAATGTCGCGGACTGGTTACCTTCGCAAAAACGGCCCGACGGATTCTGGCCGAAATTTTAGAGTTGCCGATTTTACACGCCCTAATTTACCTAGCCCAGGTACGGGCCGCACATTTCTTGATGTGTAGCTCGGGCTTGGGAGTCGTCGATTTCATTTTGACTCTCTCATTTCGCCCCTCAGTATTTCCCCCCCATTCCCTAACATCACTTTCTGATTTCCACCCTCTACTCCTAATACAACATTCACTACACTACATTCTACACATGCATCCTACTGTTATTGCATGTGCATCAAGTGCATATGCGGTAACAGCTGCTGCAAACTTCTGCGAGTTGCCTCTTGTGAAGAATGGGTCTGTTTTGTAGTCGTGGGTGAATAGGCGTGTGAGTTGCAAGCTGGTCTTGGCGATTAGTATCGCGTGTATTTGGGCAGTTGGGCGGGTCAGTGCGTTGCCAATGTTGGAGGCACCCTTTTTGTATGTGACCGTGTAGTGGAAATTTGACTCCAGGAAATCGAGCCAGCGGATTTGTCGTGGGTTGAGGTGGGGTTGTGTGCGAGGGTACTATAGGGAGTGGTGATTTGTCCGCACTGTCACGTCCGCGCCGATCAAGTAACAGCGCAATACTATCAATGCGTGCACGATCACAAGCATTTCGCGGTCGTGTATCGAGTAATTCTTCTCAGGCGGGAGCAGCTTTCGTGACTCATACGCGATGGCCTGTAGGCTGTTGCCGAAATCATGTAGCCGCATGGCTCTGATGGCGATGTCGCTGGCGTCAGTAACCACTTCAAATGGGCGGTGTGGGTCGCCGATACGTAGCACGGGCGATGAGCAGGGAACATTTTTTAGGGCAGAGAAGGTACCATGCTCTTTCTCCCCATATAAAAACGACTCCCTTCCGCAGCAAGTTCGTCAGTGGGGCTGTTGACCGTGCCATGTCGAGGACGAACCGACGCACATAATTAACAAACCCCAAAAAAACTCAGCATTCCCGTGATGTTTGTCGGGGGGTGCCAAGCTTTGACGGTATCCAGTTTTTTTCGAGTCTATTTCAACCCCAGATTCCAAGATGATGTGCTCCATGAATTCTAGCCGGTCCTAAAAAAACGCGCACTTGGAACCCTTCGTCAGAAGGCGATGTTCGTCTAAATGTTTAAATATTGCTTCCAAGTCTGCTACGTGCTGCTCCTTATCCCGGCTGTAAACTAAGATGTCGTCGAGGTACACGATGACGCATTTATCTAAAGGTCTAAATGCTTCGTGCATCGTCATTTGAAATGGCGCGGGTCCGTTGGTCAGCCCGAGTAGCATCACCGAATACTCAAAGGACCCATACCTAGTTCTAAAAGTTGTTTTTGGCGCAGTCTACCGGTTCGATTCGAATCTGGTGGTAACCGCCGCGTAGATCGGTTTTCGAGAATACCCTAGCTGTTCGCAGCTGATATATCGGTTCGTCGGCGCGGTGGATGGGATGTCGCGACTTGACTGTTACCCTGTTGAGTTCCATGTAATCGATTCGCATGTGAAAACCTCTGTCCTTCTTAGGTGTGAATAGTACCGGTGCGACTAACGTCGACGAACTCGGTCGGATGATTTTTTTTTCTCTAGTAGGTAATCCAACTGTTTCCTGGGTTCGTCCAGCGTGGGTTGTGTCAGTCGGAACTGTCGCTGTACGGCTGGTTGTATTCCCGGTTCTAACTTTATGCGGTGGTCGTGTGCAAGCTGAGGTAAGAGCCCCTCCAGTAAGTCATCGGGAATTCACGGGGTACCGTTGTCAAACTGTTATATCATTGTGTAGGCTGTAGTGGGGTAGCCCATATGGGGTACAACCCAAATTAGGGTTAGTACTTGTATCACATTCTTTCTCAATGCAATCATTCCTGCTCGTTAGTTTCTAACATGGTTTCAGAGCAGTAGGTCCTTAGGCCCGTTTTTTTTCGGGCCCACCATTAGCGCGGTTACCGCGCTACCCCACGCCCTGCCCTGTGTCGCGCCGCCCGCGCACGCTCTGCCCTGCCCTGCCCTGCCTTGCGTCACGCTGCCCGTGCACGCCCTGCCCTGCGTCGCGCTGCCCCGCACGCGCCCTGCCCTGCGTCGAGCCGCCAGCGCGCGCCCTGCCCTGCCCTGCGTTGCGCCGCCCCGCGCATGCCCTGCCCTGCGTCGCGCCGCCCGCGCACGCCCTGCCCTGCCCTGCCCGCGCGCCGCTCGCCGCCGCGCCGCCCTGCCCTGCCCGCGCGCCGCTCGCCGCCGCGCCGCCCTGCCTTGCCCGCGCGCCGCTCGCCGCCGCGCCGCCCTGCCCTGCCCGCGCGCCGCTCGCTGTCGCGCCACGCTGCCCTGCCCGCGCGCCGCTCGCCGCCGCGCCGCCGCCCCGCCCTGCCCTGCCAGCGCGCCGCCCTGCTGGCAGCCGCCCTGACCTGCCCTGCTGGCCGCCGCTCTGCCCTGTCAGTTGCGCCGCCCTGCCCTAGCCGTGCGCCGCGCCGCCCTGCCCGTCGCGCCGTTCTTGCTTGCGTGCTGCCCTGCTGCGCGCGTGCCACCCTGCTCTGCCCGCTATGGCTACTCTCAGCGTCCTCACGTTCGATCCTGAGGGCCATCCGAGCTGTCCACCTTTGCCACAGTTGCCGACCTCATCACTCACCTTCGCACTAGTGACACTCGCTACCGCGCCGCGCTTCCCGCCGAGTTTCTAGCCAAGAACCCCCCTCCCATGTACATCGCTCTCTACTTCATTGTCACCCGCCTCCCTGACTCTCTTAGCGCAGTCAGGGACCTCCTTCTCGCCCTTGACCCCACTGACCTAACTGTCGACCTGTTCGAGAAGCACCTCCTTGCAGCTGAGACCAGCATAGTTGCTGTAGGCGCTTCTCGTGGCACTCCTCGCACTCCCTTCTTTGAGGGGTGTTCCCCCTCCCCCCTTGTCCCCTCAGTCGCTTCTGCTGCTGCTATTGACTTCCTTCGTACTGAGGAGGTCGGAGCTGCGTCTGCTCCTAGTGGGAGGCGCCACAGCGGCAGGGGCAAGGGAGGCAGGGGTGGTGGGGGTGGCAGTGGTGGAGGCGGTGGTGGGGGCGGTGGAGGCGGTGGAGGTGGCGGTGGTGGCGGAGGGAGTGGTGGTGGGGGTGGAGGCGTTGGTGGCGGCGGTGGTGGCGGCAGTGGGAGTGGTGGCGGCGGCAGTGGTGGCGGCAGTGGGAGTGGTGGCGGCGGCAGTGGTGGCGGCCGGGGTGGTACCGGTCAGAGGGGAGGTTCTGGCGGTGGTCAGAGGCAGCAGCAGCAGCGTCAGCGTGAGACCCCTACACCCCAGGAGCTTCGTGAGTGGTTTGCTCAGCGTGGGACGTCTGGGGGAAGTGTTCGCTGCCAGTACGTCATTCGCACAGGTGACCGCACTGGTCAGACATGCGGGAAGGTTGGTCACACACAGTCCCGCTGCTTCTCCCGTCTTGACGACGCCTGGCGCGCAGAGTTTCCCGACGCGACTGAGCTCCCCCGCTGGCTACAGCTGCTTAGGCAGGGTGTGGATGTCTTTGCTCTTGACTATGATGCTATCCTTGCTGCCATGTATGCATTGACTGTTAGTGCTGAGGGTGACTGTTACCTGTGTATGCCGCCCGACCCAGGTATAGAGGCTGCTGCTCTAGGTGCTAGTGAGTCTGCTCTCTCTGGTACTGCGCCTGCTGCGGCCTTGCACACCTTCACGCTTGAGTCAGGTGCTTCCCACTGTTTCTTTCGCGACAGTACCACAGTCACACCACTCCCTGCACCTGTTGCTGTCAGACTGGCTGACCCCTCAGGGGGCCCAGTTCTTGCCCGTTCCTCCACTTTTCTCCCGTGTCCGGCGGTTCCGTCTGGCTCACTCTCAGGTCTTCACCTCCCCTCGTTCTCTACGAACTTGGTGAGTACCGCTGCCCTCCAGGATGTGATGGTCACTACCACCACTCCTGGGGGCCAGCGTATGTCGATCTGCACGTGTACACGGACGGGCCGTCACCTGGCCACGTTCACCCGTCGGCCTGGGTCGAGTCTGTACACACTGACTACTGAGCCTCCTCAGGTAGCTGCGTCTGCGTCCGCGTCAGGTCAGCTTGCAGCCCCCTGCTCGTGTCGCCTTCTGTCGCATCAGACTCTCCTTTGGCACCACCGCCTTGGCCACCCCTCCCTGCCACGCCTCCGTGGCATGCACTCCCGCCTCCTTGTCTCTGGTCTTCCCAGGTCTCTGCCTCCCCTCCCACCCTCGCCTGCCCCTCCCTGCCTTCCCTATGTCGAGGGGCGGCAGCGCGCCGCTCCTCACTCCTCCTTGTTTCCCCCGACGACTGCTCCCCTGCAGACTCTCCACATGGACGTGTGGGGCCCAGCCCGCGTCCGTGGACAGGGCTGCGAGCGATACTTTTTGCTGGTTGTTGACGACTACACGCGTTACACCACAGTCTTCCCCTTGCGCAGCAAGGGGGAGGTCACTGATGTTTTGATCCCTTGGATCCGCGCTGTCCGTCTACAGCTCCGCGAGCGGTTCCACGAGGACCTTCCTGTCCTGCGTCTGCACTCTGACAGAGGTGGTGAGTTTGCCTCCGACCTCTTGCGTGACTTTTGTCGTGGGGAGGGCATTCGCCAGTCGTTCACGCTTCCGGCCTCTCCGCAGCAGAATGGGGTTGCTGAGCGCCGTATTGGCTTAGTCATGGAGGTCGCTCGTACCTCCATGATCCATGCGGCTGCCCCCCATTTTCTGTGGCCGTTTGCGGTCCGGTATGCTGCGCATCAGCTCAACCTCTGGCCCCGTGTCTCCTTGCCGGAGCCCTCGCCTACACTGCGTTGGACGGGGAAGGTTGGCGATGCGTCGGTATTCCGGGTCTGGGGCTCTCGTGCCTTTGTCCGCGATACTTCCGCGGACAAGCTCTCCTCCCGCGCCATTCCCTGCGTCTTCCTTGGCTTTCCCCCTGACGCGCCTGGCTGGCAGTTTTACCACCCCACCTCGCGCCGTGTCCTTCCCTCTCAGGACGTCACGTTTGACGAGTCGGTTCCCTTTTACCGTCTCTTCCCCTACCGCACTGCCCCTCTCCCCCCCCCGCCGCTCTTCCTCGCACCAGGTCCTCCTCCGGTAGACCCCCTCCCCCCTCAGGGTCCTGCTCCCTCAGGTGTGTCTCAGGTAGACCCTGTCGAGGTCGCTGTCGACTCTGGTGCTGTTGGGGGTGGTGCTGCTAGGGGTGCTGCATCTGGGGGTGCTGAGCCTGAGCGTGCGGAGCCTGGGGGTGCTGAGCCTGGGGTTGCTGAGTCTGAGGGTGCGGAGCCTAGGGGTGCTGAGCCTGAGCGTGCGGAGCCTGGGGGTGCTGAGCCTGAGCGTGCTGAGCCTGGAGGTACTTTGTCTGCTGGAGGTCCTACGGGTGCCTCGTCACGGCGGGAGCCTCTCTCTCCACCGCAGCTGCGCGAGTGGTTTGCTCGGCGCTGGAGCCTTCGGACGGGCGCTTCTCGAGCTGGGGGGCCTGCCGCTGGAGGTCCTGGAGATGGAGGCACTGGAGCTGTTGGTCCTGGAGGTGCTGGAGCTGCTGGTCTCGGAGGTGCTCGTACTGGAGGTACTGGAGCTGCTGGAGCCGGTGATACTGCAGGCGCTGGAGCTGGAGGCGCTGGAGCTGGAGGTACCGGAGGTGCTGGAGCTGCTGGTCCTGGAGGAGCTGGAGGTGCTGGAGACGCTGGTCCCGGAGGTGCTCGTACTGCAGGTACTGGAGATGCTGGAGCTGGAGGTGCTGCAGGCGTTGGAGCTGGAGGCGCTGGAGCTGGAGGTAGCGGAGGTGCTGGAGCTGCTGGTCCTGGAGCTGCTGGAGGTGCTGGAGCCGCTGGTCCCGGAGGTGCTCGTACTGGAGGTACTGGAGCTGCTGGAGCTGGTAGAGCTGCAGGCGTTGGAGCTGGAGACCCTGGAGCTGGAGACCCTGGCGCTGGAGGTGCTGGCGCTGGGGGTGCTGGTGCTGTCGGTGCTGGTTCTGGAGGCACTGTGCGGCCGCGACCGTACTTCGTTCCACTGCTTCAGCAGGTTCTTGGTCTCCCGTCTTCTACTGGCCTTACTCCTCCCTTACTGTGTCCACCGCCTGACCAGTCGCAGCCGCAGTTACAGCCAGCCTCCCCACTGCCTGCTCCTTCTCCTTACACTGAGCAGACAGGAGGTCTTACAGAGCGTCGTGAGCCTGCGTCTCGTCCTGCGTCGCCTGTTTGCGCTGTTCGCACTGGTCGCCGTGTTCCTCGTCTGCGTACTCCTCCTGTCCCCGGAACGCACCCTATGGTACTTCATCCTTCCTCTGTTCCACAGCGTGTCCCTCTGCCGTCTCCTCCTGCGTCCTCTCTTCCTGACGTTCATGACCCTGCGTCTGACCTTGCTCGTGCTGCCAGTCCTACTGTCACACGTCTTCTAGCCACTGTTGTCACTGACCCTTCGTTTGAGTCCACTGCTGCGTCTGCCCTAGTTGCTGAGCTTGTTGACTTTGTTGTCGCCTGTCGTCTCGACTACGCCGCTAGTCTGTTGCTGAGTCTGAGTCTGACTGTCCTCCCTCCGTCGGGGGTAAGTGTGCTCTTGGCACGGACGTCCTTGAGGACAGGCAGAGGACTTTGAGTGTTTTGCAGCTGCTGTACCTCATCTTGTATCCATGCTGATTGCACCTGAGGGAGACCCGGATGCACCAGACATCCCGACCCCGTGCTCTTACGCAGAGGCGATTGAGGGTCCCTACTCCTCTCAGTGGCAGACAGCCATGGACGCAGAGATGGCATCCTGGAAGTCTACAGGCACCTACGTCGACAAGGTTCCCCCACCTGGGGCGAACATCGTCAGTGGCATGTGGATTTTCAGGGTGAAGCGGCCGCCGGGTTGTCCGCCTGTCTTCAAGGCGCGTTACGTTGCTCGAAGCTTGAGTCAGCGACAGGGAGTTGACTTCTTCCAGACCTTCTCCCCTACCCCGAAGATGACCACTCTTCGGGTGCTGCTGCACGTCGCCGCTCAGCGTGACTACGAGCTTCACTCTCTTGACTTCAGCACAGCTTTCTTACAGGGCAACCTGCACGAGGAGATCTGGTTGTGCCGCCCACCTGGCTTCACTGGGTCGTTTCCTGCAGGTACCCAGTGGAGCCTCCGGCGGCCAGTCTACGGTCTCCGCCAGGCGCCTCGCGAGTGGCACGACACACTGAGGACGACGCTTGCGGCTCTTGGGTTTGCTCCTTCGACTGCTGACCCGTCGCTGTTTCTGCGCACCGACACTTCGCTGCCGCCGTTCTACATCCTCGTGTACGTTCACGACTTGGTCTTTGCCACTGCTGACACTGAGGGACTGGCCCTAGTGAAGTCGGAGCTGCAGAAGAGACACGTGCACAGACCTGGGTGAGCTGCGCAGCTATCTTGGCTTGCAGATCACCCGGGATAGAGCACGGCGCACCATTACTTTGACTCAGTCACACATGGTGCAGCAGGTCCTTCAGCGCTTCCGCTTCCAGTACTCCTCGCCACAGTCCACTCCTCTGCGTACCGGTCACTCGCTCTCAGCTCCACCTTCGGACGAGTCCGTAGAGCCGAGTGGCCCGTATCCAAAGCTTGTGGGCTGCCTCATGTACCTGATGACCTGCACTCGACCTGACCTTGCCTACCCTCTTAGCATCCTGGCACGCTACGTTGCGCCCGGGAGACACCGACCAGAGCACTGGGAGGCCGCTAAGAGGGTGTTGCGCTACTTGTGCAGTACGTCGGGCATGGGGCTCGTGCTTGGAGGACGGGGTCCAGTTGTCCTCACTGGTCACGCAGACGCGTCTTGGGTTGTAGACTTGGCTACGCAGCGGTCGTCACAGGGTTACACTTTCAGCCTTGGCTCCGGCTCTGTTTCGTGGCGGTCTACCCGGTCGTCTTCTGTTCTCAGTTCCAGTTGTGAGGCTGAGATCTACGCAGGGGCCATGGCTGCACAGTAGTTACGCTGGCTCACCTACCTGCTGATCGACTTGGGAGAGCCGCCTCGTTCTCCTCCAGTTCTGTACGTCGACAACAAGGCCATGATTGCCTTGTGTCAGGAGCACAGACTGGAGCACAGGACAAAGCACATCGCTCTGCGTTACTTCCTTGCTCGAGAGTTGCAGCAGCGTGGTCAGCTTCGTCTTGCTTACGTGGCCTCTCGGGCCAACACTGCTGATATCTTCACCAAGGCACTTCAGCCTTGTGATCATCAGCGTTTCTGTACTGTTTTAGGCCTTGTGCCTACTTGGTCTCACTTGCTCACTTCGTGACTTTGCTTGTACTGTGATCTATATACTTATACCTGCATGCTTACACTTGCTAGGTTGTGATCACTGTACTGCTTGTTCCCATTTATATACCTCTGCATGTGAACTGGCCTTGTGGCCATTTGCTTGTGCTCAGAGTGTGTGGTGACTTCGTGATCCACCCTGAGCTTGCTTTCTTGACTGGTCTTGTGACCCCTTGTTCTCCCCCGCTTTGCCTATGGGGGTGTGTCAAACTGTTATATTATTGTGTAGGCTGTAGTGGGGTAGCCCATATGGGGTACAACCCAAATTAGGGTTAGTACTTGTATCACATTCTTTCTCAATGCAATCATTCCTGCTCGTTAGTTTCTAACAACCGTTTCAGTAATTCTTGTAATTCAGGCAGTACTGCTTCAAGCAGTGTCTGAAATTCATTCGGCTTCTCAGCTTCTCCTACTTCTGTAATATCCACTGCGTACACTTCAGCTCCTAAAGCGACGGTCAGTTTCATCATGATGGCGTTGACGTGGACCGTTGAAGACTCAGGCGACTGCCAGCGAGGTAATGTGACCCAGTTACCGCCGCTTCGCACAGTGCAGCTGCCTGTCACCCAGTCAATTCGCGGGTTGTAGCGTCGCAGCCAATCACGTCCCAATAAAATATATGTCTGATCTAGTGTCGTTGCGAGCATTTGCTGTGTGAACCCAAAGTTTCCCTCGCAACGAACCTTCACTCTCTCCACCTTTTTCCCGTATAGCCAGCGGCGTGCCGTCAACTAAGCGTGCGTCGATCTCTGGTACACAACGACTAAGTGTCAGTTGCAGCTTCCTTGCGGTTGCAGTATTAACAGCGATTACGGTGACTAGCTTCTCCGTCGATAGAAATCTTCACTGCTATCCCGTGTATTTTCTGTTGGTGCAACCCTACGGTTTGCACTCGGCTTGTTGTCCGTGTGCGTGAATGTGTGTGTGTATGGAATGGTATGAGGGCATGGGATAATATATATTTCATGCTTATAATTGTGTGTGAATGTTGAGTCATGATGTCGAGTGTGTGTGTCGAGTCAATAGCGAGTTATCGCTAGACGCGTGTTACGCGGTCGTTTGTGTCTCGCGCGCGGTTTCTATTTTGTCGTGCGCGGTTTCTATTTTGTCCTGTGTCGAACGTTCGGCGTGTCGCAGGTGTGTGCAGCAGACCCATCAAGAACTCAAGGATGAGTTTGTGATGAAGAGCCCGAGCCTTGGTGTCAAGCCTCAAGTGATTTCGAAGCTCGCCAAAAGGGTACACCTCAAGATATTGAAGATAGTTACATTACTTTGTGTAGTGTAACATTTCACTTGGTGTAGGCCCTAGTGAAGGGTAGTTTCGAGACCCTTCGTGGTTGGGGACAGTGTGGCACTGTTCCACATCACTGTACCTCGGCTCTTGGGGTTTGTAGGAGCTGGGAGTCATTCCCAACTCGTAACTCTTCCTATCTTGTGTTCTAAGACTATAGTGGCTGCCATAGTACCGTTCGTTCAAACCGACGCTGTGTCGTCAATTCTTTATCAGATCGTGCAATCTAAATTGGTAATTGTAGACGACGTGAAGACGCTCCAGATCCAATTTGAATCAAGTCATTTGCAGCTGTGAGCAGAACGCTGTCAACGTTTGAATCCGCTGTGCAGAAATCCGTCTGTGCTCTCTATCTTTCGTTTTAGGCACATTCAAGCCTATTGTGACTATAACAAGTGGTATCAGCGGCCCTTGGAGCAGTTTCGACAATGTCTGGACCTGAGGAAAGGGGTGGCAGAGGTGCTGGTGGCAGTGGAGAAGCTCAAGCTCAAGGCCAACCCCGTGATTCAGCCATGGCGCCCATGCAACCAAGTCTTGGCCCACCTAGGGATGAGCCTAGGGTGTTTGGGCTTGACAAGTTCAACGGTGACAACTTTGCTGAATGGTCCTTCAAGATGGAGAACATCTTTGACCACTATGACCTGCTGGAGGTGATGGAAGGAACGGAGAAGCGCCCCGAGAACGACCCGGAGAAGAGCCCGTGGGTGCGGAAGAGCGCACAAGGCTATCTCTTACTTGGGCAAGCGTTGGGGAGCAGTCAGATCCGTCACATCAAGCCATTCCAGCGTGAACCAGAGAAAGGACCAAAGGCATGGGCTGCTCTCAAGGGTGTACATGCTCCTGCAACAGCGGCGGTAGCGGTGGTGTTGGAACGGCAAATGGCGGCACTACGAATTGAAGAAGACGAAGCGGTTGAAGAAGGGGTGCAGAAATTCTTCGACTTGTTGACGCGGCTTGAGGGAGCTGATTTGAACTACAGTGAGCTCCAAAAGAAGACCAAGTTGCTGGCCTTACTCCCAGAGTCATGGTCCTCGCTCATCATCAACCTTAATCGCGACTTGCCCCGCCTCTCGCTTGAAGACGTGAAGCGAGCTATCCTTCAAGAGGATTTCCGCCGCCGTGAGTTGGCGAGTGCGGATGGCGCTGGGGCAGCGAGCATCGGCCGTGGATATGGTCGAGGAAGAGGCAGAGGACGAGGGGGAGGAAGGTTTGGTGGCAGCAACTTCGGCGGAGGCCGCAGGAGTGGCGGTTACGGCAGCGACGACAAGAGCTACGGACGCGGTCGCGGCCGATTCGACGGCGAGTGTCACTATTGCCACAAGAGCGGACACATGTGGCGCGACTGCTACAAACTCCCTGATTGTTGGACCCCTGCTCAAGGCCAAGAGGGTAGAGGAGCAGGAGGAGGGAGAGGACGAGGCCATGGAGGCCGTGGCGGTCGCGGTGGCGGAGCTGCAAACATGAAGAGCGGAGACAGCGACAAGGACCCGAGCGACGATCGATACCCGGGTCTATTCTACTTCGTGTCGACGCAAGTACCGGCTGGTCCAGAGAAGGATGAAGGCTTTGAGGAGCCAGCAGCTGTGGGGAAGGTGACCCTACACCCCCTGGACTATTGGGTGATTGATAGTGGCGCTACCTATAGCATGACACCTCGCCCGGACTTGCTCACCGAACTCGAGCCGTCACCGGTGAAGCATGTCACATCGGCTTTGGGGCAGCGAGCAGAGGTGAAAGGCATGGGCAAGGCCATGTTCAAGGGTGCTGATGGGAAGATGGTGGGCCTCAAGAACGTGCTTTGGGTGCCCAGCCTTGCTGCAAACCTGATTTCCGTGCGGCGGTTGGCAAAGGCCGGCATGGACACGAACTCGAAGGGAGCCAAGACCTACACCGCAAGGCTTGGCGATCGAATTCTTTGGGACCTTCATGAGGACAGGGATGTCTACAACGAGATGTGGCAGATCCCAGTGGTCCCTATGCCTAAGGAGAGGCAAGTGGCAGCAAGCATCAGCACCAAGGATGGAGCGGTCGGTAGCGACGATGGCGCGAACGGTCGCGCTAAGGAGAATGAGCTCAAGAAGAGCAAACCTGGAGGGACCAGCAAGTTCAGTGAATCTAAGGAGAGTGGTGCAGCAACCAAGGAGCAGCAAAAGGGTGAGGAGAACCCAGAGGCAGCAGCGGAGGAGGACTACGGAGAGAGTATGTGGGGCGCTATTGCGAGCGCGGCATTCTCCAATCCAACTTCGGCTACGGGGGAGTGTGATTGGCTCACCTTGCATCGGCGCATGGGGCATGTGGCCCTGCCCATCTTGCAGCAGCTAGTGAAGAATGAGATGGTTGCTGGCATACGTGTGAAGGGGGAGCCCGATGAGGTGCTTGGCTGCCCGACGTGCATTCAAGCCAAGTTCACCCGGTTTCCGTTCCCTAGTTCGGAGTCAACGGCAAAGGCACCGCTTGATGAGGTGGTGATGGACGTGGTGGGCCCCCTGAAGCTTGGAGCTGCTGGAGCTGAGTATTTTCTCACCATTGTCGACGTCTACACCCGCATGACTTGGGTGTACGTGCTGGCCAAGAAGAGCGACGTGGCTGAAACGTTGAAGACGGATTGGTTCCCGATGGTGGAGCGGCAACAAGACCGTCTAGTCAAGTCAATCCGCACCGATCGAGGGGGAGAGTTCCTGAGCAAGGAGTTTGGGTTGTGGCTGAAGAAGAATGGTATTCGGCACTCCCTCACCATGCCATACTCCCCTGCAATGAACGGCATCGCCGAGCGAGCGAACCGCACAATCACGGAGGCGGCACGCGGGTTGCTCATTGAAGCCGGGCTACCCGACTATTTCTGGCCTGATGCGGTGCGGAGCGCGTGTGTGGCCAAGAACAGAGCCTTGACTCATGTGGGAGCAGACAAATGGGTGCCCTATGTGGAGTGGCTAGGAAGGAAGCCAAAGGTGGATATGCTTCGGGTGTTCGGGTGCATGTGCATGGCGCTCGTGCCTAAGCATCTTCGGCACAACAAGCTTGGTGCCAAGGCGGTGTGGGCCGTGCACTTGGGCATGGCTCAAAACAGCAAGGGATGGCTTCTTTGGGACCCATTCACCAAGAAGTTCTTGGTGAGCAGGGACTGCAAGTTCATGGAGAACTTCATGTACAAGGATTGGAAGGCGGAGAATGAGGCGAAGATAGGCGTGCGGTTTGGGGAGGTGAAGAGTTCCGGTTTGGAGCATGTGGAGCTGCCTTTGGAGCTGAGCAGCGGCAGCACAACCACAAGGCAATCCTCCCTTGTGAATGGGGGAGAGGAGGCCAATGATTCAGAGGAAGAAGAGGAGGAGGTGCAGCAAGTGAGCGAGCGTGCACCGTCACTCCCTTCCCGTACTACGAGTGCTCCACGGATTCGAGCCACACCGCAGCAACGCCAAGGCCTTCAAGTCCCTGCAGCTGAGGAGGAAGGAAGGGGGAAGAGGAGAGTTCAACCCCCTAATAGGCTGACCTATGATGCGCCGGGAAAGCAGGGCAAGACAGCCCTGGCCGGAGCGGCAATGATGGTCGGAGACGACGAGGAGAGTGACTACGAGGAGTGTGCCTTCGCGTTCTTCTCTCCGGTGGAGATGCCGGGAGAACCAGCAACTCTCAAGGAGGCTTTGGAGAGTAGTGATGCTGAGGAGTGGAAGAAGGCCATGGAGAGTGAGCTGAAGAGCATCGAGGAGAATGACACGTTTGAATTGGTGGAGCTACCGGAGGGGCGTACGGCGATAACGTCCAAGTGGCTCTTCAAAATCAAGTCGGATGCCGACGGCAAGATCGAGCGCTACAAGTCTAGGCTTGTAGCCAAGGGGTACCAGCAGAAGGAGAAGGTGGACTTCAAGGAGCTGTTTGCCCCTGTGGTGAAGCCGACGACGCTGCGAACCCTATTCGCGGGAGCCGCCATCAAAGGATGGGTAGTAAAGCAAATGGACATCGTAACGGCATTCCTTAACGGCATCCTTGAGGAGGAGATTTTTATGGCGCAGCCAGAGGGGTTTGATGATGGTAGTGGCAGAGTGTGGAAGCTGAAGAAGGCCCTCTATGGGCTGAAACAGGCCCCTAGGCAATGGTACATGAAGCTGCGCGAAGTGTTGGAGGGGATCGGCTTCACTCCCTCAACGGCCGATCACTCCTTGTTCATGCTTGGCGAGGGGGAGCAGAGGGGTTTCATGGTGGTTTATGTGGATGACATCCTCATTTTCTCACCCTCTTCTGACCTTGTGAAGGAGGTGATGCTGAAGCTTCAAGACAAGTTCAAGTGCAAGGCCCTTGGTGACGTGAGCTTCTACCTTGGGCTCCACATCGAACGAGATGTGGAGAAGCGGTGCATGCGGGTGCATCAACGAAAGTACCTGGAGGCATTGGCTGCCAACTTTGGGCAGAGTGAAGGCCATGTGGCTACACCCTTTCCCTCTGGGTTCAAGTGTGTGAAGGGACCAGAGGAGGAGAGCGTTGGTGAAGAGGAGAGGCGCCGATTTCACTCGTTGGTGGGCAGCCTCATGTATGCGGCGGTAAACACCCGACCGGACGTCGCGTTTGCTACCGGGCAGCTGGCTAGGGTTGTGCAATGCCCTAATGAGGAGCAGGTAGCAGCTGGAATGAGGGTGGCCAAGTATCTTGGCCAAACACCGACCGTTGGGCTGCAATACTCGGCGGCGGCACAAAGGCGCCAAAAGGGCGCGGATGGTGTTGAACCCGGGCGTTTGTTCCTCACCGCCTACTCGGATGCTTCATATGCATCAGAACCAGAGGACATGACAAGTGTGGGAGGCTTCATATGCTGTGTTGGTGGAGGCCCAACTGCTTGGGAGAGCAAGAAGCAGGTTGACCAAGCTTTGAGCTCGGTGGAGTCCGAGTACATGGCACTCTTCCGTGCCGTACGGGAGATTGTGTGGCAGCGGCGTTTGTTGGCTGAATTGGGGGAGGAGCAGCAAGGACCTACCCCACTGTACTGTGACAGCCAGGGTGCCATTGCTCTTGCTAAGAACCCTGTGTTGCATGGACTCACGAAGCACATGAGGGTGAAGTGGCATTGGACGAGGAGCATGGTAACCGCGGGTGAAGTTGAGTTGCGCTACGTGAAGACCACGGGGCAGCCGGCTGACATGATGACCAAGAGGCTGGTGGAGCAGCAGCATTGGAAGTGTTGCAAGCTGGCTGGGATGGCTCTGAACTGAGAGAGCAACATATCCTAAGGCCAACAATCCGAGGGGGAGTTTGTTGGTGCAACCCTACGGTTTGCACTCGGCTTGTTGTCCGTGTGCGTGAATGTGTGTGTGTATGGAATGGTATGAGGGCATGGGATAATATATATTTCATGCTTATAATTGTGTGTGAATGTTGAGTCATGATGTCGAGTGTGTGTGTCGAGTCAATAGCGAGTTATCGCTAGACGCGTGTTACGCGGTCGTTTGTGTCTCGCGCGCGGTTTTTATTTTGTCGTGCGCGGTTTCTATTCTGTCCTGTGTCGAAAGTTCGGCGTGTCGCAGGTGTGTGCAGCAGACCCATCAAGAACTCAAGGATGAGTTTGTGATGAAGAGCCCGAGCCTTGGTGTCAAGCCTCAAGTGATTTCGAAGCTCGCCAAAAGGGTACACCTCAAGATATTGAAGATAGTTACATTACTTTGTGTAGTGTAACATTTCACTTGGTGTAGGCCCTAGTGAAGGGTAGTTTCGAGACCCTTCGTGGTTGGGGATAGTGTGGCACTGTTCCACATCACTGTACTTCGGCTCTTGGGGTTTGTAGGAGCTGGGAGTCATTCCCAACTCGTAACTCTTCCTATCTTGTGTTCTAAGACTATAGTGGCTGCCATAGTACCGTTCGTTCAAACCGACGCTGTGTCGTCAATTTTTTATCAAATCGTGCAATCTAAATTGGTAATTGTAGACGACGTGAAGACGCTCCAGATCCAATTTGAATCAAGTCATTTGCAGCTGTGAGCAGAACGCTGTCAACGTTTGAATCCGCTGTGCAGAAATCCGTCTGTGCTCTCTATCTTTCGTTTTAGGCACATTCAAGCCTATTGTGACTATAACATTTTCCTGTGAATCAGTAATGGGCAATCTGTCGCTGTACCCTCCTTATTCAGCCGAGCCCGATCGATTGTGTGAATCGTTACAGTCACTAGGTGAGGGTCAGTGTGTTCGGGCGAGCAGTGAGTCTCGTCAGTATTGGGCCCGTACTCTGCTGACTGCTAGCGTTTCCCTGCCTTCCAGACTCCCTCCCCTACTTTGCTCCTCGGCGCCTTAGCTCCTCTGGGCATTTGCTCTTGCGGTGGCCCGGCCTGCTTCACGCGAAGCAGCCCCCCTTAAATGGCGCGACAGCTGCATTCGTTGCGATAGCGTGTACACTGGCATGCTCGGTCGTTCCCCGAGTACGATGTATGTAGTAGGACCCGGGCCTCGAACGGCGTAGTATGTCGACTTTCTCCGCGCACGCCAGGATTTCATTGAAGTTCGAGATCCCGCGAAGAATGATTTCTTGCAAGGTTTCCGGCTTCAAGCCGCGGACGTAGCGATCCACTCGCTCCGCTTCGTGCATGTAGCCGACCTGCTCACACAGCGCGAGGAAACCGCTACTGTAATATTGAACCAACCCGAGTTTCCGCCAAGCGCGCGCTTCTGGCGTGCTGAGATCAAAGCAGCGATCGGCTCGAAGCGCGCCCGAAGCCCTGCGCACCACGCATCCCACGTGATGTATTGGGCGACTTCGCAGAACGAACTCCATGTTACGGCTGGCCCCGAGGGCCTCTCCCCTTGTGATGGTGGCTCATAGGCGCTCGACGACGTCACGATAACTCGCCACCAGTCCATGGCTGGCCCGCAGCAAGGATACGACGTACCGGATCTTCGCTGCATCCGACGTGACGTAATTCGTGTAAAAAACATGCGTTCATTGTGAACACCCGGGATTGATCCGTCGAACCTCCACGCTGAATAAGATCGAAACAGGGCAGGCGCTGCAGCTTGAGTGGCATTGGCTCACCAATGTCGCTGTTGCCGACGGGTGTCGCAATGCTGACGTGACGCCAGGCTTCGCGAGGTGTATTGGCGCCTGGTGCCTCCTTGGTCCGTTCGATCCCCGGCATGGATTGGGCGGCGCCATCACTAATTGCGCCTGAGCGTTGTCCCACACTGTCGTGTTGCGATGACGTTCTAGATGAGATGACAATTGGCTCTTCAGATTGTGCAGGTGCATGTACTGGTGCTTGTGCTGGTGCGTTCGCCGTTGATTGCTGTAGTGCGGAATCACGCTCCGCTCTGAGTGTCGCGATTTCGAGCGTTGATTCCTCCAGCTGGAGCATAAGCTCGTCGAGACGCTCTTGCGTCAAGGTCGTGAGCAGAATGTTGCCGGATTCGTCCATGGCGGGGGTGTCGTGCTAGCTCAGCGAGAGCCTCGGTCATAGCTGTATATGCTTACGAGAGTGCACACGAAGAGCGGTGCTTGGTCGTTGAGGGACGTCTACTCCCCCCCTCCCCCTCCCCCCCCACCCACCCAAAAAAAATGAGTTACGGTAATTTGAAAAGCGAAGGTGTGGAGGCAGTCCGAAAAAGGGTCGTGGCTCTGATCCCAAGTGTTACGAGTGCAATTGAGCGACCAAACGATGATTGCACTATCGAAGCAAAACAGTACATCGAGCGAAGTAATGAGCGGAAGTTAAATAGCGAACTAGCGTGGTAATGGTAACGAGCGAATCGTGGGTTGCGCGACAGGCCTGGCGCCGAGGTTGGGAATTGTCGAGGCGGAGGGCCGGAGCGCGGGTTACCAGCCGAGCCGTGAGGTTGTGCCGTGATGTGAACGGTGGCGGGAAATGTAGTCGAGGGGAGTGTCGCGAGCAGGCCCTCAGATTGGTTTCAGGGTATGCTGATGGATCAGCGTGCCCTGCCCAAAGTCGTGACCAAATCAGCGTTGGGGGTTAAGTTTATGCTGATTTTGTCAGGGTAGAATTTCATGGCTAACTGAAATATATGTGTAGTAAAACAATTTACATCTCGAGTCCAGCACTACTGGCGTAGCTGTCTAAGGTTTCGCCCTATTACCGGAAAGGTCCCAGGTTCAAGTCCCGTGTGTGAGAGGCTTGCTGGTATGTGGCTGGGATTTCGGGCCTAAAGCCCCTTGTACTCGCACCCCACTGACTGTACCCTACACATTTTGGTAAGTCCGAATCAGTGTGACTCAGTACACTATACTGATGCTTCAGTGTTACTGGTACACCTAAACACTAATTCGTCAGGGTAGTCCTATACCGTAAGCTCCCGGATAGTAGACCCCCCGGAATACAAGACCCCCGGGTCTGTATTACGGGGGTGGGTCTTTTATTTTGGCAGGTTTTCACTATACCCCCCCCTAGAGGGGTAATCATTACTAGACCCCCCCCCTTATGGTTGTCACTAGTTTATAATGGAAATAAGATGTCTTTTCAAGTGCTTCACTAGCAAGACAAGTTTGACACCAATGCAACCTATTCACAGTTTGCATTTCAGAGATTTAGGGGGCAACAAGGGGTGAGAACAACATAAAAACAGTCACTCATCCTCGCCTGCAACCCACTCCTCCACTTCCTCTCCCTCATAGCGGCCTGCTGCCCACCAGTCGTCTCCATCCTCACTCCACTCGTCCGCACCTCCCATCTCTGCATCTGCCTCATCCCCCTCCTCATCCGGAGCCATCACATCCCCTTCCTCGGCAGCAGCACCCACCACAGCCTCCTCCCCTGCAAGCCCTTCCTCTTCGTCCTCTGCCTCGTCGTCCTTGGTGGCGGCGGGCTCAGGGGCGTGCGAGGGGTCTTCGTAGAACGGGTTGGGGTTCACCCCGTCCTCCCCCTCGTCCAGCACATCCTCCAGCACCTCCACTTCCGCCTTGTCCCGCAGGTGAGCGAGGATCAGATGATCCTCGCTCCCGTCTTCGGCACTGGAGATGCCGCAGGTGAGGAATGCTTTCTTCACCAGCTCCTCTGGCACATCAGCCCATGACTCGACGATCCACTTCAGGATCACTTCAGGGGGGGGCTTCTTCAAGTTCCCTGGAGTTCACAAGAAGGATGAACGGCAGAGATGTAAAGGCAGTGGATTTAATGCTGCCTAGTCATCTTAAAGCTCACAAGTCGACCACGACTCACCTGCACGTGTCGTTTGGCTGATCCCGACCTCCTCAAACCACGTGCTGTAGCGGTGGCGAACACCGCACTTGAAACTGCGGTTGATGGAGACATCAAGCGGTTGCACCAGGGGGGTGCAACCGCCAGGGATGACGGCACGCGTCACCTTAAACATCTTCAGAGTTTGCCCCACGGATTCCGTCAGGTGCCCCTTGTACGAGTCGAAGACAAGGAGCGCTTGCTTGCGCCGTCCGCCCTCGTCCCGCAACGGCTTCAAGAAGGGGACGAGCACCTGTGTTGTCCAATCCTGGACAAGGCGCTCGTCCATCCAGCCCTTCTCTTGGGCGCGGATGACGATTCCTGCACACGCCACAACTGGAAATTAGTAACGGAGAAACGAGGAACATAAGGAATCAACGACGGAAACACATCGGGCTCACCTGGTGGCACCACGATTCGTGGCACCGTCTTCCGCTTGAAGATGACATACGGGGGAAGCTTCAGGCCGTCAGCCGTCACTGCCAACATGACAGTGACACGCTCCTTCTCGTACCCGCCGTCCTGACATGCACCGTGCGGGCGCCTTTCATTTCGAGGGTGCGTTCCGCCGGCATCTCCAACCAGAGCGGGGTCTGGTCAGCGTTCACGATGAGGTTGAGGGGAAAGCGATGAACCATGCGCATCTGGCGGACGAATTCCCAGAAGGACTCCACCTTTCCCTTGCAGTCTGTTAAACACACAACGACACATGCGTTAGATAGCATTTTACCTAGACCGTTAGTGCAAGGGGGGGTGACAGGCAGCTTGCTCACCGGCGGCTAGTTTTTGCCCCATCTTTGTCTTCACGCGTTGCGCCAACGACCACCGCACGCGGTAGCGAAAGGTCCAACGTGCCGATGCGCGAAAATCGGCGGTAGGCTGACGGTGCTTCATGTACTGAGATGCCCATTTGCGGAGAAGGCTCACCGACACCGCCAATCCTTTGGCACGGTGCGCCAAGAATTGGCGGTAAACTGCTTTCTCCATCAGGGGCCACTTCGCCCTACGCCCTCCACCGTTAAGACGTCGGCAACAACCAGCGGCGACCTCGAGACGCTCCTTGAGTCGCCTCCACTCGCGGATTTGCTTGGGCTGCACCTTGGCGAGCTTTGCCAAGCCACGGATGCTGAGGTCAGGCTGTGACTCCAACATGGCCAGCCAGTGCAGTTTCTCCTTGGCGGTGAACGCGTTACGAGAGCGTTTCGTCATCCTATGACGAGGGGAAGGAGGTGCAGCATCTAGAATTCTTCGTTTCATGCCTTGCGGGCGACTAGACTCCGGAAAAGTAGGGATCACGACTCTAGGAAGTGGCGGTCGGCGAATGCCATGGGAACTTTCGCTAGGATCACTCGAGGAAGGTGAAGCTGTTGGCAACACTGGACGGGGTGAAACTCGTGCTTGCGATGCTCGATTAGCGTTAGTGGGACGAGGGCGCCTTGCGTGCGACATCCCTGAATCTGGAGACGTCACCATCGTGAACGATAGCTTACACCTCTAGCTACTGCTCTAAGTACCTCCTCCAGCCATGTTAAGACGACCATCCTAGAGCTACGGCCCCTAAGCGCACCACTCTGCCGAGCTGAAATCAGTTTCGTGCGTGGATTAAGAAACAGGCGGAAGAGAAGGATTGTGATGGGTGAAAGGATTGACGTGCCTCCCGTTGAACAATAGGGGTTCCTGCTGGGGCCACCGTGCAGCCCCTGCGCTCGAGCCGTGCATGTGTCAGGGTGTCGAAGTGGGATGGCACGCTGACGAGCCACAAAACGAATCTTAATGATGGAATGTGGTAACGTGCGATTTCGGCCAATGAGAAGGCCACAAACTGATTCCCCTGTGTGATGTGGCTACATCGCAGAAGCCGCACATGTGCGGCCCAAACAACAGTGAAAAAACAATGTCAAGCATCCTCATCAATGAGGCATTCGATTACACCTTTAAAAATTATATCAATTTAATAAGACCCGGGTACTATACAATCTTGTGCCGTTGACAAGACCCCCCCCTATTTTTTTATGAATTTTACATAAGACCCTAGGGTCTACTATCCGGGAGATTACGGTACTTTAAACTGAAAAATCAGTGCAAACATAAAGACACTGAAATTTCAGGGAAAACGAAAATCACAGCTACAAAATCAGCCTAATCAGCGTGTTTTACGCTGACATCTGAGGGCCTGGTCGCGAGGTTGTAACGGTTAATGTTGGGTATTATTGGCGGGAACGGTTGTGTGCGCGGTAATCAGGGGTGCGAAGTAAGAAAACAAAACCTACATTATGATAATGCCCACTCTGGCCAAGGTTCAGGTTCGGTACAAACACATACTGGTATACGAAACAACTAAGCAGCCTAACCACGCAAATCCACATCCCGAAGTGCACTGTGGACATGAATAGTTGCACCCTCATAGGAAAAGTTAGGAATCCATTACTTCACCTTGCGTATCTTCCCACAGAGTGCATTAGGGTTCTTGGAATGAAACACCTTAGTGTATTTGCCTAGTCGGGACACCGCAAGGGCGACCTGACTACGAAGGTCAGCAACCTTACACGATTGGTCTGTTTCACCAGAGTACTTGAAGCTGTAGCGCTTGCGACGACCGACCTTGTTACTCGTGATGTTAATCATAGTATAGCCAAACGAAGTTGTTGCGGAAGAAGTGCAGGAAGTTGCACTGCCGACAGTAGGGGCCGACCCACCAGAATTTAAGTTCAACGTGTGAAAACGAATTCTGATATTGTACAAAGTTGCTGAGTACCTGCCAACAGGACAAGGAGAAAGATGGCCGAGAGCGAACCAGGAGTGAGAAAAGGGGTTGAGAAAAGGGGAAGGGAAGTGAGGGAGCCGGTTGAATGGAATGTGGGGTTTGGGGGTGGATGTAACTCCTGCTGCACACACAATGGGTTGAAGGGCATCCGCTGCGCCTGTATAGGGGCGTTATAGGGGGAACGAAGAAGGGATGGTGGTGGGGGCGGGAGGACGGAAGGGCGAAAGGGGAAGGTGGTGCGAGGGAAGAGGGGAAGAGGAAGGTCGTGCAGGCTGAGACAGGGGGAGGAGGCCGGGAAAAGAAAGATGGGGGGAACGGTGCAAGGGGGGGGGGGGGGGGGGGGGGGGGGAAGGAGGGGAGGAGAGAGGGCTAGAGGAGTAAAAACTCCCCAATACGAACAATCATGGAAACAGCAGGTTTTCCTTCGCCCCCTAAACTCCAAGTGAACCAACTCACCCTTTCCCGTCGTATCCCTCCTTCCTCCTTCGAAACCGCAGTCCGTGATCGAGCCAAAACGCCTCAACCTTAACACTACTGAGAGTGAGGGGCTTCGTAGACAAAACGAAATATAGAAGTTATTGGGGACTCACATCACCCCCGTGATCACAAGTTTCGCAGATGCCCCTTTGTCGCCGACCACTTTGCCATTGACCTTAGTGGGACGGTACTTGACCACGTACTTCACTGGTAGTGGGAATCGCAGGGATAGGGGGAGGGACATGGAAGGACAAGTGGGGTCGAGTGCTAGTAGCAACACTGAAACGCCATCAGATGCCTTGACAACTTTTCAGTAATGGAAAATCGACATGGCTGCAAGTTCGTCGTGTAATTTACACGACCCAGCAGGGGCGACATGCAGAACCACATGCAACGCAGCAATCCACCACACAGTGAAGACAACATGAAAACTCGTTCGCTGAACATTGGAGGAGGTGGGCACATTGCACTTCACCTGCTGCTTCTACCTAGAGACTGGCAACACCGCGAAGCGAGGGCAGGAAATAGAGCGGCAAAGATTTACTCAATGCTTTCCCCTTCCAGGGTTTGGACTGAGGCGCAGACACCCCGCTGCCGCTGCCGCCGCCGCCGCAGTCGCGCGGGAAGATTGGTGTAGACGCGGCGGCAGTGAAAAACGCCGCACCTGACAGGGTGGCGGCAGCGAAGGAACATCATGAGGGGCGGGACCAATGACACAACACGCCGGACGCGGGAGACGCCGATCGCCACGGGCTACACTCACAGTAAGAGCCTGACACGTAGTAGTGGTGCTTACAGAGCAAGAAGGAGAAGAGACGTGCCGTGCGCCGCTCCATAGGAGGGCAAATGACGATTTCCGATATGAAAAAGTTGGTGCTACCCTGACAATGTACTCCGTCCCTTCAGCCTCAGAGGGCTGGGATGGGATCACGATATCCCATGGCACGGAATGGGTGGCCCTGCTAAGTTTGCCAAGCCGCCGCAAGTGGTGGTGGCGGCGCTTGTGACTAGGAAGCACGCCGACGCCGACGGGCTGTTGAGAGTGGCGGAGTCGAGAGGCGGGGAGCGCGCCTCATCGTTCTAGTGGATAGGGTTGACCCGGAGTTCTCCCCGAACCGAAGTTACACGTGTGTCAGATCCGATACTGCTCGGAAGCATCCTCGGCGGAAGCTTCGACTGCCCCTCTCTGTCGCAAACTGCAAGCTGCAACTCACTGCTGCCGCACAGTGCAAAAGTCGTTCTCGCCTTGACGGACAATTCACTGTACAAGTCAGTTGCTCACGCCTTTCGACCATGGTGAGACACCAACCAACCCACTACTATGTACCCGTGCAGGATTCAAATATGCAAGGACAATCGAGAGACAATTTTCCGCCTGGTTTTGGTTTCGGGTGCTGTCCGTGCCGAGTCAGGGCTGCGCTGGGGCCTTTCCCGGACGAGATCAGGGCAAAACTCGGCCCTGGCCCTTACGTGTACCTGAGATTCGGCGGACCCCCCCCCCCACCCCCCCCCTCCCTCCTCGTAATTTCCCATTTCCCAACCAACCCCCCCAACCTTCTCCCTCGTACTTATTGACCTGGGACCGCATCTGTCAGTGATGTTAGGGCGCGTAACCATTTTGGTTTTGACGGTTCGTTATTCGGACCGTCCGTGCGAAATGGTGGTTATAGCAATCGTTGGTGTTCGCTAGTTAGTTCGCAAGTAACCATGCGACATCGCTATCGCAACATAACCGAGTGGCACTTTTTCCCCAAAATGGAGGGAACCATCTAACGGACGGTTATGGTTTGTCAGAAACGAACTGGTCGAGTTTGCCGACTTGTGGTTGGCGCGCGAAAACACCGTGAATTTGCGGGAACAACCGAAGTGCAATGTCATCATTGACATCGGTCCCCATACTGGCTGTACGAAAATGACGAGTGTCGCCTGATTGCGTAACATTGCACATTTTCGTGAGTTTTCAAATCTTGAGTAAGGTTCAACCCGACGGTTCGAAATTTCGAGTTCTGTTTCGTTAAACGGACGGTTCCGTTCCGGATACGGAACCGTTTATTTATCTAACGTTCGTTTCTAAACGTAACTTCAAGAAAACAAAAACAAAATGGTTACGCGCCCTTAGGCTTGGAGAAAGGCTGATAGAACTATAAATGTTCGAACCAAGTTGTGGGGTGGAGTGGGGTGTTCTTTTAGTATCGTCTACTCAGGACGACACTTGCATCAAGTTCGGCGATCGATCGTGCAATATCGATCCGCTACCGCACTGAAAACCTGCAAAAAACTGTATGACCTTCTTAAAACCCGTCAAAAAACGATCATGCGGCAGGATCAATCGCCGTAATCGATGCAAGTGCCCGCGTCCTTAGGATGAGTATGGCTCCTGATGTCGTGTCAGTTTCCAGTTAGCGTAGTTCAATGATAGCCATGACTAAGACACTTATATTGCATGTTGATGAGTTGTAAACCTCAATGCAAATACGGGCAGCACTGTGAAGTATTAACTTTAGCTTAGAACGCCAAAAAGGACAACCCTATACACAGCCCTGATTCTATGTCCGGATATTCGGCCAAGCCCGTGCACGTTCAGGGCTCGTTTGGGCCACTGCACGTGAAAAACCGGGCTACTTTCCGTGAGTGTGGTTGGCCGACGTCGACGGCGAGGTGCAGCAGTAGGTGCCGTGTCCTTCTGCACGGCTGGTGCGGTGACTTGCGTGCTATGCGTTGGGTGCACGCAGACAGAGGTTCTGGGTAAACCTAGTATGTGGGGTGCCCAAGCGCGAGCGCGGCAGGGGAGTGTTGACGGGAAATGGCCCCGCCCTCGCTTGGGGGAAGCCAACTTCGCAGTCGGATGCGCGGAAGGTGCAGCCGATTGCCCGCAGAAGTCGACGCCGACCGCGCGCAGAAGTCGACGCCGACCGCGCGCAGAAGTCGACGCCGACCGCGCGTAGTAGTCGACCTCGACCGTGCGCAGAAGACCACGTCGACCGCCCGCAAAATTTGGCGCTGACTGCCCGCAGAATTCTACGTCGACCTGTCCGCAGAACTCGACGTCGACTGCTCGCTAAAGTTGATGCCGACCGCCCGCATAGCGCAACGTCGACTCTAGGCATAGCTCAACGTCGACTTAGGCAAGTAGGTCGACGAAGTTGTCTGGTCGACGAGGTTCTGCGGAGGTGATGGTCTAGCAGACCTTGCTCGACGGGATGCGGTCGTCATCGCCGCAGAGGATGCTGGTCGACGAGCCCGCAGAGGATGATGGTCGACGAGCCCGTAGAGAGGTATTGGTGGACGGGCTCTGCTCGACGAGCTTGTCTCAGCGAACGTTGTTCGACGGAGCATCGTCGAGCTGGTCGACGCAAGTCGCTCGACTTCGAAATCTGACGCGTGCGCGAATGTCGCCCATGAGGTTTTCGCGAAGTCGACCTGCGGAATGGCATCACATGCTCGACGGTGCATGGCTGGTGAAACCGTCGTCACGTTTTCTACCTGGCACCTGCGCAATGTGCATGGCGGCGCGACGTCTGCAAGCACCTACTTGGTTGGTGCGCACATGCGCAGAAGTTCACTTGCGTCTACAGTGCTGGCAGGCCGTTGCGGTGCAATGCTTGCATGCCGCCCTGCTGCAGCGTTGGCAAGCCGTTCTTCTGCTGCGCTAGCAAAGTTCGCCCTGCAGAGGGCTTGCTAGGTGTTGCAATGCCATTCTAGCTATATCGACTTCCATGCCTCATTGTAATCTACTATTCTTCTCAATTTCTAGTGAGACTTTTGCCAACTTTCTCTGCGAACACAGCAAGTAGTGAGAACACTAGTAGGACGCTACGATCACTCGCACAACCCCGTGCCTTCCTCCGTAAGTCCACTCCTGTTGTAAAGTGACTCCTCGCAACACGGGCCTGGTTTTTTTTTTTTTTTTTTTTTTTTTTACTGTGTCTGATGGATCGGAAATTGCTTTTGAAGCTTGTCTGACCAATCGAATACTATTCTTCACATTCCGTGTGCAATCGGAATAGAATTTTGAATCGGTCTGGACATGTGATACAAAAATCGACCTGTCGCTGCATATTTGACCTATCACAGCAAAAAAAATGCCCTGTCACTACAGAGTCGACCCATCACAACAGAAATTCGACCAGTCACAGCACAGATTTGACCTGTTGTGGCATATTTTGCCTAAACTCACGCTAGACTAACAATTTCTATCTCATATGAATCATAAAATACAGCTCTGACAAATCGGATGAAAACAATATATCATTCGTTTATCAATGAGATGAAATGAATATATACATATATATAAAGAACAATTTTCTGAAAACTCAAAACTAAGAGACAAAAATGTCTGATAGCGAGCACCCTTAGTAACATTATGTCTAGTTCTGATGGCGGGAACGACTAGACCGTTCTTAGTGACTCTACAATTGTAAACACAGAGAATTTGGCTAATAACAAGCTTGTAGGTTATATACCGAATTTGCAGATTGTAAAATGCAACAAGGAAACTTGCGCAGGGTCCATCAAATGAATCCGAGGCTCTCTGATTACAACTAAAGGCACGTCTTCTCGGGAACGTAAAAAAAAAATGCGTCATGCACGTTTGTATTGCTTTTGTGAGTTCCTTTGCCGCATGCTCACAAACCTTATATACTAACGAACGCGTAGAGTTGCTACCGCCATGCCTCCGCATGAAATGGTCCTCGTTTGCATTCCCGCCACCATCCCGTGCAGACGTCGGTCGCGCCCTCATCTTGTTGCACCCACTGCGTAGCGCTCCGCCAGGGCCCGCACCGAGTGACGCTGCCCCAGTGCGCGAACGCGAGGATCCACGATGGCGAGTTGGCATCGGTGTTGACGCCAAGGGTGTTGCCGCTGTGGGAAATGCTCGCCGAGTGAGAGAGGTAGCGTCGTCCCTAGCTTGTGTTGGTATGGCCTCCAGCGCCGAGTGAATTGGAGGCCGGTCTGCGTAATTTATTGAATGCGTGCTGAGAGGGTTTGCAAAATGACCATGTTGCCCCTGCATCACGCGCATCCCCGACCAATCCTCCTGCAAGACGTAACGCTCCTGCATGAGGAGTATTTCCTCGTCCTTAGCCCAGCGCTGCAATGTCGTCGTAGAACGCGTTGTGCCGGTAGCAGTAGTCCCCCCTGATTTCGTGTTAGTTCGGCCCACATATGGGTCTTGCTCCTCGTCGTCATTGGCGGAGCACTCCTCAGGTGCTTCCTCGCCCAGGTCGTAGTCGTCGTCTATGCCGTAAGGCTCGTCGGGCCGCAGGAGATTGTTGATCCACCACGTAGCGTTGCGCTGCCACAGGTTCACATGGCGGGTGGATGGCTCGCCTGCTGTCCGGATGGGTGGCGGGAGAGGATCGCTCGTCGAAGCCAGAGTATAAACATCCACGACTTGGTTGATACAAGGGGTGCTGGGCTCTGCATGCGTGGTTGTTGTTAGCACTATGGGAAGCCATGCTGTTGATGTCGTCAAGTGGGAAACTGAGTGGGTTTTGCTTTTCCCAACGGGATTTGTATTCCAGTCTTGTTAGGGAAGAAGGGGGTTGAGAAGATGTGATGCCTGAAGTGCACATTGATCCCGCTTTATTTACTATGTAATATGTGTACAGAGGATACAATAAAAAGCTAACTAACTAGCAATGCCTGCTACGCTAGGTTGAGACCCCAATGAGGTCTCAAGTAGCAACACCAAGGTACGCAAAATCAGCCAAGGAAGGTGGGGCGGGTTCTGGTGGCGCGGAAGGTGTGTCAGTAGTGTAGCGGATTTGTGTCCGACGGCAAATGGTTCTGGCCTGCTCGCGCTGATGCACCAAAGAAATCCTCTTGAAGTAGCTCGTCTCGAAAAGCACTGGCATAAGGTCGGATGTGTCATCCATGTCCCGAAGCCATGTCGCCCCGCGTCGGCTGCAGTCCTTGATGAAGTTGAGGAATGTCGTACCGAAGCAACCGAAAGTTTCGAGGACAAGAGGCAGGAGTTTTACGTCTGGTCGGTCTTGTAACGATGACGCATACAGGGTCCGCTTCTCAATTTCGCGAGCAGATGCGGCTGAACCGATGGCGGGTGTAGTTTTGGAATTTGGGGGGGCATGCTGGGGATCTGCGACCGAAACATCTAATGCCCATGTTGTCCCCGAGCTGATGTCACGGCAGCTTATGTCAGGGCGGCGTCCTGCAAGAAGGTGGGAATCCTCCAACTTCACAACAATAACCAAGCTCCGACGTGATGCGGTGAACCTCATGCTTGATAGCGTCGTGAACCCTGGTAGGCTCGTTAGCAGATGGACAGCAGAGGACATGTGAGACGACTGAAGGATCCGTGAATGTCGAGCCACAAGTGCATGTACGGGTGGTTGTGAGGTGTGGAATGGGGAGACCAAGACGGATAGTAGTTGCAATGCACCACTCCGTGGATGAAAGCTGCATGTGCAGAGAGCATGGAGCCACAGTAAGCCAGTCGCCAGCATAGGGCCCTTGGAGGGAGGTCAAACGGGCCAAATGTTGGGGGGAGGTTACTGTGGATCGCACGCGCTCAAGCATGAGAGCGTCCAAGTGTTGTGAAAGGTAGGAATACAGCTTCTGCAGGTAGCCATTTATGAATACAGCTTCTGCAGGTAGCCAGCGTGGAGTGCAGGCCAGGTAGGGAAGTGCTGCCGAATGGATGGATGAAGTTTGGACAAGGCTTTAGGGATGCATGGGTCAAGGCGGTCCATGGTGTCTGAAGTGATGAAGGGGCGGAAAATACGAGAGCCGTGGATGGTGAAGCACGAGGAGAGGAGTGAAGCTGTCTGTACCCGGCTGCACAGGTAACTGGGAGTTGCAGTTGAAGCTGAAGAACGGAGACCAAACCCTCCAAGGCGAATGGGAAGGAATGTCTGTCAGTGTGTTGTGGCAGTGTGGTCAAATGCTGGAGGCGAGTAGTCAGAGCCGATGAGGCGAACAAAATGGTCAAGCAAGCTGTTGTCCCAGTCAGTGTAGAGCTCTTAAATCTCGGGGAATGGTACAACTGTGCGGAGGAGGATTGAGGGACGGGCGGAGATGCAGAGAGAAAGGATGCGAGAGGAAGTCTGTGGATAATGAAGTTCACGCAGGAGAGGCAGCGATGAAGAGAAAGAGGGCAGTTTGTCTCGAACTGTAGAGATGATGTGGGTGTCCGAACCGATCGGTACTCCCGCAACCGTGATACCGTTAGGGGCAGTGACGAAGTCTGATGGAGGTGTGAGGCCTGAAAGGAGGTCCAAAGGGGCCCAAAGGGAGCATTTTGATGGTTGCACCCTTAGGCCGAGTCTACTGAGACGAGTAGTAAGCGCTGTATAGGCAGGAAACACCTCCTGCGATGGGCCAACCATATACGTCTCATCCGCGTAGGAGGTGATGAAGATAGCTGGAGATTGCTGCTGGATGGGGCGAATGGCTAAGTGCTGAGTGAGGGCGAACAAGAATGGCCCACATGGGTCGCCATGTCGAACACCCGATGATGACTGAAGTGTCTTGATTAAAGCTACGATCTACATACTTCGAGCGGGAGGCCTGAGTTTATCACTTGAAAACAGGGTGACCAGTTTTTGGACTCGGCCTCCTTTCCTGCAAAGCTAACGGTTGAAGGGGGTGGAGAGAGGGGGTTGGGGTTCTTTCTGCCCAAAACCGAACTCCCCAGGTTCTTTCCCACCCTTCCGCACACCCTTCCCCCAAACCATGTGTCAGCACGAAATTGGGCTGGATTCGCGTTTCCTGTCTGAGTTCGTCGCTGCGGTGTTTCTGAAACATGCTGACTTTGTTCTCGCACGAAAGGGTGGGCATAAAAAATACCCCAAAAAAACACCACTTTGGATGTATACTGCCGCTTTAATGGGCCGCTGCGGTAATGAAGTGAAGAGGGGAAGGCATAGAAGAGGCGGAAGAATGGGAGTCTCGCAAGGCGTTGAACAAAGAGGAACGACTGAAGGAGTTGAAAGCGTTGGCCACATCCAGTTCAAGCACAACCCAGTCTGGGTGGAGGGAGAGGGCTGACTGGACTGCATAGGCCATAACCTTGATCCCTACAGAGACAGCAACCCCAAACTGTAGGTAGGGAAGGAAGAAATCCGTGATCTGCTGCTTGAAGTGAAGAGTGGCGCAACGGGATAGCAAGTGCGGCAGTATCTCGCCGATGGCAATGGGGCGGACGCCTCCTTGCGGCTTGTGAAGGGCGACAAGAGTAGATGCTGTGAAATAAGGTCGGACTGTTTGCGGGAGGTCGCCTTGTAGCCAATTCTGGAACAGGCGGAGGAGATGCGGCATGTGAGACTGGTACGAGAGGAAGGTATCGCGAAGGTGCTCAATGAGCCAACCAGAAGGGCCAGCAGCTGTGGCGCGAGGGGCTGACCGCATGGCATGATGAAGAAGTGGAACAGTGAGCCAATCCGGAAGTTTTTCAAGAGGAGGAGGGTGCTTGGCCTTAAGCGCGGTAACAGTTTCAGGGGTCGGTGGGGCAAGCTCTCCAGCCTCTAAAGCAGCAAGGGAACGCGACCAATCTCCGCAATGCGCGAACCGTTTGGCCCTGTTCAACCGAGCGAACGTAGCTGTGGACCGGGCGGACGATAGACTGTGCGGTCGGGATGCTGGAACAGCAGCGGCGACAGCTTCGTTGAAGAGGGGAAGCCAGTCGCCTTGAATGAAACGACGTGCAAAGGCTGCACATATTGTTATGGCTGATTGTGAGGCAGGAGTGGTAGAAGAGCGAAGCACCAATCGGGGGAAAGCAAGGAGGAGGAAATGACCCCCTCTGCCTTTTCCGTGGCATTCACGTTGGGGCGATGCGCCCGGGGGTTCACACGTTATGTCGCTAGGCGATGTGTGCGACATCGCAAGTGACTGTAGCTATGAGGGAACATTCGGGACGTGACATGTCCCAAAGGTATGCGTCGTAACCCCATTTTTTCCGAGTCGCGTTCAAATGTTGTAAATCCTCATCCGCATCAGGGTTGACATCGTTTGCCTTATCGCCATCCCCGTTCGTCGTCTCTTCGGGATGGTCAACGGCAGGGTCATCCCGCCCATATGCGCGTGCGTCTCCGGTGGCTGCCGGTGGGGGGCCTTCGTTGCGGACATTCCGAGCAGCAGGAGACCCGCCATGCTGTTGCGCGCGCTCCTGAGATGGTCGAACGTCCTGCTGCATCCACTCACGCACGAGGGTCTCAAGCCGGTTCATCGCATCCCCGTGGCAGCTCTTGATCGTATCCGAGACGAGCATGGCGGCCTGCATGGTTGCCATCTCACGCACACGCAGACGCTTCGATGAGGGTATGTCCTGCGCAGGGGGGGCTGTAGAGGGGGAGCGAGCTCATGAGTAGTAGTCATGGTAGTACATGTCCATTAACATTGTGTACCGTATGTACGTAATGAAATGGCCATTTGGTATGGGCGGAGCGTACCGCATGCAGCGTTCACGGCATGAGACGACACTAGCGTAAACATACATCGACTGTAGGCGTAAACAAACATGCGTTCAACGCATACCATATACTTAATAGCCTACCAGTCCAGTGTGCCAGCCTGACTCTGACCCTGATAGCAACTTACTTTCCTTCAGACAAGGCTGTGAGGCGTGCGTTTATCAGAAATGTTCTTGGCCCAGCGGTTGATCTGGTTCCGCCGAGCTCTCATCTGCTCATAATCAGTGACCTTAACATTGTTGAAGATCCGCTGCTGGACAAGACGTCGAAAAAGGGTTCGGCAAAGGAAAATGATCTGCTCTACCAACGCTGCAATACCTCTGACATTGCTGATGCTTTCCGCGCTCTTTACCCTTTTAAGCGGGAATTCACCTTTTACTCACAGGTGCACGCGGATCGATCGAGCTCTGGTCTCTCGTTCCCTTCTCCCGCGCCTTGTGTCCGCCTCACATGCCATGCCGGATGAACCAGTGTCCGACCACGGCTTCGCCATCCGCATCGCCTTCAAAGTCAAGTCTCAGATGCAGACCGGCCCTGGCTTATGGCGTCTGCATCCTTCCATGATGCACAGACCAGGAGTCCGAAAGCTAACAGAGGAGGTGGAGCGGCAGGTAGCGCAAAAAGGCGGGGACTTTGCTGTGCTGATATCTCGCCTGAATGCTAGTCTCCGAGCATATTCTAAGGAGGAGAGCAAGAGGATCAGAGCGACAATTAGGCATCTCACATCGTCGGTTGCAGCAATGAAGGAGGCGTTCATGTGCAACCCAAAAGATCAGCTGCTAAAGGAGAAGTTACGGAAGCGGGAACGGCAGCTAAAGGAGTATCATGCATGTCGGCGAGAGAGGACTCACCTCATGGCGGAAATAAATAAGGAACTTGTCGGTGAAGTTCCCTCTCCACATTTATCGGCGAGGATTAAGGTGCGGAGGGTCAAGACGCAGATTGCGGAGCTAGCGGTTGCAGGGGGGGTGGTAACTGAGCCAAGACAGATCCTGGAGGCGGCGTCAGAATATTACCGGGGTCTCTTTGGTGAGGACAAAAGAACGGCGGTCTTGGATTGGGTTCCAGCGGCAGGAAAGAGGTTATGGTTCTCGGAGGCGGAGTGCCTGCAGGAGGATTGGACTGAAGCGGAAGTGAAGCGTGCTCTTCGGGAGATGGCCTGCAACAAATCCCCGGGGAAGGACGGGCTCCCGAAGGAGCTGTTTGAGCAGCACTGGGATGTGTTGGGGAAACACCTCATGGCTCTGGTGGAGAGCTTCACTGCCTCGGCATCGCTCCCGACCAGTGTCAAGGATGCGGTGACCATTCTCCTGCACAAGAAAGGAGCAAAAGAACAGTTGGAGAATTATCGGCCGATTACCCTGTTGAATTTCAGCTACAAGGTGCTGGCGCGGGTTCTGGCAAGCAGGATCAAGAAAGTGCTTCATAAAGTCATCTCGCAGGAGCAATTGGTTTCATACCGGGGAGGCGGGTCTCTGACGCAGTTGGGCTGGTTGTTGATGTCATTGACGCGGCCAAAAATGGCAAGGAAGACTGGTACATGTTGCTCGTTGATTCTAAAAAAGCTTTTGACTCGGTGTCCCGTGACTTCACTTTCGAGGTCCTCAGGAGGATGGGCTTCCCGGAGCGGTTTGTTGGCTGGGTGAAAGGGCTGCATGAAAACACGCGCACGAGCTTGTTAGTTAACGGATGGAAGGGGGGAGGCAGTGGACGTGGTATCTAGGGTCAGGCAGGGGTGTCCCATTGCTCCTTACCTGTTCCTCTGTGCGGTGGAACCATTGGTGCAGAAGGTGGAGAAGAGGAAGCTCGGAATCACCCTCCGCAGCTGTGTTGGGCAGCGGCTTGCCTACATCGGGTATGCTGATGATACCACCCTCCTGCTTCAGGGAAAACAGCAAATTGTTAAGGCAGAGGAGGCACTGGAGGAGTTCAAAAGTATCTCGGAGCTGGCGACAAATAAAGAAAAGTCGGTGGTGCTCCCGCTGGGAGTCAATCTTGGTAAAACGACTTGGCGCACGGATGGCTTCAGATGGGCTGGCGCGGATGAGGCGGAGAAGCTTCTTGGTATCTGGGTTACGCCGAGCGGAAGCTGTCAGCCGACGTGGGATAAGGCCTTGGAGCGGATTGTGGGGAAGATGTCGCTGTGGCAGCCGCAGTATCTGCCGATCAAAGCGAGGAGAGCAGTGATGGATGGCTACATCCTACCGATCGCCTGGTCTCAAGCGCAGGTGTACCCGCCGCCTGCTCGGACCTGGGGGGTAATCATGAAGCTGTCACACACGTTCATGTCAGCCAACAAGGTCACTACGGAGAAGTGCTTCTTTCTATGGAGTAAGGAGTTGCTGTACACACCGGTGATGGAAGGGGGTGTGGGTGCGAAGGACCCGGAAGCCATGCTTACCTGCTTCACGGCCAGAAGGATCGGGTCGATACTCACTGAACCCAGCCAGTTAAAGCGGAACCTGATGCGCCAGGCGGCGGACCTGCCGCTGGGGCTTGACACGTTTCTGTCGCACGAGAAGCTCTTGGAATCATGGGAGGGAAAGAGCCAACGGTGGAAGCTGGCGTGCGAGAATTTCATACGCTCCCCTTTGGCGGCGACTGGAGCTGAGCGGAGCAAGGAGGAGGTGGCGCTGGAGAGAATCGTGTTTAACAGACACATTCTCAGGAAAGGGTCTACGACATTCGGGGGGCAGAAGGCAGCTAAGCAGCTGCGGGATGTCAGGCTAGGGGATCTGATCCAGAAAGATGAGGAGGGGAGGGGCACGCTGAAAGGCCTTGCCACTCTAGAGAGGGAGCTGCTGGGGAAGGATGCTGCAAAGCTAGCTCTTGAGGCGTTTGCAGCAGCACCGGAAGCCTGGAGGGGGGCTGCTTCTCTCAGCCGAGCTTCCGCAGATGGGTTTTGCAGAGGTGTATGAGGCAGGAAGAGCGGGGTTAAAACAGCTTCGCGCAAAACTCCTGGTGAATGGTGAAGTTGCGCCGCTGAAAAGCCTCCGGTCCCGCTGGGGGCATGGTGGCAGTGGACAATCCAGGCAGAGCAAGTGGGAGACTAGATGGGGCGGCCGAATATATTGGAAGCGGGCAGTAAAAACTCGGGAATCGCTGGTCACCCCCAGCAGACCGAGGGATGTTCTGCTGAGAATTCACAGTCTGAACCTGCAAGTCGGTGAGAGGCTCCCGTTTCTCAGGAGCAGGCCGGTGTGTCCTTACTGTGGAAGTTTCGAAACGCTGGAGCACTGTTTCTTTGAGTGCCCAAGGATTCAAGTGGAGGTCGCAGTGGTGAAAAGAGCCCTGCGCATGATTAACCCCGCCAGGCGGGCGGAGTCGCTGGGTGACTGGTTGTTTCGGGAAGGCAGGGTCCACGTCAGCATTCCCTGAGGCGACCTTGATATCCATCGCTTTGCATCAACTGTGGGCGGAGCGGTGTGAAGGTGCCTTCCGTGGCTGTAAATTCCGCACGAGGCGGGTGCTGCGGAGGATTGAAACGGCTCTGTGCGTGCATGTGAACATTTACGTGCGAGCCTCGGCGAGGAAGTTGCAGCAAAAGGGGAAGAAGCAGCAGGCCAGATGGCACGTGATGACAGATCAGGAGCAGCGCCTTCTGAACCGCATCAGGGTAGTGGAGGGTAAGAGCTGGCGGTGGTCGAACAGCTTCGCAGCAATTTGGGGCAAGCCACACAGGCCCCGGATCCACGTGTAAGGATTGGATTCTCTCTGAGGCAGGCCTTCCTGCTTCTCACGCACGGTTACGACTGTTTATGTGTTGTACGCTTTTTGTATCGGTGTATAGCTCATATAAGCAAAAAAAAAAAAAAAAAAAAAAAAAAAACCTACCAGTAAACGTGGGCGTCGAAGTCACTGGTTGTGAGGAAGACGGCACCTCCATGCGTGCGCGCACGTTGATGTTCCCCACGCCTCCCTGATCGACCGCGTGCGGATCGGCATCAGCCGTGTCGCGGTTGTGAGTTCCATGAACTGGAACCAGGGTGGCTTGACCACTGATCCATTACCAGAACCGCCGTCACCTCGGTGGAGCTGCTTCCACAGGCGCATCAAGTTGCGCCACTGCTTTTGCACTGCGTTGACGCCCCGGAACCATCCCGGGTTCTCTTCCTTGATGTGGGCTACAAGGCGCGCCCAGTACTGGGTCCCTTGCTTGCCCTTAAGTGGTTTCATCTCGTCCTTGGTGAACCAACGGGCGGCGGCGAAGATCGCGTTCTCCTTTTCGGACCACATGGTCTTGTCGCGTGGCGCGTCCACACGAGCCTTCGCCCTCGAGCGCGGCTTGTCCACAGCAGGAGCCTTCCCCTTGTCCTTGGCGCTGCTCGCGGCCCTGCTTGCAGTCTGGCGTGATGGCGGCTTCACGGGCTGCCCCTCCTCATCGGCGACGTCGTCATCATCCTCCTCGTATTCCTCTTCTTTGCCTTCGACATCACCGACCTCCTCTTCCTCATCGTCGTCGTCGGTGCCGTCTCCGTCGTCATGAAATTCGAGTCATCCTCGTCCTCGTCGTCCTCCGTTTCGGCAGCCCGAGAAGTCGCCACACGCGCTGGTGGTCGGCACACTCGCGAAGGACCCGCCGCATGCATCTGCGAAGTTGTGCCTTCAGGCACCGCCGCGGCAGGCGGGACGTATGATGCGGGACGACGACCGTTCGCGATCTGGTCGTTTATCCAGCGGTTGTAAGGGATCTCGTTAAGGTCGGCAGGGCAGTCATCGCGGTCTGCGTTCTTACGCTTACGGACCATGGCGGAAACTGCTACTTCGTCCTAGCAGAGAAAATCGGGAGGTGCAATTGTGACTCGGGACACGTGCTTGCAGTTTGTATAGGGGGAGTGGTTCGCAACCCTAGGCAGCCAGACTTGGGGTGGGGAAGGGGAGCGTGCATATCGTTTTGGCGGGAAAATAATGTGCTGGATCTGTGGTCTCTGAATGCCTCGTTTTCGTGCAGGATGGGCAGCAAGGACAAGTGTTTTTGGGGTCCCACGTGTAGTTCAGACTGGGGGCAGTGTCTAGGTTCACGACGCATTGACGTGACATTTCGAGCCGCAACATCCGTTGTGCGATTTTGTGCCAGCATGCAATGCAACTCGCTGGCGACAGAACCGTGATTGGCGCTGGCCAATGTAAAATACAGCACACGTCGCACGTGCGCGCTCTGTCATTCGGACATCTGACAGCATATGCTGGATTTGCGCGTCACAAACGCTTGTGACGCGTACTTTGGGACATGTCACGTCCCGAATGTTCCCTGAGATGTCAATTACTTGGCGAGATTAACGAACTTCGAGAATTTTTTAACGAATGTCATCAGCTGGGTACTTTCGCACAAACCAGTGAGGGTACGTTCCTGGCTCGTGTCATACTTCCGGTCTTCCGGAGATGACACGAAGCTGCCCCACAGTTGGCCCCACTTTGGGTCATCCGAGACCCACTTCGGGTCTTCCGGCTAAAATTTGCCCCTGGTCTCGGAAAACACGAAGTTTGACACGAGCCAAGAACGGACCCTGAGACGGATTTTGTTGATTTCGAATTCTACTCGCCACAATCCTTTTTTGGCTCGAGAAAGTGCAATCGTAACAAGTATAGTGAACTCAATTTCACTGTTTGTAGAACAATCGCAGTTGTTCCAACTTCGTTATCAGGACGAAGCTCGCCTGCACAAAAACCCGAACAAAAACTGGTGCATATTTTAGGGTTCCGCTGTCATCCTTCGTTTTCATCCACCAAGTGCCGTGTGCCTCAGTTACCTAGCTAAGTTTTGCAAGACGTTCCTGTAGTGGAGTCAAGTAGTCGTCAGGTTCAACATTCATCATGGTAAACAGTCGCCTCGCGGTTCAACTTGACTCGTTTTCGGAAATTACGCGCGCTTTGATTCTCACTTTGTTGTTACTCCTTAACGTTAACTCGTGCACCCTTGTTTCCGCCCCCCTCTGCTCGTTGCTGCAGTCGACGCTAGCAGCCGCGCGGGCCGACAACTTTTACTACCCGCCGGAATGGACGCCGGAGCAGGTACGTGCTCCCGCCGCTGCTCCCTCTACATTATTCACGGCGTGTGGCCATGCTCTCACGTTCCCCTTCATCCATCTCCAATTCTGCATTTCCGTGTGATCTTCCTTGTTTCTCCGTTCGTTCCCCCTCCACTGCCGTCCATCCGTCGTGTTCTTTTCTCGCCGCTCGTTCCTCCCTGTCCCCACCCCCCTCCCTTGATCGCGCGCGCAGGCGCAAGGAAACGGTGTAATGTTTGGCTCCGCCATCCGCGCGTCGGCACGTCACGGCGTCATTGCCTCTCCGTGTGCTTCCCCTCGCGCATGTTATGCTGTGGTATGAGGTGGCGTGGCGTGATGTCTGTGTCATGACGTGGCGTGATGTGACGTGGCGTGGCATGGCGCGGTGGTGTGGCAGGGCTCGCTGAACAAGTTTCAGGGACAGCACCCGCTGAGAGAACGAGCGAAGAAGCTGGGCGATGGCATTCTCGTCATCAGGTGCACACCACCCGCGCTCACCTCACCTCATCTTTTCCCACCACACCCACCCCACACCCACACCTCACCATGTGCTCTTGTGCCGTCACCTCGATTTACGGTACTCTTCATTAATCTCCCCCAACACCACCCTACTTCTTTGTCCCCTGCTCACTCAATCCTCTCGCTTTCTCCCCTCATGCGGTTGGTCGCATTACCGCCGCCATCCTCTCGTGCTCCATACCGCATCCGCCAGTAGTACCCGCATCCGCCAGTAGTACCTCATCCGCCAGTAGTACCTCATCCGCCAGTAGTACCCCATCCGCCAGTAGTACCTCATCCGCCAGTAGTACCTCATCCGCCAGTAGTACCTCATCCGCCAGTAGTACCTCATCCGCCAGTAGTACCTCATCCGCCAGTAGTACCGCATCCGCCAGTAGTACCTCAGCACACAACAAGCCATGCACGCATGCATACCCCTCTGCTGCCGCACTCATGTTACGCTGATTTTCCCGCATTCCCTGTCCCGTGGCACCACCAACACCATGTGTCCCCGGCGGGCAGGTTTGAGATGCCGTTCCACGTGTGGTGTGGCGGGTGCAAGAGCATGATCGCCAAGGGCGTGCGGTTCAACGCGGAGAAGAGCACATCGCCAACTACCTCATCCACCAAGGTGCTCTTTCCTCCCAACGCTCATACCTCCAGCTCCAGCACTCATTTTCCTTCCCATGGCATTCCGCTTGCTTGCGTGCCTTGCACCAGCTGCGCGCCCTGCCATGAGTCATGACCATGTCCCCACTGCTCTGCGCCCTGCCCATCACCTTTTAACTCCGCCCTGCCGCCCGTTGCCGGCCGCCCCTGTGTGGTGCAGATATGGAGTTTCAAGATGCGGGCGGCGTGCTGCCAGCACGAGATAGAGATCCACACGGACCCCAAGAACTGCGACTACCTCGTCGTCATCACTCCATACCTACCTCCAACCATTCCCTCTCTCCTCTTCTTACTGCCCTCTCCCCTCCTCCTGCTGCCCTATCTCGTGTGCTCCTTGCTTACCTCCTTGATGGCTTTCCTTGTGGTTCGTTATATTCACCCCCATGCCCCACACCTCCCGCCGCCCTGCCCTTACCACTCCCATGACCCGTCTTGCCTCCAAGCATCGCCTATCTCGTGTGCTCCTTACTTGCCTCCACAATGGTATCACTTGTGGTTTCTCTCCATCTAACCCCAATGCTCCACCTTTTGCTGCCCCCTCCTTCCCACTCCCGTCTTTCTGTCTCTCCTTCCCCCCTCTCTATATCTCGCCCTTACATGCGTGCTAACACACACACTCTCACGCGCTTCCCAACCTCCTCCTCCTCCCCCCTCCCCCCCCCCCCCCCCCCCCCCCCCCCCCTCTCGGCCCCCCATGCACACTCACTTGTGTATGTGCAGGTGAGTGGAGCGGAGCGCAAGGTGGTGGAGTACGATGCAGAGGATGCCGGCACTGTGGAGCTGCCCTCCAAAGAGGGTAGGAGGGGTGGTTCGGGTGGGGTGGGGGATGGGGGGGTGGGGGAGGGGGTGGCACTTGCACCACCTCTGCCGCCTTGTCCACACCACTTACCCACTACTCACTGCCCATTTACGCCTCACCACTTCATTCCGCGCACCCTCCATCCTTTTTTTACTGGCCCCCATAATTTTTTTTTGGTGTTGTCGCTCACCCTTTCGACCTCAGCATTCCCATACTACCCGCATCCCTCCCTTCCTTTCCATCTTTCTCCCTCTCTCTCCCTCCCTCTACCTCTCTCCCTTCCTCCCCCTCTCTCTCCCCTCTCTCCCTCTCTCTCCCTCTCTCTCCCCTCTCTCCCTCCCCCATCCTTCCCTCTTGTTCTCTCTCCCTCGCTCTTCGTCTCTCTCCGTCTCTCTCCCTCCTGCTCCCCCTCTCTCCCTCCCTCTCCCTCTCTCCCTCCCTCTCCCCCTCTCTCCCCCTTTCCATCTCGCTTTCCATAGTTCTTCCTCTCTCTCCCTCTCTCTCCCCTCTTCATATCTCTCCCTTTATCTCCGCCTCTCCCCCTCTCTCCCCCTATCGCCCTCTCTCCCTTTATCTCCCTCTCTCTCTCCCCGTCTCTCTCCATCCCACCCCTTCGTTGCCTGGACTGTCCAGAGCGAGAGCAGCTGTTGGATCCGCTGGTGCGATTGGAGCATGGGGGGCGCGACCGCAAGAGGGCGGCAGCAGCTGCGCCCACTCTAGCGGCCGTGAAGGCTGCTGCGGACACCAAGCATGCCGACCCCTTCCGCCTCAACCGTGTGCTGCGCTCCCACCTCCGGGTATGCACCCACGGGTGGGGTGGGGTGGGCATGGGAGGGGCGGGGGAAGGGGTTGGAGAGGGGGACTTTGGGGGCAGGGAAGTGGGGGGGAGGGGGTTTTTTGGTGAAGAGTCAAATCAATTCTAATCTGTAGTATTTGACATGGTTGGATGGATGTACGTCCAGCATTGTTCATCTGGCGTTTGCCATCTGGCGTTTCCCTCCCACACCTCTGCTGTTCCCAAGTCTCCGTGATGACTCTGATGATTTATCACTCGCACCTCGCCCTGGCATTCCATGTCTCGCCAATCCCATTCTGCGGCCATCAGGAGCGCAAGAAGCGGGTGGCAGAGGAGGAGGCAGAGGCACGCAGCAGGGGGCTGGCGATCCGGCTGCTGCCGCCCTCACAGGCGGACAGTGCAGCAGCTGCAGCAGCGCCCTTTGCCCACCGCTTTGACCACAACCGCGCGGAGAAGCGCGCCGCCATTCGCAGCGCCTCCATCTTCACCCCCTCTGCTGCTCCCCCTGCCACTCCTGCTTCCGCTGCTGCTGCTGGCAGCTCGTCACACAAACGGCATAAACCAGAGGGCAAGCAACAACTTACCCTGACACACAAGAGCAGCAGCAGCAGCAAGATCAGCAGTAGAAGCAGCGGCGGGGAGAAGAAGGCAGATGTGGCAAAGAGGGCGGAGCTTTTGGCGAAGAGGCGGCGGATAGATGTGCAGGGAGTGCTGGCACTGACACGCGGGCAGCTGTGACACCTGGCACTGATAATCAAGGCCAAGCTGGGTGCAGAAACGCTGGTGGTCACAAGGCGGCAACGCCTTGGTGAAAGATATCTGCAGTGTTGGCCTCAGAGACCACACGTCGTACGAGTGCCTAGCCACGCTGCTGCAACTCACGAAGAAGGAAGTAACGAAGTGGATGTGCTTCGCCTTCCCAACCAGTCGGGGCTCCTCACACAACAAGACAGCAGACCTGTTGTCGGCGAACAAGACTGGGGGAGAGCGAGGCCGCTCACCAAGGTCGGTGAGAAGGAAAGAGAGCCAGCGAAGCTCCTGAGCGGCCATGGCCGCAGCGTACACCTCTTCCTCATAGCTGGAACGGGAGACGGACGACGCCCGAGTCGACCGCCACGAAACAACACCCGTCCCGAGGCTAAAGGAGTACCCTGTGTAGACCGAGGCGTCTCCGCGTCGTCGGCCCACGACAAGTCTGAGAAACCTGTGAGTGTAACTTGCTCCTTCCCTCCAAGGACAAGTCCCATGCCTGATGTACTCGCCACATACTTCGCCACCCTCTTAGCAGCGTACTAGTGAGACGGACGGTGTCTCCCAAGCGCAAAAAAAACGCGCAAGGACGCTAAGAGGGTACATGAGACAACTCACTAGCTCGAATATGGACCACTGGACACAAATCACCCGTCCGAAGGTGGAGCCGTGAGCCCATGATCCACAGCAAGAGGGGTGAGATGTACCTTGGAGAACGGGAAGCGAAACCGCGAGAGGATCTGCTCGACCATATGCGACTGAGTCAGCGTAATGGTGCGAGCTACTCTGTCTCTGGTGATCTGCAGGCCAAGGTAGTGCTGCAGCTCACCAAGGTCAGTGCAAGTGTGTCTCCTCTGTAGTTCCTCCTTCACAGAGGCCAGCGCACGTCGGTCGGGAGTGGCGAAGACCAGGACAAAGAACGGGGTCGAGCCACGGCGGACGAACAGTGTCGGGTCGGCAGACGACGGAAAGAACTCAAGCGCTCCAAGGGTCGAGCGAAGTGTGTCGTGCCACTCACGTGGAGCCTGGCGCAGCCGTAGACTGGTCGACGCAGCTGCCACTGGGTACCAGGTG
>CANJKZ010000924.1:600000-971616 GCA_947471745.1 Closterium sp. Naga37s-1 | reverse complement strand
ACCGTTGTCAAACTGTTATATCATTGTGTAGGCTGTAGTGGGGTAGCCCATATGGGTACAACCCAAATTAGGGTTAGTACTTGTATCACATTCTTTCTCAATGCAATCATTCCTGCTCGTTAGTTTCTAACATGGTTTCAGAGCAGTAGGTCCTTAGGCCCGTTTTTTTTCGGGCCCACCATTAGCGCGGTTACCGCGCTACCCACGCCCTGCCCTGTGTCGCGCCGCCCGCGCACGCTCTGCCCTGCCCTGCCCTGCCTTGCGTCACGCTGCCCGTGCACGCCCTGCCCTGCGTCGCGCTGCCCCGCACGCGCCCTGCCCTGCGTCGAGCCGCCAGCGCGCGCCCTGCCCTGCCCTGCGTTGCGCCGCCCCGCGCATGCCCTGCCCTGCGTCGCGCCGCCCGCGCACGCCCTGCCCTGCCCTGCCCGCGCGCCGCTCGCCGCCGCGCCGCCCTGCCCTGCCCGCGCGCCGCTCGCCGCCGCGCCGCCCTGCCTTGCCCGCGCGCCGCTCGCCGCCGCGCCGCCCTGCCCTGCCCGCGCGCCGCTCGCTGTCGCGCCACGCTGCCCTGCCCGCGCGCCGCTCGCCGCCGCGCCGCCGCCCCGCCCTGCCCTGCCAGCGCGCCGCCCTGCTGGCAGCCGCCCTGACCTGCCCTGCTGGCCGCCGCTCTGCCCTGTCAGTTGCGCCGCCCTGCCCTAGCCGTGCGCCGGCCGCCCCGCCGCCCTGCCGTCGCGCCGTTCTTGCTTGCGTGCTGCCCTGCTGCGCGCGTGCCACCCTGCTCTGCCCGCTATGGCTACTCTCAGCGTCCTCACGTTCGATCCTGAGGGCCATCCGAGCTGTCCACCTTTGCCACAGTTGCCGACCTCATCACTCACCTTCGCACTAGTGACACTCGCTACCGCGCCGCGCTTCCCGCCGAGTTTCTAGCCAAGACCCCCCTCCCATGTACATCGCTCTCTACTTCATTGTCACCGCCTCCCTGACTCTCTTAGCGCAGTCAGGGACCTCCTTCTCGCCCTTGACCCCACTGACCTAACTGTCGACCTGTTCGAGAAGCACCTCCTTGCAGCTGAGACCAGCATAGTTGCTGTAGGCGCTTCTCGTGGCACTCCTCGCACTCCCTTCTTTGAGGGGTGTTCCCCCTCCCCCTTGTCCCCTCAGTCGCTTCTGCTGCTGCTATTGACTTCCTTCGTACTGAGGAGGTCGGAGCTGCGTCTGCTCCTAGTGGGAGGCGCCACAGCGGCAGGGGCAAGGGAGGCAGGGGTGGTGGGGGTGGCAGTGGTGGAGGCGTGGTGGGGGCGGTGGAGGCGGTGGAGGTGGCGGTGGTGGCGGAGGGAGTGGTGGTGGTGGAGGCGTTGGTGGCGGCGGTGGTGCGGCGCGGCAGTGGGAGTGGTGCGGCGGCAGTGGTGGCGGCAGTGGGAGTGGTGGCGGCGGCAGTGGTGGCGGCCGGGGTGGTACCGGTCAGAGGGGAGGTTCTGGCGGTGGTCAGAGGCAGCAGCAGCAGCGTCAGCGTGAGACCCCTACACCCCAGGAGCTTCGTGAATGGTTTGCTCAGCGTGGGACGTCTGGGGGAAGTGTTCGCTGCCAGTACGTCATTCGCACAGGTGACCGCACTGGTCAGACATGCGGGAAGGTTGGTCACACACAGTCCCGCTGCTTCTCCCGTCTTGACGACGCCTGGCGCGCAGAGTTTCCCGACGCGACTGAGCTCCCCCGCTGGCTACAGCTGCTTAGGCAGGGTGTGGATGTCTTTGCTCTTGACTATGATGCTATCCTTGCTGCCATGTATGCATTGACTGTTAGTGCTGAGGGTGACTGTTACCTGTGTATGCCGCCCGACCCAGGTATAGAGGCTGCTGCTCTAGGTGCTAGTGAGTCTGCTCTCTCTGGTACTGCGCCTGCTGCGGCCTTGCACACCTTCACGCTTGAGTCAGGTGCTTCCCACTGTTTCTTTCGCGACAGTACCACAGTCACACCACTCCCTGCACCTGTTGCTGTCAGACTGGCTGACCCCTCAGGGGGCCCAGTTCTTGCCCGTTCCTCCACTTTTCTCCCGTGTCCGGCGGTTCGTCTGGCTCACTCTCAGGTCTTCACCTCCCCTCGTTCTCTACGAACTTGGTGAGTACCGCTGCCCTCCAGGATGTGATGGTCACTACCACCACTCCTGGGGGCCAGCGTATGTCGATCTGCACGTGTACACGGACGGGCCGTCACCTGGCCACGTTCACCCGTCGGCCTGGGTCGAGTCTGTACACACTGACTACTGAGCCTCCTCAGGTAGCTGCGTCTGCGTCCGCGTCAGGTCAGCTTGCAGCCCCCTGCTCGTGTCGCCTTCTGTCGCATCAGACTCTCCTTTGGCACCACCGCCTTGGCCACCCCTCCCTGCCACGCCTCCGTGGCATGCACTCCCGCCTCCTTGTCTCTGGTCTTCCCAGGTCTCTGCCTCCCCTCCCACCCTCGCCTGCCCCTCCCTGCCTTCCCTATGTCGAGGGGCGGCAGCGCGCCGCTCCTCACTCCTCCTTGTTTCCCCCGACGACTGCTCCCCTGCAGACTCTCCACATGGACGTGTGGGGCCCAGCCCGCGTCCGTGGACAGGGCTGCGAGCGATACTTTTTGCTGGTTGTTGACGACTACACGCGTTACACCACAGTCTTCCCCTTGCGCAGCAAGGGGGAGGTCACTGATGTTTTGATCCCTTGGATCCGCGCTGTCCGTCTACAGCTCCGCGAGCGGGTTCCACGAGGACCTTCCTGTCCTGCGTCTGCACTCTGACAGAGGTGGTGAGTTTGCCTCCGACCTCTTGCGTGACTTTTGTCGTGGGGAGGGCATTCGCCAGTCGTTCACGCTTCCGGCCTCTCCGCAGCAGAATGGGGTTGCTGAGCGCCGTATTGGCTTAGTCATGGAGGTCGCTCGTACCTCCATGATCCATGCGGCTGCCCCCCATTTTCTGTGGCCGTTTGCGGTCCGGTATGCTGCGCATCAGCTCAACCTCTGGCCCCGTGTCTCCTTGCCGGAGCCCTCGCCTACACTGCGTTGGACGGGGAAGGTTGGCGATGCGTCGGTATTCCGGGTCTGGGGCTCTCGTGCCTTTGTCCGCGATACTTCCGCGGACAAGCTCTCCTCCCGCGCCATTCCCTGCGTCTTCCTTGGCTTTCCCCCTGACGCGCCTGGCTGGCAGTTTTACCACCCCACCTCGCGCCGTGTCCTTCCCTCTCAGGACGTCACGTTTGACGAGTCGGTTCCCTTTTACCGTCTCTTCCCCTACCGCACTGCCCCTCTCCCCCCCCCGCCGCTCTTCCTCGCACCAGGTCCTCCTCCGGTAGACCCCCTCCCCCCTCAGGGTCCTGCTCCCTCAGGTGTGTCTCAGGTAGACCCTGTCGAGGTCGCTGTCGACTCTGGTGCTGTTGGGGGTGGTGCTGCTAGGGGTGCTGCATCTGGGGGTGCTGAGCCTGAGCGTGCGGAGCCTGGGGGTGCTGAGCCTGGGGTTGCTGAGTCTGAGGGTGCGGAGCCTAGGGGTGCTGAGCCTGAGCGGCGGAGCCTGGGGGTGCTGAGCCTGAGCGTGCTGAGCCTGGAGGTACTTTGTCTGCTGGAGGTCCTACGGGTGCCTCGTCACGGCGGGAGCCTCTCTCTCCACCGCAGCTGCGCGAGTGGTTTGCTCGGCGCTGGAGCCTTCGGACGGGCGCTTCTCGAGCTGGGGGGCCTGCCGCTGGAGGTCCTGGAGATGGAGGCACTGGAGCTGTTGGTCCTGGAGGTGCTGGAGCTGCTGGTCTCGGAGGTGCTCGTACTGGAGGTACTGGAGCTGCTGGAGCCGGTGATACTGCAGGCGCTGGAGCTGGAGGCGCTGGAGCTGGAGGTACCGGAGGTGCTGGAGCTGCTGGTCCTGGAGGAGCTGGAGGTGCTGGAGACGCTGGTCCCGGAGGTGCTCGTACTGCAGGTACTGGAGATGCTGGAGCTGGAGGTGCTGCAGGCGTTGGAGCTGGAGGCGCTGGAGCTGGAGGTAGCGGAGGTGCTGGAGCTGCTGGTCCTGGAGCTGCTGGAGGTGCTGGAGCCGCTGGTCCCGGAGGTGCTCGTACTGGAGGTACTGGAGCTGCTGGAGCTGGTAGAGCTGCAGGCGTTGGAGCTGGAGACCCTGGAGCTGGAGACCCTGGCGCTGGAGGTGCTGGCGCTGGGGGTGCTGGTGCTGTCGGTGCTGGTTCTGGAGGCACTGTGCGGCCGCGACCGTACTTCGTTCCACTGCTTCAGCAGGTTCTTGGTCTCCCGTCTTCTACTGGCCTTACTCCTCCCTTACTGTGTCCACCGCCTGACCAGTCGCAGCCGCAGTTACAGCCAGCCTCCCCACTGCCTGCTCCTTCTCCTTACACTGAGCAGACAGGAGGTCTTACAGAGCGTCGTGAGCCTGCGTCTCGTCCTGCGTCGCCTGTTTGCGCTGTTCGCACTGGTCGCCGTGTTCCTCGTCTGCGTACTCCTCCTGTCCCCGGAACGCACCCTATGGTACTTCATCCTTCCTCTGTTCCACAGCGTGTCCCTCTGCCGTCTCCTCCTGCGTCCTCTCTTCCTGACGTTCATGACCCTGCGTCTGACCTTGCTCGTGCTGCCAGTCCTACTGTCACACGTCTTCTAGCCACTGTTGTCACTGACCCTTCGTTTGAGTCCACTGCTGCGTCTGCCCTAGTTGCTGAGCTTGTTGACTTTGTTGTCGCCTGTCGTCTCGACTACGCCGCTAGTCTGTTGCTGAGTCTGAGTCTGACTGTCCTCCCTCCGTCGGGGGTAAGTGTGCTCTTGGCACGGACGTCCTTGAGGACAGGCAGAGGACTTTGAGTGTTTTGCAGCTGCTGTACCTCATCTTGTATCCATGCTGATTGCACCTGAGGGAGACCCGGATGCACCAGACATCCCGACCCCGTGCTCTTACGCAGAGGCGATTGAGGGTCCCTACTCCTCTCAGTGGCAGACAGCCATGGACGCAGAGATGGCATCCTGGAAGTCTACAGGCACCTACGTCGACAAGGTTCCCCCACCTGGGGCGAACATCGTCAGTGGCATGTGGATTTTCAGGGTGAAGCGGCCGCCGGGTTGTCCGCCTGTCTTCAAGGCGCGTTACGTTGCTCGAAGCTTCAGTCAGCGACAGGGAGTTGACTTCTTCCAGACCTTCTCCCCTACCCCGAAGATGACCACTCTTCGGGTGCTGCTGCACGTCGCCGCTCAGCGTGACTACGAGCTTCACTCTCTTGACTTCAGCACAGCTTTCTTACAGGGCAACCTGCACGAGGAGATCTGGTTGTGCCGCCCACCTGGCTTCACTGGGTCGTTTCCTGCAGGTACCCAGTGGAGCCTCCGGCGGCCAGTCTACGGTCTCCGCCAGGCGCCTCGCGAGTGGCACGACACACTGAGGACGACGCTTGCGGCTCTTGGGTTTGCTCCTTCGACTGCTGACCCGTCGCTGTTTCTGCGCACCGACACTTCGCTGCCGCCGTTCTACATCCTCGTGTACGTTCACGACTTGGTCTTTGCCACTGCTGACACTGAGGGACTGGCCCTAGTGAAGTCGGAGCTGCAGAAGAGACACGTGCACAGACCTGGGTGAGCTGCGCAGCTATCTTGGCTTGCAGATCACCCGGGATAGAGCACGGCGCACCATTACTTTGACTCAGTCACACATGGTGCAGCAGGTCCTTCAGCGCTTCCGCTTCCAGTACTCCTCGCCACAGTCCACTCCTCTGCGTACCGGTCACTCGCTCTCAGCTCCACCTTCGGACGAGTCCGTAGAGCCGAGTGGCCCGTATCCAAAGCTTGTGGGCTGCCTCATGTACCTGATGACCTGCACTCGACCTGACCTTGCCTACCCTCTTAGCATCCTGGCACGCTACGTTGCGCCCGGGAGACACCGACCAGAGCACTGGGAGGCCGCTAAGAGGGTGTTGCGCTACTTGTGCAGTACGTCGGGCATGGGGCTCGTGCTTGGAGGACGGGGTCCAGTTGTCCTCACTGGTCACGCAGACGCGTCTTGGGTTGAAGACTTGGCTACGCAGCGGTCGTCACAGGGTTACACTTTCAGCCTTGGCTCCGGCTCTGTTTCGTGGCGGTCTACCGGTGTCTTCTGTTCTCAGTTCCAGTTGTGAGGCTGAGATCTACGCAGGGGCCATGGCTGCACAGTAGTTACGCTGGCTCACCTACCTGCTGATCGACTTGGGAGAGCCGCCTCGTTCTCCTCCAGTTCTGTACGTCGACAACAAGGCCATGATTGCCTTGTGTCAGGAGCACAGACTGGAGCACAGGACAAAGCACATCGCTCTGCGTTACTTCCTTGCTCGAGAGTTTGCAGCAGCGTGGTCAGCTTCGTCTTGCTTACGTGGCCTCTCGGGCCAACACTGCTGATATCTTCACCAAGGCACTTCAGCCTTGTGATCATCAGCGTTTCTGTACTGTTTTAGGCCTTGTGCCTACTTGGTCTCACTTGCTCACTTCGTGACTTTGCTTGTACTGTGGATCTATATACTTATACCTGCATGCTTACACTTGCTAGGTTGTGATCACTGTACTGCTTGTTCCCATTTATATACCTCTGCATGTGAACTGGCCTTGTGGCCATTGCTTGTGCTCAGAGTGTGTGGTGACTTCGTGATCCACCCTGAGCTTGCTTTCTTGACTGGTCTTGTGACCCCTTGTTCTCCCCCGCTTTGCCTATGGGGGTGTGTCAAACTGTTATATTATTGTGTAGGCTGTAGTGGGGTAGCCCATATGGGGTACAACCCAAATTAGGGTTAGTACTTGTATCACATTCTTTCTCAATGCAATCATTCCTGCTCGTTAGTTTCTAACAACCGTTTCAGTAATTCTTGTAATTCAGGCAGTACTTCTTCAAGCAGTGTCTGAAATTCATTCGGCTTCTCAGCTTCTCCTACTTCTGTAATATCCACTGCGTACACTTCAGCTCCTAAAGCGACGGTCAGTTTCATCATGATGGCGTTGACGTGGACCGTTGAAGACTCAGGCGACTGCCAGCGAGGTAATGTGACCCAGTTACCGCCGCTTCGCACAGTGCAGCTGCCTGTCACCCAGTCAATTCGCGGGTTGTAGCGTCGCAGCCAATCACGTCCCAATAAAATATATGTCTGATCTAGTGTCGTTGCGAGCATTTGCTGTGTGAACCCAAAGTTTCCCCCTCGCAACGAACCTTCACTCTCTCCACCTTTTTCCCGTATAGCCAGCGGCGTGCCCGTCAACTAAGCGGTGCGTCGATCTCTGGTAACAACGACTAAGTGTCAGTTGCAGCTTCCTTGCGGTTGCAGTATTAACAGCGATTACGGTGACTAGCTTCTCCGTCGATAGAAATCTTCACTGCTATCCCGTGTATTTTCTGTTGGTGCAACCCTACGGTTTGCACTCGGCTTGTTGTCCGTGTGCGTGAATGTGTGTGTGTATGGAATGGTATTGAGGGCATGGGATAATATATATTTCATGCTTATAATTGTGTGTGAATGTTGAGTCATGATGTCGAGTGTGTGTGTCGAGTCAATAGCGAGTTTATCGCTAGACGCGTGTTACCGCGGTCGTTTGTGTCTCGCGCGCGGTTTCTATTTTGTCGTGCGCGGTTTCTATTTTGTCCTGTGTCGAACGTTCGGCGTGTCGCAGGTGTGTGCAGCAGACCCATCAAGAACTCAAGGATGAGTTTGTGATGAAGAGCCCGAGCCTTGGTGTCAAGCCTCAAGTGATTTCGAAGCTCGCCAAAAGGGTACACCTCAAGATATTGAAGATAGTTACATTACTTTGTGTAGTGTAACATTTCACTTGGTGTAGGCCCTAGTGAAGGGTAGTTTCGAGACCCTTCGTGGTTGGGGACAGTGTGGCACTGTTCCACATCACTGTACCTCGGCTCTTGGGGTTTGTAGGAGCTGGGAGTCATTCCCAACTCGTAACTCTTCCTATCTTTGTGTCTAAGACTATAGTGGCTGCCATAGTACCGTTCGTTCAAACCGACGCTGTGTCGTCAATTCTTTATCAAGATCGTGCAATCTAAATTGGTAATTGTAGACGACGTGAAGACGCTCCAGATCCAATTGAATCAAGTCATTTGCAGCTGTGAGCAGAACGCTGTCAACGTTTGAATCCGCTGTGCAGAAATCCGTCTGTGCTCTCTATCTTTCGTTTTAGGCACATTCAAGCCTATTGTGACTATAACAAGTGGTATCAGCGGCCCTTGGAGCAGTTTCGACAATGTCTGGACCTGAGGAAAGGGTGGCAGAGGTGCTGGTGGCAGTGGAGAAGCTCAAGCTCAAGGCCAACCCCGTGATTCAGCCATGGCGCCCATGCAACCAAGTCTTGGCCCCACCTAGGGATGAGCCTAGGGTGTTTGGGCTTGACAAGTTCAACGGTGACAACTTTGCTGAATGGTCCTTCAAGATGGAGAACATCTTTGACCACTATGACCTGCTGGAGGTGATGGAAGGAACGGAGAAGCGCCCCGAGAACGACCCGGAGAAGAGCCCGTGGGTGCGGAAGAGCGCACAAGGCTATCTCTTACTTGGGCAAGCGTTGGGGAGCAGTCAGATCCGTCACATCAAGCCATTCCAGCGTGAACCAGAGAAAGGACCAAAGGCATGGGCTGCTCTCAAGGGTGTACATGCTCCTGCAACAGCGGCGGTAGCGGTGGTGTTGGAACGGCAAATGGCGGCACTACGAATTGAAGAAGACGAAGCGGTTGAAGAAGGGGTGCAGAAATTCTTCGACTTGTTGACGCGGCTTGAGGGAGCTGATTTGAACTACAGTGAGCTCCAAAAGAAGACCAAGTTGCTGGCCTTACTCCCAGAGTCATGGTCCTCGCTCATCATCAACCTTAATCGCGACTTGCCCCGCCTCTCGCTTGAAGACGTGAAGCGAGCTATCCTTCAAGAGGATTTCCGCCGCCGTGAGTTGGCGAGTGCGGATGGCGCTGGGGCAGCGAGCATCGGCCGTGGATATGGTCGAGGAAGAGGCAGAGGACGAGGGGGAGGAAGGTTTGGTGGCAGCAACTTCGGCGGAGGCCGCAGGAGTGGCGGTTACGGCAGCGACGACAAGAGCTACGGACGCGGTCGCGGCCGATTCGACGGCGAGTGTCACTATTGCCACAAGAGCGGACACATGTGGCGCGACTGCTACAAACTCCCTGATTGTTGGACCCCTGCTCAAGGCCAAGAGGGTAGAGGAGCAGGAGGAGGGAGAGGACGAGGCCATGGAGGCCGTGGCGGTCGCGGTGGCGGAGCTGCAAACATGAAGAGCGGAGACAGCGACAAGGACCCGAGCGACGATCGATACCCGGGTCTATTCTACTTCGTGTCGACGCAAGTACCGGCTGGTCCAGAGAAGGATGAAGGCTTTGAGGAGCCAGCAGCTGTGGGGAAGGTGACCCTACACCCCCTGGACTATTGGGTGATTGATAGTGGCGCTACCTATAGCATGACACCTCGCCCGGACTTGCTCACCGAACTCGAGCCGTCACCGGTGAAGCATGTCACATCGGCTTTGGGGCAGCGAGCAGAGGTGAAAGGCATGGGCAAGGCCATGTTCAAGGGTGCTGATGGGAAGATGGTGGGCCTCAAGAACGTGCTTTGGGTGCCCAGCCTTGCTGCAAACCTGATTTCCGTGCGGCGGTTGGCAAAGGCCGGCATGGACACGAACTCGAAGGGAGCCAAGACCTACACCGCAAGGCTTGGCGATCGAATTCTTTGGGACCTTCATGAGGACAGGGATGTCTACAACGAGATGTGGCAGATCCCAGTGGTCCCTATGCCTAAGGAGAGGCAAGTGGCAGCAAGCATCAGCACCAAGGATGGAGCGGTCGGTAGCGACGATGGCGCGAACGGTCGCGCTAAGGAGAATGAGCTCAAGAAGAGCAAACCTGGAGGGACCAGCAAGTTCAGTGAATCTAAGGAGAGTGGTGCAGCAACCAAGGAGCAGCAAAAGGGTGAGGAGAACCCAGAGGCAGCAGCGGAGGAGGACTACGGAGAGAGTATGTGGGGCGCTATTGCGAGCGCGGCATTCTCCAATCCAACTTCGGCTACGGGGGAGTGTGATTGGCTCACCTTGCATCGGCGCATGGGGCATGTGGCCCTGCCCATCTTGCAGCAGCTAGTGAAGAATGAGATGGTTGCTGGCATACGTGTGAAGGGGGAGCCCGATGAGGTGCTTGGCTGCCCGACGTGCATTCAAGCCAAGTTCACCCGGTTTCCGTTCCCTAGTTCGGAGTCAACGGCAAAGGCACCGCTTGATGAGGTGGTGATGGACGTGGTGGGCCCCCTGAAGCTTGGAGCTGCTGGAGCTGAGTATTTTCTCACCATTGTCGACGTCTACACCCGCATGACTTGGGTGTACGTGCTGGCCAAGAAGAGCGACGTGGCTGAAACGTTGAAGACGGATTGGTTCCCGATGGTGGAGCGGCAACAAGACCGTCTAGTCAAGTCAATCCGCACCGATCGAGGGGGAGAGTTCCTGAGCAAGGAGTTTGGGTTGTGGCTGAAGAAGAATGGTATTCGGCACTCCCTCACCATGCCATACTCCCCTGCAATGAACGGCATCGCCGAGCGAGCGAACCGCACAATCACGGAGGCGGCACGCGGGTTGCTCATTGAAGCCGGGCTACCCGACTATTTCTGGCCTGATGCGGTGCGGAGCGCGTGTGTGGCCAAGAACAGAGCCTTGACTCATGTGGGAGCAGACAAATGGGTGCCCTATGTGGAGTGGCTAGGAAGGAAGCCAAAGGTGGATATGCTTCGGGTGTTCGGGTGCATGTGCATGGCGCTCGTGCCTAAGCATCTTCGGCACAACAAGCTTGGTGCCAAGGCGGTGTGGGCCGTGCACTTGGGCATGGCTCAAAACAGCAAGGGATGGCTTCTTTGGGACCCATTCACCAAGAAGTTCTTGGTGAGCAGGGACTGCAAGTTCATGGAGAACTTCATGTACAAGGATTGGAAGGCGGAGAATGAGGCGAAGATAGGCGTGCGGTTTGGGGAGGTGAAGAGTTCCGGTTTGGAGCATGTGGAGCTGCCTTTGGAGCTGAGCAGCGGCAGCACAACCACAAGGCAATCCTCCCTTGTGAATGGGGGAGAGGAGGCCAATGATTCAGAGGAAGAAGAGGAGGAGGTGCAGCAAGTGAGCGAGCGTGCACCGTCACTCCCTTCCCGTACTACGAGTGCTCCACGGATTCGAGCCACACCGCAGCAACGCCAAGGCCTTCAAGTCCCTGCAGCTGAGGAGGAAGGAAGGGGGAAGAGGAGAGTTCAACCCCCTAATAGGCTGACCTATGATGCGCCGGGAAAGCAGGGCAAGACAGCCCTGGCCGGAGCGGCAATGATGGTCGGAGACGACGAGGAGAGTGACTACGAGGAGTGTGCCTTCGCGTTCTTCTCTCCGGTGGAGATGCCGGGAGAACCAGCAACTCTCAAGGAGGCTTTGGAGAGTAGTGATGCTGAGGAGTGGAAGAAGGCCATGGAGAGTGAGCTGAAGAGCATCGAGGAGAATGACACGTTTGAATTGGTGGAGCTACCGGAGGGGCGTACGGCGATAACGTCCAAGTGGCTCTTCAAAATCAAGTCGGATGCCGACGGCAAGATCGAGCGCTACAAGTCTAGGCTTGTAGCCAAGGGGTACCAGCAGAAGGAGAAGGTGGACTTCAAGGAGCTGTTTGCCCCTGTGGTGAAGCCGACGACGCTGCGAACCCTATTCGCGGGAGCCGCCATCAAAGGATGGGTAGTAAAGCAAATGGACATCGTAACGGCATTCCTTAACGGCATCCTTGAGGAGGAGATTTTTATGGCGCAGCCAGAGGGGTTTGATGATGGTAGTGGCAGAGTGTGGAAGCTGAAGAAGGCCCTCTATGGGCTGAAACAGGCCCCTAGGCAATGGTACATGAAGCTGCGCGAAGTGTTGGAGGGGATCGGCTTCACTCCCTCAACGGCCGATCACTCCTTGTTCATGCTTGGCGAGGGGGAGCAGAGGGGTTTCATGGTGGTTTATGTGGATGACATCCTCATTTTCTCACCCTCTTCTGACCTTGTGAAGGAGGTGATGCTGAAGCTTCAAGACAAGTTCAAGTGCAAGGCCCTTGGTGACGTGAGCTTCTACCTTGGGCTCCACATCGAACGAGATGTGGAGAAGCGGTGCATGCGGGTGCATCAACGAAAGTACCTGGAGGCATTGGCTGCCAACTTTGGGCAGAGTGAAGGCCATGTGGCTACACCCTTTCCCTCTGGGTTCAAGTGTGTGAAGGGACCAGAGGAGGAGAGCGTTGGTGAAGAGGAGAGGCGCCGATTTCACTCGTTGGTGGGCAGCCTCATGTATGCGGCGGTAAACACCCGACCGGACGTCGCGTTTGCTACCGGGCAGCTGGCTAGGGTTGTGCAATGCCCTAATGAGGAGCAGGTAGCAGCTGGAATGAGGGTGGCCAAGTATCTTGGCCAAACACCGACCGTTGGGCTGCAATACTCGGCGGCGGCACAAAGGCGCCAAAAGGGCGCGGATGGTGTTGAACCCGGGCGTTTGTTCCTCACCGCCTACTCGGATGCTTCATATGCATCAGAACCAGAGGACATGACAAGTGTGGGAGGCTTCATATGCTGTGTTGGTGGAGGCCCAACTGCTTGGGAGAGCAAGAAGCAGGTTGACCAAGCTTTGAGCTCGGTGGAGTCCGAGTACATGGCACTCTTCCGTGCCGTACGGGAGATTGTGTGGCAGCGGCGTTTGTTGGCTGAATTGGGGGAGGAGCAGCAAGGACCTACCCCACTGTACTGTGACAGCCAGGGTGCCATTGCTCTTGCTAAGAACCCTGTGTTGCATGGACTCACGAAGCACATGAGGGTGAAGTGGCATTGGACGAGGAGCATGGTAACCGCGGGTGAAGTTGAGTTGCGCTACGTGAAGACCACGGGGCAGCCGGCTGACATGATGACCAAGAGGCTGGTGGAGCAGCAGCATTGGAAGTGTTGCAAGCTGGCTGGGATGGCTCTGAACTGAGAGAGCAACATATCCTAAGGCCAACAATCCGAGGGGGAGTTTGTTGGTGCAACCCTACGGTTTGCACTCGGCTTGTTGTCCGTGTGCCGTGAATGTGTGTGTGTATGGAATGGTATGAGGGCATGGGATAATATATATTTCATGCTTATAATTGTGTGTGAATGTTGAGTCATGATGTCGAGTGTGTGTGTCGAGTCAATAGCGAGTTATCGCTAGACGCGTGTTACGCGGTCGTTTGTGTCTCGCGCGCGGTTTTTATTTTGTCGTGCGCGGTTTTCTATTCTGTCCTGTGTCGAAAGTTCGGCGTGTCGCAGGTGTGTGCAGCAGACCCATCAAGAACTCAAGGATGAGTTTGTGATGAAGAGCCCGAGCCTTGGTGTCAAGCCTCAAGTGATTTCGAAGCTCGCCAAAAGGGTACACCTCAAGATATTGAAGATAGTTACATTACTTTGTGTAGTGTAACATTTCACTTGGTGTAGGCCCTAGTGAAGGGTAGTTTCGAGACCCTTCGTGGTTGGGGATAGTGTGGCACTGTTCCACATCACTGTACTTCGGCTCTTGGGGTTTGTAGGAGCTGGGAGTCATTCCCAACTCGTAACTCTTCCTATCTTGTGTTCTAAGACTATAGTGGCTGCCATAGTACCGTTCGTTCAAACCGACGCTGTGTCGTCAATTTTTTATCAAATCGTGCAATCTAAATTGGTAATTGTAGACGACGTGAAGACGCTCCAGATCCAATTTGAATCAAGTCATTTGCAGCTGTGAGCAGAACGCTGTCAACGTTTGAATCCGCTGTGCAGAAATCCGTCTGTGCTCTCTATCTTTCGTTTTAGGCACATTCAAGCCTATTGTGACTATAACATTTTCCTGTGAATCAGTAATGGGCAATCTGTCGCTGTACCCTCCTTATTCAGCCGAGCCCGATCGATTGTGTGAATCGTTACAGTCACTAGGTGAGGGTCAGTGTGTTCGGGCGAGCAGTGAGTCTCGTCAGTATTGGGCCCGTACTCTGCTGACTGCTAGCGTTTCCCTGCCTTCCAGACTCCCTCCCCTACTTTGCTCCTCGGCGCCTTAGCTCCTCTGGGCATTTGCTCTTGCGGTGGCCCGGCCTGCTTCACGCGAAGCAGCCCCCCTTAAATGGCGCGACAGCTGCATTCGTTGCGATAGCGTGTACACTGGCATGCTCGGTCGTTCCCCGAGTACGATGTATGTAGTAGGACCCGGGCCTCGAACGGCGTAGTATGTCGACTTTCTCCGCGCACGCCAGGATTTCATTGAAGTTCGAGATCCCGCGAAGAATGATTTCTTGCAAGGTTTCCGGCTTCAAGCCGCGGACGTAGCGATCCACTCGCTCCGCTTCGTGCATGTAGCCGACCTGCTCACACAGCGCGAGGAAACCGCTACTGTAATATTGAACCAACCCGAGTTTCCGCCAAGCGCGCGCTTCTGGCGTGCTGAGATCAAAGCAGCGATCGGCTCGAAGCGCGCCCGAAGCCCTGCGCACCACGCATCCCACGTGATGTATTGGGCGACTTCGCAGAACGAACTCCATGTTACGGCTGGCCCCGAGGGCCTCTCCCCTTGTGATGGTGGCTCATAGGCGCTCGACGACGTCACGATAACTCGCCACCAGTCCATGGCTGGCCCGCAGCAAGGATACGACGTACCGGATCTTCGCTGCATCCGACGTGACGTAATTCGTGTAAAAAACATGCGTTCATTGTGAACACCCGGGATTGATCCGTCGAACCTCCACGCTGAATAAGATCGAAACAGGGCAGGCGCTGCAGCTTGAGTGGCATTGGCTCACCAATGTCGCTGTTGCCGACGGGTGTCGCAATGCTGACGTGACGCCAGGCTTCGCGAGGTGTATTGGCGCCTGGTGCCTCCTTGGTCCGTTCGATCCCCGGCATGGATTGGGCGGCGCCATCACTAATTGCGCCTGAGCGTTGTCCCACACTGTCGTGTTGCGATGACGTTCTAGATGAGATGACAATTGGCTCTTCAGATTGTGCAGGTGCATGTACTGGTGCTTGTGCTGGTGCGTTCGCCGTTGATTGCTGTAGTGCGGAATCACGCTCCGCTCTGAGTGTCGCGATTTCGAGCGTTGATTCCTCCAGCTGGAGCATAAGCTCGTCGAGACGCTCTTGCGTCAAGGTCGTGAGCAGAATGTTGCCGGATTCGTCCATGGCGGGGGTGTCGTGCTAGCTCAGCGAGAGCCTCGGTCATAGCTGTATATGCTTACGAGAGTGCACACGAAGAGCGGTGCTTGGTCGTTGAGGGACGTCTACTCCCCCCCTCCCCCTCCCCCCCCCCCCCCCCCCCCCACCCAAAAAAAATGAGTTACGGTAATTTGAAAAGCGAAGGTGTGGAGGCAGTCCGAAAAAGGGTCGTGGCTCTGATCCCAAGTGTTACGAGTGCAATTGAGCGACCAAACGATGATTGCACTATCGAAGCAAAACAGTACATCGAGCGAAGTAATGAGCGGAAGTTAAATAGCGAACTAGCGTGGTAATGGTAACGAGCGAATCGTGGGTTGCGCGACAGGCCTGGCGCCGAGGTTGGGAATTGTCGAGGCGGAGGGCCGGAGCGCGGGTTACCAGCCGAGCCGTGAGGTTGTGCCGTGATGTGAACGGTGGCGGGAAATGTAGTCGAGGGGAGTGTCGCGAGCAGGCCCTCAGATTGGTTTCAGGGTATGCTGATGGATCAGCGTGCCCTGCCCAAAGTCGTGACCAAATCAGCGTTGGGGGTTAAGTTTATGCTGATTTTGTCAGGGTAGAATTTCATGGCTAACTGAAATATATGTGTAGTAAAACAATTTACATCTCGAGTCCAGCACTACTGGCGTAGCTGTCTAAGGTTTCGCCCTATTACCGGAAAGGTCCCAGGTTCAAGTCCCGTGTGTGAGAGGCTTGCTGGTATGTGGCTGGGATTTCGGGCCTAAAGCCCCTTGTACTCGCACCCCACTGACTGTACCCTACACATTTTGGTAAGTCCGAATCAGTGTGACTCAGTACACTATACTGATGCTTCAGTGTTACTGGTACACCTAAACACTAATTCGTCAGGGTAGTCCTATACCGTAAGCTCCCGGATAGTAGACCCCCCGGAATACAAGACCCCCGGGTCTGTATTACGGGGGTGGGTCTTTTATTTTGGCAGGTTTTCACTATACCCCCCCCTAGAGGGGTAATCATTACTAGACCCCCCCCCCTTATGGTTGTCACTAGTTTATAATGGAAATAAGATGTCTTTTCAAGTGCTTCACTAGCAAGACAAGTTTGACACCAATGCAACCTATTCACAGTTTGCATTTCAGAGATTTAGGGGGCAACAAGGGGTGAGAACAACATAAAAACAGTCACTCATCCTCGCCTGCAACCCACTCCTCCACTTCCTCTCCCTCATAGCGGCCTGCTGCCCACCAGTCGTCTCCATCCTCACTCCACTCGTCCGCACCTCCCATCTCTGCATCTGCCTCATCCCCCTCCTCATCCGGAGCCATCACATCCCCTTCCTCGGCAGCAGCACCCACCACAGCCTCCTCCCCTGCAAGCCCTTCCTCTTCGTCCTCTGCCTCGTCGTCCTTGGTGGCGGCGGGCTCAGGGGCGTGCGAGGGGTCTTCGTAGAACGGGTTGGGGTTCACCCCGTCCTCCCCCTCGTCCAGCACATCCTCCAGCACCTCCACTTCCGCCTTGTCCCGCAGGTGAGCGAGGATCAGATGATCCTCGCTCCCGTCTTCGGCACTGGAGATGCCGCAGGTGAGGAATGCTTTCTTCACCAGCTCCTCTGGCACATCAGCCCATGACTCGACGATCCACTTCAGGATCACTTCAGGGGGGGGCTTCTTCAAGTTCCCTGGAGTTCACAAGAAGGATGAACGGCAGAGATGTAAAGGCAGTGGATTTAATGCTGCCTAGTCATCTTAAAGCTCACAAGTCGACCACGACTCACCTGCACGTGTCGTTTGGCTGATCCCGACCTCCTCAAACCACGTGCTGTAGCGGTGGCGAACACCGCACTTGAAACTGCGGTTGATGGAGACATCAAGCGGTTGCACCAGGGGGGTGCAACCGCCAGGGATGACGGCACGCGTCACCTTAAACATCTTCAGAGTTTGCCCCACGGATTCCGTCAGGTGCCCCTTGTACGAGTCGAAGACAAGGAGCGCTTGCTTGCGCCGTCCGCCCTCGTCCCGCAACGGCTTCAAGAAGGGGACGAGCACCTGTGTTGTCCAATCCTGGACAAGGCGCTCGTCCATCCAGCCCTTCTCTTGGGCGCGGATGACGATTCCTGCACACGCCACAACTGGAAATTAGTAACGGAGAAACGAGGAACATAAGGAATCAACGACGGAAACACATCGGGCTCACCTGGTGGCACCACGATTCGTGGCACCGTCTTCCGCTTGAAGATGACATACGGGGGAAGCTTCAGGCCGTCAGCCGTCACTGCCAACATGACAGTGACACGCTCCTTCTCGTACCCGCCGTCCTGACATGCACCGTGCGGGCGCCTTTCATTTCGAGGGTGCGTTCCGCCGGCATCTCCAACCAGAGCGGGGTCTGGTCAGCGTTCACGATGAGGTTGAGGGGAAAGCGATGAACCATGCGCATCTGGCGGACGAATTCCCAGAAGGACTCCACCTTTCCCTTGCAGTCTGTTAAACACACAACGACACATGCGTTAGATAGCATTTTACCTAGACCGTTAGTGCAAGGGGGGGTGACAGGCAGCTTGCTCACCGGCGGCTAGTTTTTGCCCCATCTTTGTCTTCACGCGTTGCGCCAACGACCACCGCACGCGGTAGCGAAAGGTCCAACGTGCCGATGCGCGAAAATCGGCGGTAGGCTGACGGTGCTTCATGTACTGAGATGCCCATTTGCGGAGAAGGCTCACCGACACCGCCAATCCTTTGGCACGGTGCGCCAAGAATTGGCGGTAAACTGCTTTCTCCATCAGGGGCCACTTCGCCCTACGCCCTCCACCGTTAAGACGTCGGCAACAACCAGCGGCGACCTCGAGACGCTCCTTGAGTCGCCTCCACTCGCGGATTTGCTTGGGCTGCACCTTGGCGAGCTTTGCCAAGCCACGGATGCTGAGGTCAGGCTGTGACTCCAACATGGCCAGCCAGTGCAGTTTCTCCTTGGCGGTGAACGCGTTACGAGAGCGTTTCGTCATCCTATGACGAGGGGAAGGAGGTGCAGCATCTAGAATTCTTCGTTTCATGCCTTGCGGGCGACTAGACTCCGGAAAAGTAGGGATCACGACTCTAGGAAGTGGCGGTCGGCGAATGCCATGGGAACTTTCGCTAGGATCACTCGAGGAAGGTGAAGCTGTTGGCAACACTGGACGGGGTGAAACTCGTGCTTGCGATGCTCGATTAGCGTTAGTGGGACGAGGGCGCCTTGCGTGCGACATCCCTGAATCTGGAGACGTCACCATCGTGAACGATAGCTTACACCTCTAGCTACTGCTCTAAGTACCTCCTCCAGCCATGTTAAGACGACCATCCTAGAGCTACGGCCCCTAAGCGCACCACTCTGCCGAGCTGAAATCAGTTTCGTGCGTGGATTAAGAAACAGGCGGAAGAGAAGGATTGTGATGGGTGAAAGGATTGACGTGCCTCCCGTTGAACAATAGGGGTTCCTGCTGGGGCCACCGTGCAGCCCCTGCGCTCGAGCCGTGCATGTGTCAGGGTGTCGAAGTGGGATGGCACGCTGACGAGCCACAAAACGAATCTTAATGATGGAATGTGGTAACGTGCGATTTCGGCCAATGAGAAGGCCACAAACTGATTCCCCTGTGTGATGTGGCTACATCGCAGAAGCCGCACATGTGCGGCCCAAACAACAGTGAAAAAACAATGTCAAGCATCCTCATCAATGAGGCATTCGATTACACCTTTAAAAATTATATCAATTTAATAAGACCCGGGTACTATACAATCTTGTGCCGTTGACAAGACCCCCCCCTATTTTTTTATGAATTTTACATAAGACCCTAGGGTCTACTATCCGGGAGATTACGGTACTTTAAACTGAAAAATCAGTGCAAACATAAAGACACTGAAATTTCAGGGAAAACGAAAATCACAGCTACAAAATCAGCCTAATCAGCGTGTTTTACGCTGACATCTGAGGGCCTGGTCGCGAGGTTGTAACGGTTAATGTTGGGTATTATTGGCGGGAACGGTTGTGTGCGCGGTAATCAGGGGTGCGAAGTAAGAAAACAAAACCTACATTATGATAATGCCCACTCTGGCCAAGGTTCAGGTTCGGTACAAACACATACTGGTATACGAAACAACTAAGCAGCCTAACCACGCAAATCCACATCCCGAAGTGCACTGTGGACATGAATAGTTGCACCCTCATAGGAAAAGTTAGGAATCCATTACTTCACCTTGCGTATCTTCCCACAGAGTGCATTAGGGTTCTTGGAATGAAACACCTTAGTGTATTTGCCTAGTCGGGACACCGCAAGGGCGACCTGACTACGAAGGTCAGCAACCTTACACGATTGGTCTGTTTCACCAGAGTACTTGAAGCTGTAGCGCTTGCGACGACCGACCTTGTTACTCGTGATGTTAATCATAGTATAGCCAAACGAAGTTGTTGCGGAAGAAGTGCAGGAAGTTGCACTGCCGACAGTAGGGGCCGACCCACCAGAATTTAAGTTCAACGTGTGAAAACGAATTCTGATATTGTACAAAGTTGCTGAGTACCTGCCAACAGGACAAGGAGAAAGATGGCCGAGAGCGAACCAGGAGTGAGAAAAGGGGTTGAGAAAAGGGGAAGGGAAGTGAGGGAGCCGGTTGAATGGAATGTGGGGTTTGGGGGTGGATGTAACTCCTGCTGCACACACAATGGGTTGAAGGGCATCCGCTGCGCCTGTATAGGGGCGTTATAGGGGGAACGAAGAAGGGATGGTGGTGGGGGCGGGAGGACGGAAGGGCGAAAGGGGAAGGTGGTGCGAGGGAAGAGGGGAAGAGGAAGGTCGTGCAGGCTGAGACAGGGGGAGGAGGCCGGGAAAAGAAAGATGGGGGGAACGGTGCAAGGGGGGGGGGGGGGGGGGGGGGGGGAAGGAGGGGAGGAGAGAGGGCTAGAGGAGTAAAAACTCCCCAATACGAACAATCATGGAAACAGCAGGTTTTCCTTCGCCCCCTAAACTCCAAGTGAACCAACTCACCCTTTCCCGTCGTATCCCTCCTTCCTCCTTCGAAACCGCAGTCCGTGATCGAGCCAAAACGCCTCAACCTTAACACTACTGAGAGTGAGGGGCTTCGTAGACAAAACGAAATATAGAAGTTATTGGGGACTCACATCACCCCCGTGATCACAAGTTTCGCAGATGCCCCTTTGTCGCCGACCACTTTGCCATTGACCTTAGTGGGACGGTACTTGACCACGTACTTCACTGGTAGTGGGAATCGCAGGGATAGGGGGAGGGACATGGAAGGACAAGTGGGGTCGAGTGCTAGTAGCAACACTGAAACGCCATCAGATGCCTTGACAACTTTTCAGTAATGGAAAATCGACATGGCTGCAAGTTCGTCGTGTAATTTACACGACCCAGCAGGGGCGACATGCAGAACCACATGCAACGCAGCAATCCACCACACAGTGAAGACAACATGAAAACTCGTTCGCTGAACATTGGAGGAGGTGGGCACATTGCACTTCACCTGCTGCTTCTACCTAGAGACTGGCAACACCGCGAAGCGAGGGCAGGAAATAGAGCGGCAAAGATTTACTCAATGCTTTCCCCTTCCAGGGTTTGGACTGAGGCGCAGACACCCCGCTGCCGCTGCCGCCGCCGCCGCAGTCGCGCGGGAAGATTGGTGTAGACGCGGCGGCAGTGAAAAACGCCGCACCTGACAGGGTGGCGGCAGCGAAGGAACATCATGAGGGGCGGGACCAATGACACAACACGCCGGACGCGGGAGACGCCGATCGCCACGGGCTACACTCACAGTAAGAGCCTGACACGTAGTAGTGGTGCTTACAGAGCAAGAAGGAGAAGAGACGTGCCGTGCGCCGCTCCATAGGAGGGCAAATGACGATTTCCGATATGAAAAAGTTGGTGCTACCCTGACAATGTACTCCGTCCCTTCAGCCTCAGAGGGCTGGGATGGGATCACGATATCCCATGGCACGGAATGGGTGGCCCTGCTAAGTTTGCCAAGCCGCCGCAAGTGGTGGTGGCGGCGCTTGTGACTAGGAAGCACGCCGACGCCGACGGGCTGTTGAGAGTGGCGGAGTCGAGAGGCGGGGAGCGCGCCTCATCGTTCTAGTGGATAGGGTTGACCCGGAGTTCTCCCCGAACCGAAGTTACACGTGTGTCAGATCCGATACTGCTCGGAAGCATCCTCGGCGGAAGCTTCGACTGCCCCTCTCTGTCGCAAACTGCAAGCTGCAACTCACTGCTGCCGCACAGTGCAAAAGTCGTTCTCGCCTTGACGGACAATTCACTGTACAAGTCAGTTGCTCACGCCTTTCGACCATGGTGAGACACCAACCAACCCACTACTATGTACCCGTGCAGGATTCAAATATGCAAGGACAATCGAGAGACAATTTTCCGCCTGGTTTTGGTTTCGGGTGCTGTCCGTGCCGAGTCAGGGCTGCGCTGGGGCCTTTCCCGGACGAGATCAGGGCAAAACTCGGCCCTGGCCCTTACGTGTACCTGAGATTCGGCGGACCCCCCCCCCCACCCCCCCCCTCCCTCCTCGTAATTTCCCATTTCCCAACCAACCCCCCCAACCTTCTCCCTCGTACTTATTGACCTGGGACCGCATCTGTCAGTGATGTTAGGGCGCGTAACCATTTTGGTTTTGACGGTTCGTTATTCGGACCGTCCGTGCGAAATGGTGGTTATAGCAATCGTTGGTGTTCGCTAGTTAGTTCGCAAGTAACCATGCGACATCGCTATCGCAACATAACCGAGTGGCACTTTTTCCCCAAAATGGAGGGAACCATCTAACGGACGGTTATGGTTTGTCAGAAACGAACTGGTCGAGTTTGCCGACTTGTGGTTGGCGCGCGAAAACACCGTGAATTTGCGGGAACAACCGAAGTGCAATGTCATCATTGACATCGGTCCCCATACTGGCTGTACGAAAATGACGAGTGTCGCCTGATTGCGTAACATTGCACATTTTCGTGAGTTTTCAAATCTTGAGTAAGGTTCAACCCGACGGTTCGAAATTTCGAGTTCTGTTTCGTTAAACGGACGGTTCCGTTCCGGATACGGAACCGTTTATTTATCTAACGTTCGTTTCTAAACGTAACTTCAAGAAAACAAAAACAAAATGGTTACGCGCCCTTAGGCTTGGAGAAAGGCTGATAGAACTATAAATGTTCGAACCAAGTTGTGGGGTGGAGTGGGGTGTTCTTTTAGTATCGTCTACTCAGGACGACACTTGCATCAAGTTCGGCGATCGATCGTGCAATATCGATCCGCTACCGCACTGAAAACCTGCAAAAAACTGTATGACCTTCTTAAAACCCGTCAAAAAACGATCATGCGGCAGGATCAATCGCCGTAATCGATGCAAGTGCCCGCGTCCTTAGGATGAGTATGGCTCCTGATGTCGTGTCAGTTTCCAGTTAGCGTAGTTCAATGATAGCCATGACTAAGACACTTATATTGCATGTTGATGAGTTGTAAACCTCAATGCAAATACGGGCAGCACTGTGAAGTATTAACTTTAGCTTAGAACGCCAAAAAGGACAACCCTATACACAGCCCTGATTCTATGTCCGGATATTCGGCCAAGCCCGTGCACGTTCAGGGCTCGTTTGGGCCACTGCACGTGAAAAACCGGGCTACTTTCCGTGAGTGTGGTTGGCCGACGTCGACGGCGAGGTGCAGCAGTAGGTGCCGTGTCCTTCTGCACGGCTGGTGCGGTGACTTGCGTGCTATGCGTTGGGTGCACGCAGACAGAGGTTCTGGGTAAACCTAGTATGTGGGGTGCCCAAGCGCGAGCGCGGCAGGGGAGTGTTGACGGGAAATGGCCCCGCCCTCGCTTGGGGGAAGCCAACTTCGCAGTCGGATGCGCGGAAGGTGCAGCCGATTGCCCGCAGAAGTCGACGCCGACCGCGCGCAGAAGTCGACGCCGACCGCGCGCAGAAGTCGACGCCGACCGCGCGTAGTAGTCGACCTCGACCGTGCGCAGAAGACCACGTCGACCGCCCGCAAAATTTGGCGCTGACTGCCCGCAGAATTCTACGTCGACCTGTCCGCAGAACTCGACGTCGACTGCTCGCTAAAGTTGATGCCGACCGCCCGCATAGCGCAACGTCGACTCTAGGCATAGCTCAACGTCGACTTAGGCAAGTAGGTCGACGAAGTTGTCTGGTCGACGAGGTTCTGCGGAGGTGATGGTCTAGCAGACCTTGCTCGACGGGATGCGGTCGTCATCGCCGCAGAGGATGCTGGTCGACGAGCCCGCAGAGGATGATGGTCGACGAGCCCGTAGAGAGGTATTGGTGGACGGGCTCTGCTCGACGAGCTTGTCTCAGCGAACGTTGTTCGACGGAGCATCGTCGAGCTGGTCGACGCAAGTCGCTCGACTTCGAAATCTGACGCGTGCGCGAATGTCGCCCATGAGGTTTTCGCGAAGTCGACCTGCGGAATGGCATCACATGCTCGACGGTGCATGGCTGGTGAAACCGTCGTCACGTTTTCTACCTGGCACCTGCGCAATGTGCATGGCGGCGCGACGTCTGCAAGCACCTACTTGGTTGGTGCGCACATGCGCAGAAGTTCACTTGCGTCTACAGTGCTGGCAGGCCGTTGCGGTGCAATGCTTGCATGCCGCCCTGCTGCAGCGTTGGCAAGCCGTTCTTCTGCTGCGCTAGCAAAGTTCGCCCTGCAGAGGGCTTGCTAGGTGTTGCAATGCCATTCTAGCTATATCGACTTCCATGCCTCATTGTAATCTACTATTCTTCTCAATTTCTAGTGAGACTTTTGCCAACTTTCTCTGCGAACACAGCAAGTAGTGAGAACACTAGTAGGACGCTACGATCACTCGCACAACCCCGTGCCTTCCTCCGTAAGTCCACTCCTGTTGTAAAGTGACTCCTCGCAACACGGGCCTGGTTTTTTTTTTTTTTTTTTTTTTTTTTTTACTGTGTCTGATGGATCGGAAATTGCTTTTGAAGCTTGTCTGACCAATCGAATACTATTCTTCACATTCCGTGTGCAATCGGAATAGAATTTTGAATCGGTCTGGACATGTGATACAAAAATCGACCTGTCGCTGCATATTTGACCTATCACAGCAAAAAAAATGCCCTGTCACTACAGAGTCGACCCATCACAACAGAAATTCGACCAGTCACAGCACAGATTTGACCTGTTGTGGCATATTTTGCCTAAACTCACGCTAGACTAACAATTTCTATCTCATATGAATCATAAAATACAGCTCTGACAAATCGGATGAAAACAATATATCATTCGTTTATCAATGAGATGAAATGAATATATACATATATATAAAGAACAATTTTCTGAAAACTCAAAACTAAGAGACAAAAATGTCTGATAGCGAGCACCCTTAGTAACATTATGTCTAGTTCTGATGGCGGGAACGACTAGACCGTTCTTAGTGACTCTACAATTGTAAACACAGAGAATTTGGCTAATAACAAGCTTGTAGGTTATATACCGAATTTGCAGATTGTAAAATGCAACAAGGAAACTTGCGCAGGGTCCATCAAATGAATCCGAGGCTCTCTGATTACAACTAAAGGCACGTCTTCTCGGGAACGTAAAAAAAAATGCGTCATGCACGTTTGTATTGCTTTTGTGAGTTCCTTTGCCGCATGCTCACAAACCTTATATACTAACGAACGCGTAGAGTTGCTACCGCCATGCCTCCGCATGAAATGGTCCTCGTTTGCATTCCCGCCACCATCCCGTGCAGACGTCGGTCGCGCCCTCATCTTGTTGCACCCACTGCGTAGCGCTCCGCCAGGGCCCGCACCGAGTGACGCTGCCCCAGTGCGCGAACGCGAGGATCCACGATGGCGAGTTGGCATCGGTGTTGACGCCAAGGGTGTTGCCGCTGTGGGAAATGCTCGCCGAGTGAGAGAGGTAGCGTCGTCCCTAGCTTGTGTTGGTATGGCCTCCAGCGCCGAGTGAATTGGAGGCCGGTCTGCGTAATTTATTGAATGCGTGCTGAGAGGGTTTGCAAAATGACCATGTTGCCCCTGCATCACGCGCATCCCCGACCAATCCTCCTGCAAGACGTAACGCTCCTGCATGAGGAGTATTTCCTCGTCCTTAGCCCAGCGCTGCAATGTCGTCGTAGAACGCGTTGTGCCGGTAGCAGTAGTCCCCCCTGATTTCGTGTTAGTTCGGCCCACATATGGGTCTTGCTCCTCGTCGTCATTGGCGGAGCACTCCTCAGGTGCTTCCTCGCCCAGGTCGTAGTCGTCGTCTATGCCGTAAGGCTCGTCGGGCCGCAGGAGATTGTTGATCCACCACGTAGCGTTGCGCTGCCACAGGTTCACATGGCGGGTGGATGGCTCGCCTGCTGTCCGGATGGGTGGCGGGAGAGGATCGCTCGTCGAAGCCAGAGTATAAACATCCACGACTTGGTTGATACAAGGGGTGCTGGGCTCTGCATGCGTGGTTGTTGTTAGCACTATGGGAAGCCATGCTGTTGATGTCGTCAAGTGGGAAACTGAGTGGGTTTTGCTTTTCCCAACGGGATTTGTATTCCAGTCTTGTTAGGGAAGAAGGGGGTTGAGAAGATGTGATGCCTGAAGTGCACATTGATCCCGCTTTATTTACTATGTAATATGTGTACAGAGGATACAATAAAAAGCTAACTAACTAGCAATGCCTGCTACGCTAGGTTGAGACCCCAATGAGGTCTCAAGTAGCAACACCAAGGTACGCAAAATCAGCCAAGGAAGGTGGGGCGGGTTCTGGTGGCGCGGAAGGTGTGTCAGTAGTGTAGCGGATTTGTGTCCGACGGCAAATGGTTCTGGCCTGCTCGCGCTGATGCACCAAAGAAATCCTCTTGAAGTAGCTCGTCTCGAAAAGCACTGGCATAAGGTCGGATGTGTCATCCATGTCCCGAAGCCATGTCGCCCCGCGTCGGCTGCAGTCCTTGATGAAGTTGAGGAATGTCGTACCGAAGCAACCGAAAGTTTCGAGGACAAGAGGCAGGAGTTTTACGTCTGGTCGGTCTTGTAACGATGACGCATACAGGGTCCGCTTCTCAATTTCGCGAGCAGATGCGGCTGAACCGATGGCGGGTGTAGTTTTGGAATTTGGGGGGGCATGCTGGGGATCTGCGACCGAAACATCTAATGCCCATGTTGTCCCCGAGCTGATGTCACGGCAGCTTATGTCAGGGCGGCGTCCTGCAAGAAGGTGGGAATCCTCCAACTTCACAACAATAACCAAGCTCCGACGTGATGCGGTGAACCTCATGCTTGATAGCGTCGTGAACCCTGGTAGGCTCGTTAGCAGATGGACAGCAGAGGACATGTGAGACGACTGAAGGATCCGTGAATGTCGAGCCACAAGTGCATGTACGGGTGGTTGTGAGGTGTGGAATGGGGAGACCAAGACGGATAGTAGTTGCAATGCACCACTCCGTGGATGAAAGCTGCATGTGCAGAGAGCATGGAGCCACAGTAAGCCAGTCGCCAGCATAGGGCCCTTGGAGGGAGGTCAAACGGGCCAAATGTTGGGGGGAGGTTACTGTGGATCGCACGCGCTCAAGCATGAGAGCGTCCAAGTGTTGTGAAAGGTAGGAATACAGCTTCTGCAGGTAGCCATTTATGAATACAGCTTCTGCAGGTAGCCAGCGTGGAGTGCAGGCCAGGTAGGGAAGTGCTGCCGAATGGATGGATGAAGTTTGGACAAGGCTTTAGGGATGCATGGGTCAAGGCGGTCCATGGTGTCTGAAGTGATGAAGGGGCGGAAAATACGAGAGCCGTGGATGGTGAAGCACGAGGAGAGGAGTGAAGCTGTCTGTACCCGGCTGCACAGGTAACTGGGAGTTGCAGTTGAAGCTGAAGAACGGAGACCAAACCCTCCAAGGCGAATGGGAAGGAATGTCTGTCAGTGTGTTGTGGCAGTGTGGTCAAATGCTGGAGGCGAGTAGTCAGAGCCGATGAGGCGAACAAAATGGTCAAGCAAGCTGTTGTCCCAGTCAGTGTAGAGCTCTTAAATCTCGGGGAATGGTACAACTGTGCGGAGGAGGATTGAGGGACGGGCGGAGATGCAGAGAGAAAGGATGCGAGAGGAAGTCTGTGGATAATGAAGTTCACGCAGGAGAGGCAGCGATGAAGAGAAAGAGGGCAGTTTGTCTCGAACTGTAGAGATGATGTGGGTGTCCGAACCGATCGGTACTCCCGCAACCGTGATACCGTTAGGGGCAGTGACGAAGTCTGATGGAGGTGTGAGGCCTGAAAGGAGGTCCAAAGGGGCCCAAAGGGAGCATTTTGATGGTTGCACCCTTAGGCCGAGTCTACTGAGACGAGTAGTAAGCGCTGTATAGGCAGGAAACACCTCCTGCGATGGGCCAACCATATACGTCTCATCCGCGTAGGAGGTGATGAAGATAGCTGGAGATTGCTGCTGGATGGGGCGAATGGCTAAGTGCTGAGTGAGGGCGAACAAGAATGGCCCACATGGGTCGCCATGTCGAACACCCGATGATGACTGAAGTGTCTTGATTAAAGCTACGATCTACATACTTCGAGCGGGAGGCCTGAGTTTATCACTTGAAAACAGGGTGACCAGTTTTTGGACTCGGCCTCCTTTCCTGCAAAGCTAACGGTTGAAGGGGGTGGAGAGAGGGGGTTGGGGTTCTTTCTGCCCAAAACCGAACTCCCCAGGTTCTTTCCCACCCTTCCGCACACCCTTCCCCCAAACCATGTGTCAGCACGAAATTGGGCTGGATTCGCGTTTCCTGTCTGAGTTCGTCGCTGCGGTGTTTCTGAAACATGCTGACTTTGTTCTCGCACGAAAGGGTGGGCATAAAAAATACCCCAAAAAAACACCACTTTGGATGTATACTGCCGCTTTAATGGGCCGCTGCGGTAATGAAGTGAAGAGGGGAAGGCATAGAAGAGGCGGAAGAATGGGAGTCTCGCAAGGCGTTGAACAAAGAGGAACGACTGAAGGAGTTGAAAGCGTTGGCCACATCCAGTTCAAGCACAACCCAGTCTGGGTGGAGGGAGAGGGCTGACTGGACTGCATAGGCCATAACCTTGATCCCTACAGAGACAGCAACCCCAAACTGTAGGTAGGGAAGGAAGAAATCCGTGATCTGCTGCTTGAAGTGAAGAGTGGCGCAACGGGATAGCAAGTGCGGCAGTATCTCGCCGATGGCAATGGGGCGGACGCCTCCTTGCGGCTTGTGAAGGGCGACAAGAGTAGATGCTGTGAAATAAGGTCGGACTGTTTGCGGGAGGTCGCCTTGTAGCCAATTCTGGAACAGGCGGAGGAGATGCGGCATGTGAGACTGGTACGAGAGGAAGGTATCGCGAAGGTGCTCAATGAGCCAACCAGAAGGGCCAGCAGCTGTGGCGCGAGGGGCTGACCGCATGGCATGATGAAGAAGTGGAACAGTGAGCCAATCCGGAAGTTTTTCAAGAGGAGGAGGGTGCTTGGCCTTAAGCGCGGTAACAGTTTCAGGGGTCGGTGGGGCAAGCTCTCCAGCCTCTAAAGCAGCAAGGGAACGCGACCAATCTCCGCAATGCGCGAACCGTTTGGCCCTGTTCAACCGAGCGAACGTAGCTGTGGACCGGGCGGACGATAGACTGTGCGGTCGGGATGCTGGAACAGCAGCGGCGACAGCTTCGTTGAAGAGGGGAAGCCAGTCGCCTTGAATGAAACGACGTGCAAAGGCTGCACATATTGTTATGGCTGATTGTGAGGCAGGAGTGGTAGAAGAGCGAAGCACCAATCGGGGGAAAGCAAGGAGGAGGAAATGACCCCCTCTGCCTTTTCCGTGGCATTCACGTTGGGGCGATGCGCCCGGGGGTTCACACGTTATGTCGCTAGGCGATGTGTGCGACATCGCAAGTGACTGTAGCTATGAGGGAACATTCGGGACGTGACATGTCCCAAAGGTATGCGTCGTAACCCCATTTTTTCCGAGTCGCGTTCAAATGTTGTAAATCCTCATCCGCATCAGGGTTGACATCGTTTGCCTTATCGCCATCCCCGTTCGTCGTCTCTTCGGGATGGTCAACGGCAGGGTCATCCCGCCCATATGCGCGTGCGTCTCCGGTGGCTGCCGGTGGGGGGCCTTCGTTGCGGACATTCCGAGCAGCAGGAGACCCGCCATGCTGTTGCGCGCGCTCCTGAGATGGTCGAACGTCCTGCTGCATCCACTCACGCACGAGGGTCTCAAGCCGGTTCATCGCATCCCCGTGGCAGCTCTTGATCGTATCCGAGACGAGCATGGCGGCCTGCATGGTTGCCATCTCACGCACACGCAGACGCTTCGATGAGGGTATGTCCTGCGCAGGGGGGGCTGTAGAGGGGGAGCGAGCTCATGAGTAGTAGTCATGGTAGTACATGTCCATTAACATTGTGTACCGTATGTACGTAATGAAATGGCCATTTGGTATGGGCGGAGCGTACCGCATGCAGCGTTCACGGCATGAGACGACACTAGCGTAAACATACATCGACTGTAGGCGTAAACAAACATGCGTTCAACGCATACCATATACTTAATAGCCTACCAGTCCAGTGTGCCAGCCTGACTCTGACCCTGATAGCAACTTACTTTCCTTCAGACAAGGCTGTGAGGCGTGCGTTTATCAGAAATGTTCTTGGCCCAGCGGTTGATCTGGTTCCGCCGAGCTCTCATCTGCTCATAATCAGTGACCTTAACATTGTTGAAGATCCGCTGCTGGACAAGACGTCGAAAAAGGGTTCGGCAAAGGAAAATGATCTGCTCTACCAACGCTGCAATACCTCTGACATTGCTGATGCTTTCCGCGCTCTTTACCCTTTTAAGCGGGAATTCACCTTTTACTCACAGGTGCACGCGGATCGATCGAGCTCTGGTCTCTCGTTCCCTTCTCCCGCGCCTTGTGTCCGCCTCACATGCCATGCCGGATGAACCAGTGTCCGACCACGGCTTCGCCATCCGCATCGCCTTCAAAGTCAAGTCTCAGATGCAGACCGGCCCTGGCTTATGGCGTCTGCATCCTTCCATGATGCACAGACCAGGAGTCCGAAAGCTAACAGAGGAGGTGGAGCGGCAGGTAGCGCAAAAAGGCGGGGACTTTGCTGTGCTGATATCTCGCCTGAATGCTAGTCTCCGAGCATATTCTAAGGAGGAGAGCAAGAGGATCAGAGCGACAATTAGGCATCTCACATCGTCGGTTGCAGCAATGAAGGAGGCGTTCATGTGCAACCCAAAAGATCAGCTGCTAAAGGAGAAGTTACGGAAGCGGGAACGGCAGCTAAAGGAGTATCATGCATGTCGGCGAGAGAGGACTCACCTCATGGCGGAAATAAATAAGGAACTTGTCGGTGAAGTTCCCTCTCCACATTTATCGGCGAGGATTAAGGTGCGGAGGGTCAAGACGCAGATTGCGGAGCTAGCGGTTGCAGGGGGGGTGGTAACTGAGCCAAGACAGATCCTGGAGGCGGCGTCAGAATATTACCGGGGTCTCTTTGGTGAGGACAAAAGAACGGCGGTCTTGGATTGGGTTCCAGCGGCAGGAAAGAGGTTATGGTTCTCGGAGGCGGAGTGCCTGCAGGAGGATTGGACTGAAGCGGAAGTGAAGCGTGCTCTTCGGGAGATGGCCTGCAACAAATCCCCGGGGAAGGACGGGCTCCCGAAGGAGCTGTTTGAGCAGCACTGGGATGTGTTGGGGAAACACCTCATGGCTCTGGTGGAGAGCTTCACTGCCTCGGCATCGCTCCCGACCAGTGTCAAGGATGCGGTGACCATTCTCCTGCACAAGAAAGGAGCAAAAGAACAGTTGGAGAATTATCGGCCGATTACCCTGTTGAATTTCAGCTACAAGGTGCTGGCGCGGGTTCTGGCAAGCAGGATCAAGAAAGTGCTTCATAAAGTCATCTCGCAGGAGCAATTGGTTTCATACCGGGGAGGCGGGTCTCTGACGCAGTTGGGCTGGTTGTTGATGTCATTGACGCGGCCAAAAATGGCAAGGAAGACTGGTACATGTTGCTCGTTGATTCTAAAAAAGCTTTTGACTCGGTGTCCCGTGACTTCACTTTCGAGGTCCTCAGGAGGATGGGCTTCCCGGAGCGGTTTGTTGGCTGGGTGAAAGGGCTGCATGAAAACACGCGCACGAGCTTGTTAGTTAACGGATGGAAGGGGGAGGCAGTGGACGTGGTATCTAGGGTCAGGCAGGGGTGTCCCATTGCTCCTTACCTGTTCCTCTGTGCGGTGGAACCATTGGTGCAGAAGGTGGAGAAGAGGAAGCTCGGAATCACCCTCCGCAGCTGTGTTGGGCAGCGGCTTGCCTACATCGGGTATGCTGATGATACCACCCTCCTGCTTCAGGGAAAACAGCAAATTGTTAAGGCAGAGGAGGCACTGGAGGAGTTCAAAAGTATCTCGGAGCTGGCGACAAATAAAGAAAAGTCGGTGGTGCTCCCGCTGGGAGTCAATCTTGGTAAAACGACTTGGCGCACGGATGGCTTCAGATGGGCTGGCGCGGATGAGGCGGAGAAGCTTCTTGGTATCTGGGTTACGCCGAGCGGAAGCTGTCAGCCGACGTGGGATAAGGCCTTGGAGCGGATTGTGGGGAAGATGTCGCTGTGGCAGCCGCAGTATCTGCCGATCAAAGCGAGGAGAGCAGTGATGGATGGCTACATCCTACCGATCGCCTGGTCTCAAGCGCAGGTGTACCCGCCGCCTGCTCGGACCTGGGGGGTAATCATGAAGCTGTCACACACGTTCATGTCAGCCAACAAGGTCACTACGGAGAAGTGCTTCTTTCTATGGAGTAAGGAGTTGCTGTACACACCGGTGATGGAAGGGGGTGTGGGTGCGAAGGACCCGGAAGCCATGCTTACCTGCTTCACGGCCAGAAGGATCGGGTCGATACTCACTGAACCCAGCCAGTTAAAGCGGAACCTGATGCGCCAGGCGGCGGACCTGCCGCTGGGGCTTGACACGTTTCTGTCGCACGAGAAGCTCTTGGAATCATGGGAGGGAAAGAGCCAACGGTGGAAGCTGGCGTGCGAGAATTTCATACGCTCCCCTTTGGCGGCGACTGGAGCTGAGCGGAGCAAGGAGGAGGTGGCGCTGGAGAGAATCGTGTTTAACAGACACATTCTCAGGAAAGGGTCTACGACATTCGGGGGGCAGAAGGCAGCTAAGCAGCTGCGGGATGTCAGGCTAGGGGATCTGATCCAGAAAGATGAGGAGGGGAGGGGCACGCTGAAAGGCCTTGCCACTCTAGAGAGGGAGCTGCTGGGGAAGGATGCTGCAAAGCTAGCTCTTGAGGCGTTTGCAGCAGCACCGGAAGCCTGGAGGGGGCTGCTTCTCTCAGCCGAGCTTCCGCAGATGGGTTTTGCAGAGGTGTATGAGGCAGGAAGAGCGGGGTTAAAACAGCTTCGCGCAAAACTCCTGGTGAATGGTGAAGTTGCGCCGCTGAAAAGCCTCCGGTCCCGCTGGGGGCATGGTGGCAGTGGACAATCCAGGCAGAGCAAGTGGGAGACTAGATGGGGCGGCCGAATATATTGGAAGCGGGCAGTAAAAACTCGGGAATCGCTGGTCACCCCCAGCAGACCGAGGGATGTTCTGCTGAGAATTCACAGTCTGAACCTGCAAGTCGGTGAGAGGCTCCCGTTTCTCAGGAGCAGGCCGGTGTGTCCTTACTGTGGAAGTTTCGAAACGCTGGAGCACTGTTTCTTTGAGTGCCCAAGGATTCAAGTGGAGGTCGCAGTGGTGAAAAGAGCCCTGCGCATGATTAACCCCGCCAGGCGGGCGGAGTCGCTGGGTGACTGGTTGTTCGGGAAGGCAGGGTCCACGTCAGCATTCCCTGAGGCGACCTTGATATCCATCGCTTTGCATCAACTGTGGGCGGAGCGGTGTGAAGGTGCCTTCCGTGGCTGTAAATTCCGCACGAGGCGGGTGCTGCGGAGGATTGAAACGGCTCTGTGCGTGCATGTGAACATTTACGTGCGAGCCTCGGCGAGGAAGTTGCAGCAAAAGGGGAAGAAGCAGCAGGCCAGATGGCACGTGATGACAGATCAGGAGCAGCGCCTTCTGAACCGCATCAGGGTAGTGGAGGGTAAGAGCTGGCGGTGGTCGAACAGCTTCGCAGCAATTTGGGGCAAGCCACACAGGCCCCGGATCCACGTGTAAGGATTGGATTCTCTCTGAGGCAGGCCTTCCTGCTTCTCACGCACGGTTACGACTGTTTATGTGTTGTACGCTTTTTGTATCGGTGTATAGCTCATATAAGCAAAAAAAAAAAAAAAAAAAAAAAAAAACCTACCAGTAAACGTGGGCGTCGAAGTCACTGGTTGTGAGGAAGACGGCACCTCCATGCGTGCGCGCACGTTGATGTTCCCCACGCCTCCCTGATCGACCGCGTGCGGATCGGCATCAGCCGTGTCGCGGTTGTGAGTTCCATGAACTGGAACCAGGGTGGCTTGACCACTGATCCATTACCAGAACCGCCGTCACCTCGGTGGAGCTGCTTCCACAGGCGCATCAAGTTGCGCCACTGCTTTTGCACTGCGTTGACGCCCCGGAACCATCCCGGGTTCTCTTCCTTGATGTGGGCTACAAGGCGCGCCCAGTACTGGGTCCCTTGCTTGCCCTTAAGTGGTTTCATCTCGTCCTTGGTGAACCAACGGGCGGCGGCGAAGATCGCGTTCTCCTTTTCGGACCACATGGTCTTGTCGCGTGGCGCGTCCACACGAGCCTTCGCCCTCGAGCGCGGCTTGTCCACAGCAGGAGCCTTCCCCTTGTCCTTGGCGCTGCTCGCGGCCCTGCTTGCAGTCTGGCGTGATGGCGGCTTCACGGGCTGCCCCTCCTCATCGGCGACGTCGTCATCATCCTCCTCGTATTCCTCTTCTTTGCCTTCGACATCACCGACCTCCTCTTCCTCATCGTCGTCGTCGGTGCCGTCTCCGTCGTCATGAAATTCGGAGTCATCCTCGTCCTCGTCGTCCTCCGTTTCGGCAGCCCGAGAAGTCGCCACACGCGCTGGTGGTCGGCACACTCGCGAAGGACCCGCCGCATGCATCTGCGAAGTTGTGCCTTCAGGCACCGCCGCGGCAGGCGGGACGTATGATGCGGGACGACGACCGTTCGCGATCTGGTCGTTTATCCAGCGGTTGTAAGGGATCTCGTTAAGGTCGGCAGGGCAGTCATCGCGGTCTGCGTTCTTACGCTTACGGACCATGGCGGAAACTGCTACTTCGTCCTAGCAGAGAAAATCGGGAGGTGCAATTGTGACTCGGGACACGTGCTTGCAGTTTGTATAGGGGGAGTGGTTCGCAACCCTAGGCAGCCAGACTTGGGGTGGGGAAGGGGAGCGTGCATATCGTTTTGGCGGGAAAATAATGTGCTGGATCTGTGGTCTCTGAATGCCTCGTTTTCGTGCAGGATGGGCAGCAAGGACAAGTGTTTTTGGGGTCCCACGTGTAGTTCAGACTGGGGGCAGTGTCTAGGTTCACGACGCATTGACGTGACATTTCGAGCCGCAACATCCGTTGTGCGATTTTGTGCCAGCATGCAATGCAACTCGCTGGCGACAGAACCGTGATTGGCGCTGGCCAATGTAAAATACAGCACACGTCGCACGTGCGCGCTCTGTCATTCGGACATCTGACAGCATATGCTGGATTTGCGCGTCACAAACGCTTGTGACGCGTACTTTTGGGACATGTCACGTCCCGAATGTTCCCTGAGATGTCAATTACTTGGCCGAGATTAACGAACTTCGAGAATTTTTTAACGAATGTCATCAGCTGGGTACTTTCGCACAAACCAGTGAGGGTACGTTCCTGGCTCGTGTCATACTTCCGGTCTTCCGGAGATGACACGAAGCTGCCCCACAGTTGGCCCCACTTTGGGTCATCCGAGACCCACTTCGGGTCTTCCGGCTAAAATTTGCCCCTGGTCTCGGAAAACACGAAGTTTGACACGAGCCAAGAACGTACCCTGAGACGGATTTTGTTGATTTCGAATTCTACTCGCCACAATCCTTTTTTTGGCTCGAGAAAGTGCAATCGTAACAAGTATAGTGAACTCAATTTCACTGTTTGTAGAACAATCGCAGTTGTTCCAACTTCGTTATCAGGACGAAGCTCGCCTGCACAAAAACCCGAACAAAAACTGGTGCATATTTTAGGGTTCCGCTGTCATCCTTCGTTTTCATCCACCAAGTGCCGTGTGCCTCAGTTACCTAGCTAAGTTTTGCAAGACGTTCCTGTAGTGGAGTCAAGTAGTCGTCAGGTTCAACATTCATCATGGTAAACAGTCGCCTCGCGGTTCAACTTGACTCGTTTTCGGAAATTACGCGCGCTTTGATTCTCACTTTGTTGTTACTCCTTAACGTTAACTCGTGCACCCTTGTTTCCGCCCCCCTCTGCTCGTTGCTGCAGTCGACGCTAGCAGCCGCGCGGGCCGACAACTTTTACTACCCGCCGGAATGGACGCCGGAGCAGGTACGTGCTCCCGCCGCTGCTCCCTCTACATTATTCACGGCGTGTGGCCATGCTCTCACGTTCCCCTTCATCCATCTCCAATTCTGCATTTCCGTGTGATCTTCCTTGTTTCTCCGTTCGTTCCCCCTCCACTGCCGTCCATCCGTCGTGTTCTTTTCTCGCCGCTCGTCCTCCCTGTCCCCACCCCCCTCCCTTGATCGCGCGCGCGCAAGGAAACGGTGTAATGTTTGGCTCCGCCATCCGCGCGTCGGCACGTCACGGCGTCATTGCCTCTCCGTGTGCTTCCCCTCGCGCATGTTATGCTGTGGTATGAGGTGGCGTGGCGTGATGTCTGTGTCATGACGTGGCGTGATGTGACGTGGCGTGGCATGGCGCGGTGGTGTGGCAGGGCTCGCTGAACAAGTTTCAGGGACAGCACCCGCTGAGAGAACGAGCGAAGAAGCTGGGCGATGGCATTCTCGTCATCAGGTGCACACCACCGCGCTCACCTCACCTCATCTTTCCCACCACACCCCACCCCACACCCACACCTCACCATGTGCTCTTGTGCCGTCACCTCGATTTACGGTACTCTTCATTAATCTCCCCCAACACCACCCTACTTCTTTGTCCCCTGCTCACTCAATCCTCTCGCTTTCTCCCCATGCGGTTGGTCGCATTACCGCCGCCATCCTCTCGTGCTCCATACCGCATCCGCCAGTAGTACCGCATCCGCCAGTAGTACCTCATCCGCCAGTAGTACCTCATCCGCCAGTAGTACCCCATCCGCCAGTAGTACCTCATCCGCCAGTAGTACCTCATCCGCCAGTAGTACCTCATCCGCCAGTAGTACCTCATCCGCCAGTAGTACCTCATCCGCCAGTAGTACCGCATCCGCCAGTAGTACCTCAGCACACAACAAGCCATGCACGCATGCATACCCCTCTGCTGCCGCACTCATGTTACGCTGATTTTCCCGCATTCCCTGTCCCGTGGCACCACCAACACCATGTGTCCCCGGCGGGCAGGTTTGAGATGCCGTTCCACGTGTGGTGTGGCGGGTGCAAGAGCATGATCGCCAAGGGCGTGCGGTTCAACGCGGAGAAGAAGCACATCGCCAACTACCTCTCCACCAAGGTGCTCTTCCTCCCAACGCTCATACCTCCAGGCTCCAGCACTCATTTTCCTCCATGGCATTCCGCTTGCTTGCGTGCTGCACCAGCTGCGCGCCCTGCCATGAGTCATGACCATGTCCCCACTGCTCTGCGCCCTGCCCATCACCTTTTAACTCCGCCCTGCCGCCCGTTGCCGGCCGCCCTGTGTGGTGCAGATATGGAGTTTCAAGATGCGGGCGGCGTGCTGCCAGCACGAGATAGAGATCCACACGGACCCCAAGAACTGCGACTACCTCGTCGTCAGTCACTCCATACCTACCTCCAACCATTCCCTCTCTCCTCTTCTTACTTGCCCTCTCCCCTCCTCCTGCTGCCCTATCTCGTGTGCTCCTTGCTTACCTCCTTGATGGCTTTCCTTGTGGTTCGTTATATTCACCCCCATGCCCCACACCTCCCGCCGCCCTGCCCTTACCACTCCCATGACCCGTCTTGCCTCCAAGCATCGCCTATCTCGTGTGCTCCTTACTTGCCTCCACAATGGTATCACTTGTGGTTTCTCTCCATCTAACCCCAATGCTCCACCTTTTGCTGCCCCCTCCTTCCCACTCCCGTCTTTCTGTCTCTCCTTCCCCCCTCTCTATATCTCGCCCTTACATGCGTGCTAACACACACACTCTCACGCGCTTCCCAACCTCCTCCTCCTCCCCCCTCCCCCCCCCCCCCCCCCCCCCCCCCCCCCCCCCCCCGTCCTCTCGGCCCCCCATGCACACTCACTTGTGTATGTGCAGGTGAGTGGAGCGGAGCGCAAGGTGGTGGAGTACGATGCAGAGGATGCCGGCACTGTGGAGCTGCCCTCCAAAGAGGGTAGGAGGGGTGGTTCGGGTGGGGTGGGGGATGGGGGGGTGGGGGAGGGGGTGGCACTTGCACCACCTCTGCCGCCTTGTCCACACCACTTACCCACTACTCACTGCCCATTTACGCCTCACCACTTCATTCCGCGCACCCTCCATCCTTTTTTTACTGGCCCCCATAATTTTTTTTTTGGTGTTGTCGCTCACCCTTTCGACCTCAGCATTCCCATACTACCCGCATCCCTCCCTTCCTTTCCATCTTTCTCCCTCTCTCTCCCTCCCTCTACCTCCCTCTCCCTTCCTCCCCCTCTCTCTCCCCCTCTCTCCCTCTCTCTCCCTCTCTCTCCCCTCTCTCCCTCCCCCATCCTTCCCTCTTGTTCTCTCTCCCTCGCTCTTCGTCTCTCTCCGTCTCTCTCCCTCCTGCTCCCCCTCTCTCCCTCCCTCTCCCTCTCTCCCTCCCTCTCCCCCTCTCTCCCCCTTTCCATCTCGCTTTCCATAGTTCTTCCTCTCTCTCCCTCTCTCTCCCCCTCTTCATATCTCTCCCTTTATCTCCGCCTCTCCCCCTCTCTCCCCCTATCGCCCTCTCTCCCTTTATCTCCCTCTCTCTCTCCCCGTCTCTCTCCATCCCACCCCCTTCGTTGCCTGGACTGTCCAGAGCGAGAGCAGCTGTTGGATCCGCTGGTGCGATTGGAGCATGGGGGGCGCGACCGCAAGAGGGCGGCAGCAGCTGCGCCCACTCTAGCGGCCGTGAAGGCTGCTGCGGACACCAAGCATGCCGACCCCTTCCGCCTCAACCGTGTGCTGCGCTCCCACCTCCGGGTATGCACCCACGGGTGGGGTGGGGTGGGCATGGGAGGGGCGGGGGAAGGGGTTGGAGAGGGGGACTTTGGGGGCAGGGAAGTGGGGGGGAGGGGGTTTGTTGGTGAAGAGTCAAATCAATTCTAATCTGTAGTATTTGACATGGTTGGATGGATGTACGTCCAGCATTGTTCATCTGGCGTTTGCCATCTGGCGTTTCCCTCCCACACCTCTGCTGTTCCCAAGTCTCCGTGATGACTCTGATGATTTATCACTCGCACCTCGCCCTGGCATTCCATGTCTCGCCAATCCCATTCTGCGGCCATCAGGAGCGCAAGAAGCGGGTGGCAGAGGAGGAGGCAGAGGCACGCAGCAGGGGGCTGGCGATCCGGCTGCTGCCGCCCTCACAGGCGGACAGTGCAGCAGCTGCAGCAGCGCCCTTTGCCCACCGCTTTGACCACAACCGCGCGGAGAAGCGCGCCGCCATTCGCAGCGCCTCCATCTTCACCCCCTCTGCTGCTCCCCCTGCCACTCCTGCTTCCGCTGCTGCTGCTGGCAGCTCGTCACACAAACGGCATAAACCAGAGGGCAAGCAACAACTTACCCTGACACACAAGAGCAGCAGCAGCAGCAAGATCAGCAGTAGAAGCAGCGGCGGGGAGAAGAAGGCAGATGTGGCAAAGAGGGCGGAGCTTTTGGCGAAGAGGCGGCGGATAGATGTGCAGGGAGTGCTGGCACTGACACGCGGGCAGCTGTGACACCTGGCACTGATAATCAAGGCCAAGCTGGGTGCAGAAACGCTGGTGGTCACAAGGCGGCAACGCCTTGGTGAAAGATATCTGCAGTGTTGGCCTCAGAGACCACACGTCGTACGAGTGCCTAGCCACGCTGCTGCAACTCACGAAGAAGGAAGTAACGAAGCTGGATGTGCTTCGCCTTCCCAACCAGTCGGGGCTCCTCACACAACAAGACAGCAGACCTGTTGTCGGCGAACAAGACTGGGGGAGAGCGAGGCCGCTCACCAAGGTCGGTGAGAAGGAAAGAGAGCCAGCGAAGCTCCTGAGCGGCCATGGCCGCAGCGTACACCTCTTCCTCATAGCTGGAACCGGAGACGGACGACGCCCGAGTCGACCGCCACGAAACAACACCCGTCCCGAGGCTAAAGGAGTACCCTGTGTAGACCGAGGCGTCTCCGCGTCGTCGGCCCACGACAAGTCTGAGAAACCTGTGAGTGTAACTTGCTCCTTCCCTCCAAGGACAAGTCCCATGCCTGATGTACTCGCCACATACTTCGCCACCCTCTTAGCAGCGTACTAGTGAGACGGACGGTGTCTCCCAAGCGCAAAAAAACGCGCAAGGACGCTAAGAGGGTACATGAGACAACTCACTAGCTCGAATATGGACCACTGGACACAAATCACCCGTCCGAAGGTGGAGCCGTGAGCCCATGATCCACAGCAAGAGGGGTGAGATGTACCTTGGAGAACGGGAAGCGAAACCGCGAGAGGATCTGCTCGACCATATGCGACTGAGTCAGCGTAATGGTGCGAGCTACTCTGTCTCTGGTGATCTGCAGGCCAAGGTAGTGCTGCAGCTCACCAAGGTCAGTGCAAGTGTGTCTCCTCTGTAGTTCCTCCTTCACAGAGGCCAGCGCACGTCGGTCGGGAGTGGCGAAGACCAGGACAAAGAACGGGGTCGAGCCACGGCGGACGAACAGTGTCGGGTCGGCAGACGACGGAAAGAACTCAAGCGCTCCAAGGGTCGAGCGAAGTGTGTCGTGCCACTCACGTGGAGCCTGGCGCAGGCCGTAGACTGGTCGACGCAGCTGCCACTGGGTACCAGGTGGGAAAGAGCCAGTGAAGCCAGGCGGGCGACGCAGCCAGATCTGCTCGTGCAGGCTCCCATGTAGGAACACAGTCGAAAAGTCCAAGGAGTGCAACTCGTAGTCGCGCTGGGCTGGAATATCCAGCAATACTTGAAGAGTAGTCAACTTCGGGGTGGGGGCGAAGGTCTGGAAGAAGTCTACCCCCTTTCGCTGACTGAAGCCTCTCGCCACATAGCGCGCCTTGAACACTGGTGGTGATCCAGGCGGTCGCTTTACCTTGTAGAGCCATCGGCCACTGACGACGTTCGTCCCAGGTGGTGGGACTGCGTCGACGTGAGGGGCGCGAACGTGGGCAAGGGAACCCCAGACGCGGTAGTCACCTGCTACACCCGGAGAACCCGTCCAATGGGAGACCGGCGTCACCCGTGGCCGTGCGTCACTAGGCCACAGGTTCAGCTGGTGCGCGGCGTAGCGGACTGCCTGAGGCCACAGGTACTGGGGGGGCACCGGCATGGCACATGGATTTCCGGGCAACCTCCATGACCAGGCCGATGCGTCGCTCAGCTACCCCGTTCTGCTGTGGCGAGTCTGGTAACGTGTAAGACTGGATGATCCCCCGACCCTGACAGAGCGTCTCCAGGCGAGTCGAAGAGAACTCACCACCATGTTCTGAGTGCAGACGGAGCCCAAAAAGGGCGCCACCCCCCACTAGTAGCCACGGCTCGAGGACGGTAGGCACGCCGACCTTCCGTCGCAAGGGGAAAACCGTGGTGTAGCGGGAGTAGTCGTCCACCACAATCAGGAATTAGCGCTCCTGACGTGGGCCAAGGACCGGAGAGGGGCCCCAGACGTCCAAGTGCAGGGTCTGGAAGGGAGCCGTGGTGGGGGGGAACGAGGAGGAGTGAGGGGCAGCGCGCTGCCGACCCTCGGCGCAGGCGAGCGAGGAAGCGGGGCAAGCGACCCTGCGAGACCTGAGACCAGACGGTGACGTACCATCCTACTGAGACGTGGGAACGACGGGTGACCTAGACGGTGGTGCCGGAGGTCCGACGGGTGGGTGAGTGACCGACAGTCGCACGACACAGCAGCTACCTGACCTAACCTGACCCAGTGTGGCGGGACCCAGTGTATAGTGAGTAAAGACCAGAGCCCGGCTCCCTGGGGAAAGTAGCCAGAGGGGCCCCAGTGACACTCTCTGTGCAGGAGGCAACAGGATCGTCTAAAGGAAAAGTGGTGACTACTCCGAGGTCGTGGAGGTGGCTAACACCCACCATGTTCTTGGAGAATGAGGGGGTGTAGTAACCTGTAAGGACCCCAGAGGGAGCCGCCAGACACGGGAGAGTGGTGGTGCTGTGGGCAACCACCGGTCCCACTGAGGGTTCAGCCAAGGCGACAGTGCCCCAAGTGCTTAGCGGCGTGAGGTCGGTGTGGTCGCGAAAGAAACAGCTGGACGCTCCAGAGTCGAGCGCGAACGAAAGGGACGCAGCCTGGGTGGTCGGACCTGTGCAAGCTACTCTAGCTGGTACAGCACTAACAACCTCTACAGCACCTAAGCTAGACAAACAAGAGTAATAGCCAGAATGATCAACACTAGAGTCATCAGCATACATCACAGAAACAGATCGTACAGCATCATCTAACTCTGCGGCAGACATGCGATACAACTGCGTGCCAACGGTGCGGACCAGTGAGGCCCAGTCTAGGGCAGAGCAGGTGGGGCCAAACTGGGCGCGGTAGCGGTCAGTAAGCTGCGCAAAGCACTGACCCGCAGGGTGGAGGCGGCCACAGATGCCGTCTCTGCGCGGCCCAGTCTGCACCCAGTACTGGCAGGGGGGGTGCTGAACCGGGCCACGCGACGTCCAGCTGGGTGGGCCGCTGCTGCTGACAGAGCTCCCTGGTCCAGGCGGCCTCCACTGCTGCTGCTGGGTCTGCTGGCGCTGGCCCTGGAACTGCTGCTGCCGCTGCTGCTGTGGCTGCTGCTGCTGCTGCTGGTGGCGCTGTTGCTGCTGGGGCTGCTGCTGCTGGGGCTGCTGTTGCTGGGACACCCCAATACCTCCTCCTCCACTGCCTCCACCTCCACCTCCACCACCACTCCCACCCCCTCCGCCGCCACCACCACCACTCCCGCCGCCCCCCCCCCACCACCGCCCCCTCCACCACCTTCACCACCGCCCCCTCCACCACCTCCACCGCTGCCCCCTCCACCACCCCCACCACTGCCACCACCTCCTCCCTTCTTACCGCTCTTCTTGCCCCCTTTGTTGCCAAAGGCAACAGCTGCGACCTCGGATGCAGTGGCAACAGAGTCCGAGTCGGTAGAAGAAGCAAGGAACGAAGGGGCACACCCCTCGAAGATGGGGGGGAGGACGGTACTAGAGGCAGCAGCAAGGGAGCGGGCAAGGTCCTCAACAGTAGTGAGCCTCTCCTAAAAGAGGTCATTAGTGAGGGACATGGGGTTGACAGTGAGGAAGTGGTTTTGGGCAGTGGCAAAGCGGTCAGGGAGGCGGGTGGAAAGGAGGTACAGTGTCATCCACATCGCGGGGGGGTTGGTGGCAAGCAGGTCGGGGTCAGGGGCAGCAGAGCGGAGCTGAGCATCAAGCGAGCGCAAGAGCAGAATGAGGTCAGCAACACGCGAAAACGAGGGAAGGTCGGGGAAAAGGAAGGGCAGCACAAGTCGGCCGAGGGATGCAGTGGTCGGGGTGGAGTACCGTTTGACTACCGCGTCGAAAAGACCTTTGGCCGTCACCTCCTGTTCGAAGTGATGTTGCTCAGACAGTTGCAGGAGGTCGCTGATGGCGAGCACGGTAGCGTCGTCCCACGCCGCCCAGCGACTGGCCGCCAACTGCGCCTTCTCAAAGCGAGCCTCATCCACCTCCGACGGGGAAGCACCTAGGGGGTCGGGATCCTTCGAGGCAACGAGATTGCCGGTGGCGTGCTCCAGCAGGCGCACGTCGTTCTCGATCCTAGACCCTAGGTACAGCTTAAGCTTGCGAAGCCATCCTGGAAGATTGACCGGGCGGCCCTCCGGATCAAACGTGAGAACTCGCGAGGTAGACATAGTCCGGTATGTAGGAACAACTAGCGCGTAGGGGTACTGACTGGTGCGGTCTAAAATGGTTGAATGCGGTTCTGTGTGGTTGGATGCGGTTGAGTGCGGTTCTGTGCGGTTGAATGCGGTTGAGTGCGGTTGGGGGCTGTTCCAGGGTGCAGGTGATAGGTAGGGCGGCGGGTTAGGCTTTTCAGGTGGGGCGGCGGGTGGGGCAACAGGTGGGGTGGCGGGTACCAGGTGGGGGGGCGGTTTCAGGTCATGGGGAGGGTGATAATGGGTGGGGAGGCGGTTTCAGGGCGTGGGGAGGGTGCTAACGGTTGGGGTGGCGGATAAGGTAGCGGGCGATGGGTAAGGACACTTTCTAACCAATGGGGAGGCGGGTTTCAGGGCGTGGGGAGGGTGCGAACTGGTTGGACGGCGGTTTCAGGGCGTGAGGAAGGTGCTTACGCGTGGGACGGCGGGTGGGGACGCTTTCTAACCGGCGGGGACACTTTATAACCGGTGGGGAGGCGGGTTTCAGCACGCGTGGCGATGGGTTCCAGGTGAGGCCTCGGTTTCAGCACGAATCGGCGACGGGTGAGGCGACGGGCGCGGGTAGCGGGCTCCTCCCCTACTCGCGAACGGTCGCGATGTACGTGCGTGCGGCTGCGCGTGCGTCTAGAGCTGCGTGCGCGTTTAGGGCTGCGTGCGCGGGTCTGACGCGCGCTAGCGGGCTGGCGGGCAAATCGCGCGGGGCACTAACGGGTGACGCGCGGGGCAGAAACGGGTGACGCGAGGGGCAAAACGGGTGACGCGAAGGGCGGAAAACGGGTGACGCACGGGCTACGGGGCGTCTGGGGGTAGTGGTCGCTGCCCGTATGTCATTCGCACAGGTGACCGCTCTGGTCAGACATGCGGGAAGTTTCACACCCAGCACCGCTGCTTCTCCCGTCTTGACGACGCCTTTCACGCAGAGTTTCCCGACGCGACTGAGCTCCCCCGCTGGGCAGAGCTGCTTAGGCAGGGTGTGGATATCTTTGCTCTTGATTATGATGCTATCCTTGCTGCCATGTATGCATTGACTGTTAGTGCTGAGGGTGACTGTTACCTGTGTATGCCGCCCGACCCAGGTATAGAGGGCGCTGCTCTAGGTGCTAGTGCTGCTACTCTAGGTGCTGGTGAGTCTGCTCTCTCTGGTACTGCACCTGCTGCGGCCTTGCACACCTTCACGCTTGACTCAGGTACTTCCCGCTGTTTCTTTCGCCACAGTACCAAAGTCACACCACTCCCTGCACCTGTTGCAGTGTCTCTGGCTGACCCCTCTGGGGGCCTAGTCCTTGCACGTTCCTCCACTGTTCTTCCGTGTCCGGCGGTTCCGTCTGGCTCACTGTCAGGTCTTCACCTCCCCTCGTTCTCTACGAAATTGGTGAGCAACGCCGTCCTTCAGGATGAATGGGTTGACACCTTCACCCCTGGAGGACAGCGTGTGGCGATCTGTACGTGCTCCCGGACTGGCCGGCACCTGGCCACGTTCACCCGTCGGCCTGGGTCGAGTCTGTACACACTGACTACTGAGCCTCCTCAGGTAGCTGCGTCTGCGTCTGCATCAGGTCAGCTAGCGCCCCCCTGCTCGTGTCGCGCCCTGTCACACCGGACGCTCCTTTGGCACCACCGCCTTGGTCACCCTATCCGTGCAGCGCCTCTGTGGCATGCACTCCCGTGTCCTTGTCTCTGGTCTCCCCAGGTCTCTGCCTCCCCTCCCACCCTCGCCTGCTCCTCCCTGCCTTCCCTGTGTTGAGGGGCGGCAGCGCGCCGCTCCTCACACCTCCTCGTTTCCCCCGACGACTGCTCCCCTGCAGACTCTCCACATGGACGTGTGGGGCCCAGCCCGCGTCCGTGGACAGGGCCGCGAGCGATAGTTTCTGCTGGTTGTTGACGACTACACGCGTTACACCACGGTCTTCCCCTTACGCAGCAAGGGGGAGGTCCCTGCTATTTTGATCCCTTGGATCCGCGCTGTCCGTCTACAGCTCCGCGAGCGGTTCCACGAGGACCTTCCTGTCCTGCGTCTGCACTCTGACAGAGTGGTGAGTTTTCCTCCGACCTCTTGAGGGACTTTTGTCGTGGGGAGGGCATTCTCCAGTCGTTCACGCTTCCGGCCTCTCCGCAGCAGAATGGGGTTGCTGAGCGCCGCATTGGCTTAGTCATGGAGGTCGCTCATACCTCCATGATCCATGCGGCTGCCCCCCATTTTCTGTGGCCGTTTGCGGTCCGGTACGCTGCGCATCAGCTCAACCTCTGGCCCCGTGTCTCCTTGCCGGAGACCTCGCCTACACTGCGTTGGACGGGGAAGGTTGGCGATTCGTCGGTGTTCCGGGTCTGGGGCTCCCGTGCCTTTGTCCGCGATACGTCCGCGGACAAGCTCTCCGCTCGCGCCATTCCCTGCGTCTTCCTTGGCTTTCCCCGTGACGCGCCTGGCTGGCAGTTTTACCACCCCACCTCGCGCCGTGTCCTGCCCTCTCAGGATGTCACGTTTGACGAGTCGGTTCCCTTATACCGTCTCTTCCCCTACCACACTGCTCCTCTCCCCCCCCCCCGCCGCTCTTCCTCGCACCAGGTCCTCCTCCGGTAGACCCCCTCCCCCCTCAGGGTCCTGCTCCCTCAGGTGTGTCTCAGGTAGACCCTGTCGAGCGTGTCGAGGTCGCTGTAGACTCTGGTGCTGCTGGAGGTGGTGCTGCTAGGGGTGCTCCGTCTGGGGGTGCTAAGCCTGAGCGTGCGGAGCCTGGGGGTGCTAAGCCTGAGCGTGCGGAGCCTGGGGGTGCTGAGCCTGAGCGTGCGGAGCCTGGGGGTGCTGAGCCTGGGGTTGCTGAGTCTGAGGGTGCGGAGCCTGGGGGTGCTAAGCCTGAGCGTGCGGAGCCTGTGGGTGCTGAGCCTGGGGGTGCTGAGCCTGGGAGTGCTGAGCCTGGAGGACCTACAGGTGCCTCGTCCCGCCGGGAGCCTCTCTCTCCACCGCAGCTGCGCGAGTGGTTTGCTCGGCGCTGGAGCCGTCGGAGTGGAGCTGCCGGAGATGGGGGGCCTGCCGCTGGAGACCCTGGAGCTGGAGGTACTGGAGCTGCTGGAGCTGGAGCTGCTGGAGGTGCTGGAGCCGCTGGTCCCGGAGGTGCTCGTACAGGAGGTACTGGAGCTGCTGGAGCTGGAGGTGCTGCAGGTGTTGGAGCTGGAGGTGCTGGAGCTGGAGCTACTGGAGGTGCTGGAGCCGCTGGTCCCGGCGGTGCTCGTACAGGAGGTACTGGAGCTGCAGGAGCTGGAGGTGCTGTAGGCGTTGGAGTTGGAGGAGCTGGAGCTGGAGCTGCTGGAGGTGCTGCAGGCGTTGGCGCTGGAGACGCTGGAGCTGGAGATGGTGGTACTGCTGGCGTTGGAGCTGGAGACCCAGGAGCTGGAGGTGCTGGCCCTGGGGGTGCTGGTGCTGTCGGTGCTGGTTCTGGAGGCACTGTTCGGCCGCGATCGTACTTCGTTCCTTCAGCAGGTTCTTGGTCTCCCGCCTTCCACTGGTCTTACTCCTCCCTTCCTGTGTCCACCGCCTGACCAGTCGCAGCCGCAGTTACAGCCAGCCTCCCCACTGCCTGCTCCTTCTCCCTACACTGAGCAGCCTGGAGGTCCTACGGAGTGTCGTGAGCCTGCGTCTCGTCCTGCGTCGCCTGTTCGCGCTGTTTGCACTGGTCGTCGTGTTCCGCGTCATCGTCCGCCTCCTGTCCCCGGCACGCACCAGATGGCACTTCGTCCTTCCTCTGGTCCACAGCGTGTCCCCCTGCCGTCTCCTCCTGCGTCCTCTCTTCCTGACGTTCCTGACCCGCCGTCAGACCTTGCTCGTGACGCCAGTCCTACTGTCACGCGTCTTCTCGCTACTGTTGTCACTGACCCTTCGTTTGAGTCCACTGCTGCGTCTGCCCTAGTTGCTGAGCTTGTTGACTTTGCTGCCGCCTGTCGCCTCGACTACGCCGCTAGTCTTGTTGCTGAGTCTGAGTCTGTCTGTCCTCCGTCCGTCGGGGGTGAGTGTGCTCTTGGCACGGACGTCCTTGAGGACAGGCAGGAGGACTTTGAGTGTTTTGCAGCTGCTGTACCTCATCTCGTGTCCATGCTGATTGCACATGAGGGAGACCCGGATGCACCAGACATCCCGACCCCGCGCTCTTACGCAGAGGCGATTGAGGGTCCCTACTCCTCACAGTGGCAGACAGCCATGGACGCAGAGATGGCATCCTGGAAGTCCACAGGCACTTACGTCAACGAGGTTCCCCCACCTGGGGCGAACATCGTCAGTGGCATGTGGATTTTCAGGGTGAAGCGGCCGCCGGGTTCTCCGCCTGTCTTCAAGGCGCGTTACGTTGCACGAGGCTTCAGTCAGCGACAGGGAGTTGACTTCTTCCAGACCTTCTCCCCTACCCCGAAGATGACCACTCTTCGGGTGCTGCTGCACGTCGCCGCTCAGCGTGACTACAAGCTTCACTCTCTTGACTTCAACACAGCTTTCTTACAGGGCAGCCTGCACGAGGAGATCTGGCTGCACCGCCCACCTGGCTTCACTGGGTGGAGCCTCCGGCGGCCAGTCTACGGTCTCCGCCAGGCGCCTCGCGAGTGGCACGACACACTCAGGACGACGCTTGCGGCTCTTGGGTTTGCTCCTTCGACTTCTGACCCGTCCCTGTTTCTACGTACCGACACTTCGCTGCCGCCGTTTTACATCCTCGTGTACGTCGACGACTTGGTCTTTGCCACTGCTGACACTGAGGGACTGGCCCTAGTGAAGTCGGAGCTGCAGAAGAGACACACGTGCACAGACCTGGTACCAAGAGTTAGTGCGCTACTTATCCATGTGATTGGTGCGTTACTTACTCATATGGTTGGTACCAAGAGTAAGTGCGTTACTTACCCAAATTGTTGGTACCAAGGGTAAGTGCGTTAGATCTTCATATGGTCGGTACTAAGAGTACGTGCGTTACTTACGCATATGGTTGGTACCAAGAGTAAGTGCTTTAATTACCCATATGGTTGGTACTAAGAGTCAGTGCGTTTCTTACCTGTTTTGTTGGTACCAAGAGTAGGTACGTTACTTACCCATATGGTTGGTACCAAGAGTAGGTACTTTACTTACCCATACTGTTGGTACCAAGAGTAAGTGCGTAACTTACCCATATGGTTGGTACTACGAGTAGCTGCGTTACTTACCCATGTGGTTGGTACTAGGAGTAAGTGTGTTACTTACTCATATGGTTGGTACTAGGAATTAGTGCATTACTTACTTATATTGTTGGTACCAAGAGTTCGTGCGTTACTTATCCATGTGGTAGGTACTAAGTGTAAGTGCGTTACTTACCCATATGCTTGGTACCAAGAACATGTGCGTTACTTACCCATATGGTTGGTACATTTACCCATATGGCTGGTACCAAGAATAAGTGCGTTAGATCTTCATATGGTCGGGACTAAGAGTACGAACGTTACTTAATCATATGGTTTGTACCAAGAGTAAGCGCCTAATTTACCCATATGGTTGGTACTAAGAGTAAGAGCGTTTCTTGCCCGTATTGTTAGTACAAAGAATAGGTACGTTACTTACCCATATGGTTGGTACCAAGAGTAGGTACGTTACTTACTTTTATGGTTGGTACTAAGAGTAAGTGCGTTACTTACCCATATGGCTGGTACCAAGAGTAAGTGCGTTATTTACCCATATGGTTGGTACTGAGAGTAAGTTAGTTATCTACCCATATGGATGGTACTAGCAATAAGTGTGTTACTTACCATTATGGTTGGTACTAAGAGTAAGTGCGTTGCTTACCCATATGGTTGGTATAAAGAATAAGTGCGTTACCTCTTCATCTGGTTGGTACTTAGAGTAAGTGCGTTACTTATCTATATTGTTGGTACCAATAGGAAGTGCGTTACGTACCTATATTGTTGGTACCAAGAGTATGTGCGTTACTTACCCATATGGTTGGCAATAAGAATAAATGCGTTACTTATTCATATAGTTGGTTTTTAAGAAAAAGCCTTACTTACCAATTTGGTTGGTATTAGGAGTTAATGCACTACTTGCCCATATTGTTGGTACCAAGAGTAAGTGCGTTACTTACCCATATGGTTGGTACTAGGAGTAACTGGTTACTTACTTATATGGTTGGTACTAGTAGTAAGTGCGTTACTTACTCAAATGGTTGGTACTAGGAATAAGTGCGTTACATACCCATATTGTTGGTACCAAGAGGAAGTGCGTTACTTACCCATATTGTTGGTACCAAGAGTTAGTGCGTTACTTATCCATGTGGTTGGTACTAAGAGTAAGTGCGTTAGATATTCATATGGTCGGTACTAAGAGTACGTGCGCTACTTACGCATATGGTTGGTACCAAGAGTAAGTCCGTTACTTACTTATAGGGTTGGTACCAAGAGTAAGTGCGTTACTTACCCATATGGTTGGTACTTAGAGTAAGTACGTTACTTACCCATATTATTGTCAACGGGAGTTGTGTGTTGGCCCCGTCCTCGCTTGGGCGGAGCCGACTTCGTGGTCGGGTGTGAGGGGAGCAGCCGACCTGCAGCAGTGGGCGAGCTGGTTGACGAGGAGGTCGACCTGCACGGGAGCCACTGCACGGGCGCCGACTTCAGGGTGGCGCCGACTACAGGGAGGTGGACCTGGGAAGTCGACCTGCGGAGGGCGTCGACTTGGTGACGCCAACTTGGGGCAGCCGACTTGGGTGGTCGGCTGACAGGATTGCTGGTCGACCTGGTAGTTGGTCGACCAGGCCTGCTGGTCGACTTGGTGGTTGGTCGACCAGGCGTGATGTCGACCTGGTGGTCAACCTAACAGGGTGGTCGACGAAGGAGGGGCCGACGTCGACCTCGATTCAGGACGCCGAGCAACTGGGCGTCGAGTAGCAGGGCGTCAACTTGGTGACGCCGACTTCGGGTAGCCGACTTGGGTGGTCGGCTGACAACTGCGCTGGTCGACATGGAGCTGGTCGACCAGGAGTGCTGGTCGACCTGGAGCTGGTCGACCAGGAGTGCTGGTCGACATGGAGCTGGTCGACCAGGAGTGCTGGTCGACCTGGAGCTGGTCGACCAGGGGCGTGGTCGACCTGGTGAGGTTGGCGGACACATACAGGAACAGCTGGTCGACGCGGTTGCCCGGTCGAACAGGTTACCTGGGTGACGAGGTTCTGCGGAGGAGTGCGACGGTCGCCCAGGCGAAGTTGGCGAGTCCGACCTCGGTGGTGGTATCCCGAGGTCGACGTGGCTGATCAGATGCAGTCGTCAGCGCCAGGTTGACTTGGTGTGTGCGTTGTGCAGGTGACAAGGCTCAGCACACCAATCATCTGCGAGCACCTGCGAAGCTGGTGCGATGCTGTACTGCGGGAGCTACGCTGGCACGCCGTCGACCTGCAGCGTTGGCACGCTGTCAACTTTGCACTGCTGGAGCGCGGTCGACCAAGTCGTGCTGGAACGCGGTCGACCATGCTGTGCTGGCAGTCGACCGACCTGAATGCTAGCTCTGATGTAGTCTTGCCATGCCAACTTCTTTGTACCATTGTTGTCAACTTTCTCTAGTGAAACTCTTGCCAATTTGCCCCTGTGAACTAGCAAGCAGTGTGTGCACTGGGAAAACGACTAAGGACCAACGAACGCAGAGATCACACGAGCACCCGTGCCTAGCCCGTAGTCTAGCTCCCGTTGTAGTAGTTATCTCCGCATGGTGCGGTGAGCGTGGACGGCACACGACTTACCTTTCAGTCAGGTCGACGTAGACATCACTTACCTAATTCGTGGTTGTAGGCCGGCAGCTGTGATGTAGTCACTATGGTAGGAGCCGTAGGTGACGCAGGGGTGGTGGACACCCTGGAGGCACGGCTGGAGAATGCGAGGAGAAGGCACGAGGCCAACGAGTATGGCGACCTGCCTTGGGCGGTCGTCGAGGCTGGACTCCGCACCATGTGGGCGACGGAGCACCCTTCTCGACCTGCCTCTCCTCGACCGGTACACGACGAAGGCGGCGTCGACGTGGGCGTCAATGCCGGCGGTGGTCAAGTCGGCAGCAGTGCGGGAGGCACGTCGAGGCAGCGAGGTGTGATACACGCCGGTGAAGCCGGCGGCGTTCAGGCGCGAGGGGTGCAGTCGTCGGCGGCTGCAAGCTCCTTGCAGGGTGACGTTGGAGGTCGACGAAGCGGATTATCGCCGATGTCGGCGACCCAGGTGACGGCGGGCGGAATAGCACCGAGCTACGGCTACTTCAAGTTTACGCCGGACAGGATCTTGGTCACCCCGCCGCTCGTTGGTCGACCCGACATACTCACCTGGAAGGAAGCCATCAAGCCCCAGCTGGAGATGGCCGGGCTGATCGGCTTCGCCCAAGGGACCGTGGCGACGCCGGTTGAGCACCACCCCGACTTACGGGCGGAGTTTCGCGCCGTGCAGCTGTTGACCTTCACGGTCATCTCGCGGTGCTGCTTGCCGTGCGTGCAGATCGCCTTGAAGTGGTGCCGAGAGTACCTCGACGCCAGCCACCGGGCGTGGCACTTCATTGAGTCGACCTACCAAGTCACCAACGACTTGTTCATCGCCCAGCTGGAGGGGCAGCTGACGCACCTGCGTATGGGCGACGAGGAGACGGCGACCGACTACTGCAACCAAGCTCGGCGGATCCTCGCGACCATCAGGATGGCCGGCGCGCAGTACTCGACGGCGTCGTATGTAACCCACGTCATGTAGGGACTCTCGAGCAGCTACAACCTCCTGAAGAGGCTGTCAATGGCGCCGAGCACGAGGACGACACTCAACGAGGACAACTTGACCTCGTACATCCTGCAGGACGAGGCGATGCAGGAGGCAGAGCGGTCCCAGGAGCTCTTGGTGCAGGCAAACTACGTCGCCCCGGGGAAGCAAGGTGGCCGACCGGGGCAACGCGGGCAGTCTGGCGGCGGTGGTAGCGGTGGCTGGAAGCCGGCCAAGGAAGTCGACAAGAAGAAGTCGACCAAGGACAACGGTCAAGGAGGAGGAAGTCGACGTCGGGAATGCTGGTTGTGCGGCGACCCCGACCACCTCTCCTTCGAGTGCCCCGACCTCAGTGACTCCGACGACGACGACGCCAAGGGAGGCCGCGGGAGGTCTGGCAGTCGTCGCCCTCGTCGAGGAGGAAACAAGCCGCGCAAGGAGAAGCAGTCGACGACGTCGACCTCGGCGAAGGACGCCGACTCCTCTGCTAACGGCAAGGGGCGGGACGACAAGACGGCGTCGTAGAGCCAACTGTCTCGCTGGCGCCGGAGGCCGGGGAGGACTTCCAGGCGGTGGCGGCAGCTGTGCAGGCGAACCCGGCGGTGGTCCTGCTCGACAGCGGCTGCTCCCACCATCTGATGGGGACGAAGGAAGTCTTCGTCGACCTGCAGCCGAGCGGCTCCATCAAGCACGTGCGCGGCTTCAATGGGGCACTGTCGCTCTGCAAGGGGAGGTCGGGAAGCAGGTGCTCATCCCCGACGTGCTGTACGTCCCGGGAGTGCGGGCAAACCTGCTGTCGTCCGGCTAGCTGAAGGAGCACGGCGTGAAGCTGCAGGAGGACGGCGACGGGATGCTGCTCGTCTCGGCAGCGGGAGAGGTGCTCGGTCAGGCAACGTACTCCGGGCGTGTCCTCTGCACCGACCTGCGTCCCTGCTCAACAAGGTCGACGCCGCCCACGACGGAGGTCGTGGCTCTTCGAGCGATTGTCTCGGCGACGAAGTCGACGCCGGACAGGCTGCATGCAAGGCTTGCACACGTCGGCATGGACACTATCAGGAGCTCGGCGAAGAACGAGGTCGCCATTGGGCTGGACCTCAAGTCGGCGACGGGCGCCGACTCATCGTGTGTCTCGTGCGTCGGCGGGAAGCTGGCGCGGCACACCTTCCCCGACCAAGGCTCCGACGCCGACGACGTGCTGGCCGTCGTGCACATCGACCTGTGCGGGCCGTTCCGCGTGGCTGCCAAGGACGGCAGCTTGTACTTCCTGCTGCTGAAGGACCGCAAGGCCCGCTTCGTGTGGGTGAGGCCGGTCGCCAAGAAGTCGGATGTGCTGCTGGAGTTCCAGAAGTGGCTGGTGTTGGTGGAGAGGCAGGCGAAGAAGTCGGTACTGATGCTGCGCTCAGACCGAGGAGGGGAGTTCCTCGGGAAGAAGTTCACCGACTTCGTGGACGGCAAGAGGATCGTCCACGACCTCACCTGCCCGTACACCCCGCAGAAGAACGGCATGGCGGAGCGGGAGATGAGGACGGTGGTGGAGTCGGTGCGGACGATGCTGCTGCACATGGGCGTGCAGCACCACTGGTGGCACCTCGCTCTGCGGCAGGCCGTCTGGGTCCGCAACTGCCTTGAGAGGTCGACGCTGCCGCCGGGGACGAAGCCCGACTTGACGCTGGCCCGGGTGTGGGGCTGCATGGCGCAGTTCTTGGTCCCCGAGCAGCAGCGTGGTGGGAAGCTGAAGCCGAAGGCCAAGTGGGGCCTCCACCTCGGCGTGTCGGAGGAGAGCAAGGGCTGGGAGCTCCTCGACGTCGCCGACAAGCGGGTGGTCACCACGTCGGACGTGGTGTTCTACGAGGATATGTCGCTGGAAGTGTGGAAGTCGGAGCACAGGCCGGTGTCAGGACGGACGCCGACCACCCCGCCGACCGACACCTCGATGGCAACGCTGCCTCTGCTCACCGAGGTTGGTGAGCTTGCTGCGAAGGACGTCGTGGACGTCCACCCTCCTTCCCCTCCCTCTACGACCCCTGCCCCTCCCCTCCTGGCCGACCTGCGCGGGCTGACCTCTGTGTCGGCCTCCGGCGATGAGGGGAGTAGTGGGACGTCGCCTTCGGCGCCGACCAAGGGCATCGCCGGTGGCCGACGTGACGAGCGGCAAGTCGACTTGATAGGGGAGGAGCAAGTCGAGGAGAAGCAGCCGACAGGGGAGCAGGCAGCAGTGAAGCCGACCACGGAGCAGTCGGCAACCAGGCAGTCAGCAGAGGAGCCGACCACAGGGGAGAGGTCGGCCAGGAAGTCGACCGAGGTGCAGCAGGACGACGAGGGCAGTGAAGACGGTGACGAAGGAGGGGACGCCGAGGAGTCCACCAAGAGAGACGTGGTGGAAGTTCGGCCTGAACCCCGGAAGTCAGGCCGACTTCGGAGACCGCCCGACTTCTTCATCCCCGCTGCCTTCACCACGGTGTACGACGTGGACGACGACGACCTGGCGTATGACGACGCCGAGGAGGATGAGGAGTTTCCGGAGCTCGACCCCGACATGCATGCCGACCCCGAGCACCGTTGGGACATCTCGACGATGACAGTGAAGGAGGCGTTGGCGAGCTGGAAGGCCCGGCGGTGACGGCCGCCATGGAGGAGGAGATCCGCAGCCTCATCAACATGGGCACTTGGGAGCTGGTCGAACGCCCGCCGGGAGTGAACATCATGAAGAACCGGTGGGTGTTGACGACGAAGTACCACGTTGACGACACCGTTGAGTGCGAGAAGGCGAGGCTGGTCGTGAAGGGCTTCACCCAGGTGTATGGTGCCGACTACGACGAGACGTTCGCGCCGGTGGGCAGCTACGTCACGCTGAGGATCTTCCTCAGCATAGTCGCCGTCCTCAACCTCAACCTGATGCAGCTCGACATGAGGAACGCCTTCCTGCAGAGCAAGCTCGACCGGGTGCTCTACATGTCCCAGCCGGACTACTTCAACAACGGAACCGGCCGGGTGTGCAAGCTGCTGAAGAGCCTGTACGGCCTGAAGCAGTCGCCGCTGTTGTGGTACTTGGCGCTCAACAACGTGCTGGTCGGCGCCGGGTGGAAGAAGAGCCAGGTCGACGAGGCTCTGTACTTCAAGGTCGGTGACAACGGAGTGGCCTGCTGGGTGCTGGTCTACGTTGACGACCTGCTCGCCGCCAGCAGCAGCACCGAGATGCTGAAGGAGCTGCTGGAGTCCGCCTTCGAGTTGCGTGAGATCTCGCCGGTGCAGAAGTACCTCGGGCTGGAGATCGTCCGCGACAGGTCGGCGGGGAAGTTGTGGCTGCACCAGCTGGGCTACGCCGACAAGCTGCGTAGGCGCTTCATCGACGAGGAGCAGACCGGGCGCACCCCGAAGACGCCGGTCTCGGTTGACGCCTACACCGAGCTCACCTTCGACGACGAGGAGGCACAGGAGCGACAGGAGGAGGAGTACCGGCAGAAAGTCGGCTCGCTGCAGTTCGCGGCAACGACGACGAGGCCGGACATCGCCTTCGCCTGCAGCAAGCGGGGGAGCGGCCTCACGGTGAGGAGCGACCAGCACTGGCGCGAGGTCGACCGCTGCCTCGCCTACCTCGCCAACACGCGTGACACCGCCCTGGAGTTCGGCGGTGGACCTGAGTCCCTGGAGCTGGTCGGCTACGTGGACGCCGACGACGCCGGTGACAAGCAAAACAGGACGAGCACGGGCGGCTACGTGTTCGTCTACGGAGGGGCCGCAGTCTCCTGGTCGAGCCAGCGCATCAAGTGCGCGACTTTGTCGTCGACCGAGTCGGAGTACGTGGCGGCCACCGAAGCCGGCAAGGAGGGACGACGTCTTCGCTTCCTCCTCGCAGAGTTCCGGCAGCTGGATGCCGGGAAGCCGACCGTCCTCCGGGTGGACAACAAGTCGGCAATCACGGTCGCCGAGGGCATGGGGTTGACGGGCAACCTCAAGCACATGGAGCGGCGACAGGCTTGGCTGCAGCACATGGTGAGGCGCGGGAAGTTCTCGCTGAGGTACATCCCGACCACCGAGTAGCCGGCCGACTTCCTGACGAAGGCGCTGCACTATCCGGCCTTCAACCGGTGCTCCGTCGCCATCGGCCAGGTGCGCTTGGCCGACGTGGGCGACGAAGATGACGACGTGCAGCAGTAGGTGCCATGCCCTCCTGCATGGCTGGTGCGGTGGACGACGTGCTGTATGGTGGGTGCACGTCGAGGAGCTATTCTCCGAGGAGTTCTGTCGTGTGGGCTGGGGGCCCAAGCGTGAACGCGGCAGGGGAGTGTCAACGGGAGTTGTGTGTTGGCCCCGTCCTCGCTTGGGCGGAGCCGACTTCGTGGTCGGGTGTGAGGGGAGCAGCCGACCTGCAGCAGTGGGCGAGCTGGTTGACGAGGAGGTCGACCTGCACGGGAGCCACTGCACGGGCGCCGACTTCAGGGTGGCGCCGACTACAGGGAGGTCGACCTGGGAAGTCGACCTGCGGAGGGCGTCGACTTGGTGACGCCAACTTGGGGCAGCCGACTTGGGTGGTCGGCTGACAGGATTGCTGGTCGACCTGGTAGTTGGTCGACCAGGCCTGCTGGTCGACTTGGTGGTTGGTCGACCAGGCGTGATGTCGACCTGGTGGTCGACCTAACAGGGTGGTCGACGAAGGAGGGGCCGACGTCGACCTCGATTCAGGACGCCGAGCAACTGGGCGTCGAGTAGCAGGGCGTCAACTTGGTGACGCCGACTTCGGGTAGCCGACTTGGGTGGTCGGCTGACAACTGCGCTGGTCGACATGGAGCTGGTCGACCAGGAGTGCTGGTCGACCTGGACCTGGTCGACCAGGAGTGACGTCGACCTGGAGCTGGTCGACCAGGGGCGTGGTCGACCTGGTGAGGTCGACTTGGGGTGGTCGTCGACTTGGGAGGTCGACGGACACATACAGGAGCAGCTGGTCGACGCGGTTGCCCGGTCGACGAGGTTACCTGGGTGACGAGGTTCTGCGGAGGTTCGGGTGTGCTGCTGGAGTTCCAGAAGTGGCTGGTGTTGGTGGAGAGGCAGGCGAAGAAGTCGGTGCTGATGCTGCGCTCAGACCGAGGAGGGGAGTTCCTCGGGAAGAAGTTCACCGACTTCGTGGACGGCAAGGGGATCGTCCACGACCTCACCTGCCCGTACACCCCGCAGCAGAACGGCATGGCGGAGCGGGAGATGAGGACAGTGGTGGAGTCGGTGCGGACAATGCTGCTGCACATGGGCGTGCAGCACCACTAGTGGCACCTCGCTCTGCGGCAGGCCGTCTGGGTCCGCAACTGCCTTGAGAGGTCGACGCTGCCGCCGGGGACGAAGCCCGACTTGACGCTGGCCCGGGTGTGGGGCTGCATGGCGCAGTTCTTGGTCCCCGAGCAGCAGCGTGGTGGGAAGCTGAAGCCGAAGGCCAAGTGGGGCCTCCACCTCGGCGTGTCGGAGGAGAGCAAGGGCTGGGAGCTCCTCGACGTCGCCGACAAGCGGGTGGTCACCACGTCGGACGTGGTGTTCTACGAGGATATGTCGCTGGAAGTGTGGAAGTCGGAGCACAGGCCGGTGTCAGGACGGACGCCGACCACCCCGCCGACCGACACCTCGACGGCAACGCTGCCTCTGCTCACCGAGGTTGGTGAGCTTGCTGCGAAGGACGTCGTGGACGTCCACCCTCCTTCCCCTCCCTCTACGACCCCTGCCCCTACCCTCCTGGCCGACCTGCGCGGGCTGACCTCTGTGTCGGCCTCCGGCGATGAGGGGAGTAGTGGGACGTCGCCTTCGGCGCCGACCAAGGGCATCGCCGGTGGCCGACGTGACGAGCGGCAAGTCGACTTGATAGGGGAGGAGCAAGTCGAGGAGAAGCAGCCGACAGGGGAGCAGGCAGCAGTGAAGCCGACCACGGAGCAGTCGGCAACCAGGCAGTCAGCAGAGGAGCCGACCACAGGGGAGAGGTCGGCCAGGAAGTCGACCGAGGTGCAGCAGGACGACGAGGGCAGTGAAGACGGTGACGAAGGAGGGGACGCCGAGGAGTCCACCAAGAGAGACGTGGTGGAAGTTCGGCCTGAACCCCGGAAGTCAGGCCGACTTCGGAGACCGCCCGACTTCTTCGTCCCCGCTGCCTTCACCACGGTGTACGACGTGGACGACGACGACCTGGCGTATGACGACGCCGAGGAGGATGAGGAGTTTCCGGAGCTCGACCCCGACATGCATGCCGACCCCGAGCACCGTTGGGACATCTCGACGATGACAGTGAAGGAGGCGTTGGCGAGCTGGAAGGGCCCGGCGGTGACGGCCGCCATGGAGGAGGAGATCCGCAGCCTCATCAACATGGGCACTTGGGAGCTGGTCGAACGCCCGCCGGGAGTGAACATCATGAAGAACCGGTGGGTGTTGACGACGAAGTACCACGTTGACGACACCGTTGAGTGCGAGAAGGCGAGGCTGGTCGTGAAGGGCTTCACCCAGGTGTATGGTGCCGACTACGACGAGACGTTCGCGCCGGTGGGCAGCTACGTCACGCTGAGGATCTTCCTCAGCATAGTCACCGTCCTCAACCTCAACCTGATGCAGCTCGACATGAGGAACGCCTTCCTGCAGAGCAAGCTCGACCGGGTGCTCTACATGTCCCAGCCGGACTACTTCAACGACGGAACCGGCCGGGTGTGCAAGCTGCTGAAGAGCCTATACGGCCTGAAGCAGTCGCCGCTGTTGTGGTACTTGGCACTCAACAACGTGCTGGTCGGCGCCGGGTGGAAGAAGAGCCAGGTCGACGAGGCTCTGTACTTCAAGGTCGGTGACAACGGAGTGGCCTGCTGGGTGCTGGTCTACGTTGACGACCTGCTCGCCGCCAGCAGCAGCACCGAGATGCTGAAGGAGCTGCTGGAGTCCGCCTTCGAGTTGCGTGAGATCTCGCCGGTGCAGAAGTACCTCGGGCTGGAGATCGTCCGCGACAGGTCGGCGGGGAAGTTGTGGCTGCACCAGCAGGGCTACGCCGACAAGCTGCGTAGGCGCTTCATCGACGAGGAGCAGACCGGGCGCACCCCGAAGACGACGGTCTCGGTCGACGCCTACGCCAAGCTCACCTTCGACGACGAGGAGGCACAGGAGCGACAGGAGGAGGAGTATCGGCAGAAAGTCGGCTCGCTGCAGTTCGCGGCAACGACGACGAGGCCGGACATCGCCTTCGCCTGCAGCAAGCGGGGGAGCGGCCTCACGGTGAGGAGCGACCAGCACTGGCGCGAGGTCGACCGCTGCCTCGCCTACCTCGCCAACACGCGTGACACCGCCCTGGAGTTCGGCGGTGGACCTGAGTCGCTGGAGCTGGTCGGCTACATGGACGCCGACGACGCCGGTGACAAGCAAAACAGGACGAGCACGGGTGGCTACGTGTTCGTCTACGGAGGGGCCGCAGTCTCCTGGTCGAGCCAGCGCATCAAGTGCGCGACTTTGTCGTCGACCGAGTCGGAGTACGTGGCGGCCACCGAAGCCGGCAAGGAGGGACGACGTCTTCGCTTCCTCCTCGCAGAGTTCCGGCAGCTGGATGCCGGGAAGCCGACCGTCCTCCGGGTGGACAACAAGTCGGCAATCACGGTCGCCGAGGGCATGGGGTTGACGGGCAACCTCAAGCACATGGAGCGGCGACAGGCCTGGCTGCAGCACATGGTGAGGCGCGGGAAGTTCTCGCTGAGGTACATCCCGACCACCGAGCAGCTGGCCGACTTCCTGACGAAGGCGCTGCACTATCCGGCCTTCAACCGGTGCTCCGTCGCCATCGGCCAGGTGCGCTTGGCCGACGTGGGCGACGAAGATGACGACGTGCAGCAGTAGGTGCCATGCCCTCCTGCATGGCTGGTGCGGTGGACGACGTGCTGTATGGTGGGTGCACGTCGAGGAGCTATTCTCCGAGGAGTTCTGTCGTGTGGGCTGGGGGCCCAAGCGTGAACGCGGCAGGGGAGTGTCAACGGGAGTTGTGTGTTGGCCCCGTCCTCGCTTGGGCGGAGCCGACTTCGTGGTCGGGTGTGAGGGGAGCAGCCGACCTGCAGCAGTGGGCGAGCTGGTTGACGAGGAGGTCGACCTGCACGGGAGCCACTGCACGGGCGCCGACTTCAGGGTGGCGCCGACTACAGGGAGGTCGACCTGGGAAGTCGACCTGCGGAGGGCGTCGACTTGGTGACGCCAACTTGGGGCAGCCGACTTGGGTGGTCGGCTGACAGGATTGCTGGTCGACCTGGTAGTTGGTCGACCAGGCCTGCTGGTCGACTTGGTGGTTGGTCGACCAGGCGTGATGTCGACCTGGTGGTCGACCTAACAGGGTGGTCGACGAAGGAGGGGCCGACGTCGACCTCGATTCAGGACGCCGAGCAACTGGGCGTCGAGTAGCAGGGCGTCAACTTGGTGACGCCGACTTCGGGTAGCCGACTTGGGTGGTCGGCTGACAACTGCGCTGGTCGACATGGAGCTGGTCGACCAGGAGTGCTGGTCGACCTGGACCTGGTCGACCAGGAGTGACGTCGACCTGGAGCTGGTCGACCAGGGGCGTGGTCGACCTGGTGAGGTCGACTTGGGGTGGTCGTCGACTTGGGAGGTCGACGGACACATACAGGAGCAGCTGGTCGACGCGGTTGCCCAGTCGACCAGGTTACCTGGGAGACGAGGTTCTGCGGAGGAGTGCGACGGTCGCCCAGGCAAAGTTGGCGAGTCCGACCTCGGTGGTGGTATCCCGAGGTCGACATGGCTGATCAGATGCAGTCGTCAGCGCCAGGTTGACTTGGTGTGTACGTTGTGCAGGTGACAAGGCTCAGCACACCAATCATCTGCGAGCACCTGCGAAGCTGGTGCGATGCTGTACTGCGGGAGCTACGCTGGCACGCCGTCGACCTGCAGCGTTGGCACGCTGTCAACTTTGCACTGCTGGAGCGCGGTCAACCAAGTCGTGCTGGAACGCGGTCGACCATGCTGTGCTGGCAGTCGACCGACCTGAATGCTAGCTCTGATGTAGTCTTGCCATGCCAACTTCTTTGTACCATTGTTGTCAACTTTCTCTAGTGAAACTCTTGCCACTTTGCCCCGTGAACTAGCAAGCAGTGTGTGCACTGGGAAAACGACTAAGGACCAACGAACGCAGAGATCACACGAGCACCCGTGCCTAGCCCGTAGTCTAGCTCCCGTTGTAGTAGTTATCTCCGCAATTATTGGTACCAAGAGTAAGTGCGTTAGATCTTCATATGGTCGGTAACTAAGAGTACGTGCGTTACTTACGCATATGGTTGGTACCAAGAGTAAGTGCGTTACTTACCCATATGGTTGGTACTAAAAGTAAGTGCGTTTCTTACCCGTATTGTTGGTACCAAGAGTAGGTATGTTACTTACCCATATGTTTGGTAGGAAGAGTAGTTATGTTACTTACTCATATTGTTGGTACCAAGAGTATGTGCGTTACTTACTTATATAGTCGGTACTAACAGTAAGTGCGTTACATACCCCTATGGTTGGTACCAAGAGAAAGTGCGTTACTCCCATATGTTTGGTATTTAAAATAAGAGCGTTACTTACCCAAATGGTTGGTACTAAGACTAAGTGCGTTACTTACACATATGGCCAATACTAAGAGTACCATATGGTTGATTCTAGGAATAAGTTCGTTACTTACCATTATGGTTGGTACTAAGCGAAAGTGCGTTACTTACCCTTATTGTTGGTACCAAGAGTTCGTGCGATACTTACCCATGTGGTTGGTACTAAGAGTATGTGAGTTACTTACCCATATGATTGGTACCAAGAGTAAGTGCGTTATTTATACATATGGTCGGTACTAAGGATAAGTGCGTTACTTACCCAAATTGTTGGTACCAAGAGTAAGTACGTTAGATCTTCATATGGTCGGTAGTAAGAGTAGGTTCGTTACTTACCCATATTGTTGGTACCAAGAGTTAGTGCGTTAGATACTTATATGGTTGGTACTAAGAGTAAGTGCATTATTTACCCATATTTTTGGTACCAAGAGTACGTGCATTACGTACCCTTATGGTTGGTACTAAGAGTATATGCGTTACTTACCCATCTGGTTGGTATTTAAAATAAGTGCGTTACTTACCTATATGGTTCGTACCAAGAGTAAGTGTGTTACTTACCCATATGGTTGGTACTAAGAGTAAGTGCGTTACTTACCCATATGGTTGGTACTATGAGTAAGTGCGTTAGTTACCCATATTGTTGGTACCAAGAGTAAGTGCGTTACTTACCCATATGGTTGGTACTAAGAGTAAGTGCGTTACTTATGTTGGTGTAAGGGCCTAATAAACTCAAGCTATTAGGACGTAATACAACTTAAAACCTCTCCTCGGGGTCACCTCCAAGGGTCCCTGGGTGCTTGGTACAGGACCAGCCCCTATCCTCGGGTCCGAGTATGTAGAGAGAGGGATCAAGAGGGACTTAGTCAAAACAGCAAGAGTATCATGAACGTTGCGCAGCGTGCCGTGCAGATCTTCGATCAGATTAAGCGGAGAATTCGCTATATCGAGGTTCACTCTAAGAGCTTTCAAAAGAGCCAAGTTGCCTCACGGAAAGTTCTGCCATTGCAGAGTCACGAATTGGACAGCGTGTCTCTAGCGTCGTAATGCTAGCGTACTAGCGTTGACTCGGTAGCATTTTGCCGACGTACCGCGTGAATACGAAATTCCAGCGAGAGGGAATTCGCTTGAATCAAATTTCCTATATCCAGAGTACAAACAGAGGAGGAATAAATAGCTCTAGCTACCAAGGACCTTGGGAATCAACCTGGGAACAACCAGGGATGATCCCAAGTAATTCCAAGCAACAGAACCAACCTGGCTGGACAAAACAGTAGGTGGTAGGTTGGTAAAAAGCCTCTGGTTCTTTTTTTCCAACCTCGGAAAACAACAACCAGGTTCAGAGTAGGTACGTAACTTACCCATCTTGTTGGTACCAAGGGTAAGTGTGTTACTTACTTATATGGTTGTGCGTTTCTTACTTATATGGTTGGTACTAAGAGTAAGTGCGTTACTTACCCATATGGTTGGTACCCAAAGTAAGTGCGTTACTTACCCATATGATTGGTACCCAAAGTAAGTGCGTTACTTACCCATATGGTTGGTATTTAAAATAAGAGCGTTACTTACCCAAATGGTTGGTACTAAGAGTAAGTGCGCTACTTAACCATATGGTTGGTTATAGGAATAAGTTCGTTACTTACCATTATGGTTCGTACTAAGAGTAAGTGCATTACTTATCCATATGGTTGGTAAGTGTGTTACTTACACATATAATTGGTACTAAGAGTAAGTGCGTTAGTTACCCATATTGTTGGTACCAAGAGTTTGTGCGTTACTTACCCATGTGGTTGGTACTAAGAGTAAGTGTGTTACTTACCTATATGGTTGGTACTGAGTAAGTGCGTTATTTACCCATATGGTCGGTACTATGAGTAAGTGCGTTATTGTAAGGAAAAATCCTTTTCCGTACTTTGCGCCCCTGCTTACCGCGTTCACGACTGTTCCTGCCAACATATCCCAACAGTGCACCGTTACCACTCGCGATACTCGCCTTGACCACTGTTCCCGCCACTGTTCACAACGCGACCCAACCTTACGGTTCGGTTGGTAACCCGCGCTCCGGATCTCCGCCTCGACATTTCCTAACCTCGGCGCTAGGCCCGTAGCGCACCCCAATTTCTTGCATTACCGTTACCACGCTAGCTTCGCTATATAATCTTCGCTCATTTCTTCGCTCAATGTACTGTTTTGCTTCGATAGTGCAATTTTCACTCGCTCGCTCAATTGCACTCGTAACACTTGGTATTCAGAGCCTACGATCTCTACTCGGACCGAGCCCACACCTTCGCTTCCCCACTATCTCCATTTTTGGAGGGGATAGACGTCTCTCAGCGAACAAGCATCGCTGCCCGTGTGCTCTCTCGTAAGCACACTCAGCCACGACAAAGGCTCTCGCTGAGCTCGCCCGACACCCCCGCCATGGCTACGTTCAAACTTGCGACGTTGATGCAAGAGCGCTTCGACGAACTTGTGCGCCAACTCGAAGAAAAAACGCTCGAAATTGCGTGGATGTCCGACGGTTCAATCGTGGGTTTTCACGATGAATGTGTTTTTTTACACGAACTGCGTCACGTCGGATGCAGCGAAGATCCGGTATGCCGTGTCACTGCTGCGGGGCCCGGCCATGGACTGGTGGCGAGTCGGCGTGACGTCGCCGCGCGCCTACGAGCCACTGTCGCAAGAGGAAGGGCCCGCGGGTCCAGCCGTCACCTGGAGCTGCGTACTTGGCGGCAGCTTGGGTCGGATCAAGATTACACCAGCGGTTTTCTCGCGCTGTGTGAGCAAGTCGGCTATATGCACGAGGCGGAGCGAGTGGATCGTTACGTCGGCGGACTGAAGCCGGACATCTCGCACGAAATTCTGCTTCGCGGAATTACTAACTTAAACGAAATTTTAGCGCTCGCCGAGAAGATCGATATTTTACGACGTCCGAGACCGGGGTCTTATTACGGACATCGTCCTCGGGGACCGATCGAGCACGCCAATGTACATGCCGTTGCGACGAACGCAGCTGCTGCGCCATTCAAGGGGCGCTGCTTCGCTTGCAACAGGCCGGGCTGTCAAACTTATATGCTGCATGTTGTGTAGGCTGTAGTGATGTAGCCCATATGGGGTACAACCCAATTAGGGTTAGCTACTTGTACTCCTGCATGCTGCTAGTTGATTTCATTCTCGTTCGTTATTCTGACATGGTTACAGAGCAGGTCCTAGCCTAGGATCTATTTTTTTGTAGGGGCCCACCGAATCGCGCCGCCCAGTTAGCGCCGCGCTGCCCTGCCCTGCCCTGCGTCGCGCTGCCCGTGCACGCCCTGCCCTGCCCTGCCCGCGCGCTGCTCGCCGCCGCGCGCCCTGCCCTGCCCGCGCGCCACTCGCCGCCGCACCGCCCTGCCCGCGCGCTACTCGCCGTCGCGGGCCCTGCCCTACCCGCGCGCCGCTCGCCGCCGCGCCGCGTCGCCCTGCCCGCGCGCCGCATGCCGCCTCGCGCCCTGCCCTGCCCGCGCGCTGCTCGCCGCCGCGCGCCCTGCCCTACCCGCGCGCCGCTCGCCGCCGCGCAGCGTCGCCCTGCCCGCGCGCCGCGCGCCCTGCCCTGCCCGCACCGAGCTCGCCGCCGCGCGCCCTGCCTTGCCCGCGCGCAGCTCGCCGCCGCGCGCCCTGCCCTGCCCGCGCGCTGCTCGCCGCCGCGCGCCCTGCCCTGCTCGCGCGCCGCTCGCCGCCGCGCCGCCCTACCCTGCCCGCGCGCCGCTAGCCGCCGCGCCGCCCTGCCTGAGCGCCGCTCGCCGCCGCGCCGCCCTGCCCTGCCCGCGTGCAGTCTTGCTGGCCGCCGCCCTGCCTTGCCCTGCCTGCGTGCTTCCCTGCTGCTAGCGTGCCCGACTGCTCTGCCCGCTATGGCTACTCTCAGCGTCCTCACCTTCGATCTGGAGGACCGCCCGATAGAGTTCGATGCGTGGCTCGACGACTTACAGCTGTACTTACTGAGCGACTCTAGGGACGGTGTTTCGCTGTTTGACCTCACGTCTGGAGTCTCCCTCGCCCCTGCCGCCACAGCTGACAGTGCAACTCACTCACAGTGGCTTACCCGTGACGCTGCTGCTCGCCTAGCCGTTCGCAACCACCTGCCGTTAGCCGAACGCGCTCACTTTGGCCAGCACAAGACTGCTAAAGCCCTGTACGACGCTGTAGTCGCTCGTTACTCCTCCCCGGCCACTGCTGCTCTAGGCCGCCTTCTTCTCCCCTACCTGTTCCCCGAGGTGTCCGCCTTTGCCACAGTAGCCGACCTCGTCACTTACTTTCGCACTAGTGACACTCACTACCGCGCTGCGCTTCCCACCGAGTTCCTCGCCAAGAACCCTCCTCCCATGTACATCACTCTCTACTTCATAGTCACCCGTCTCCCTGACTCTCTTAGCGCAGTCAGGGACCTCCTTCTCGTCCTTGACCCCACAGACCTCACTGTCGACCTGCTCGAGAAGCACCTCCTAGCAGCTGAGACTAGCATAGTCGCTGTAGGCGCTTCTCGTGGCACTCCTCGCACTCCCTTCTTTGCTGTGTTCGCCCTCCCTCCTTGTCCCCTCAGTCGCCTCTGCTGCAGCTGTTGACTACCTTCGTGCTGAGGAGGTAGGAGCTACGTCTGCCCCTAGTGGGAGGCGCCGCAGCGGCAAGGGCAGGGGAGGCAGGGGCGGTGGGGGTGGCAGCGGTGGAGGTGGTGGTGGGGGCGGTGGAGGCGGTGGAGGTGGCGGTGGTGGCGGAGGGAGTGGTGGTGGGGGTGGAGGCGTAGGTGGCGGCGGTGGTGGCGGCAGTGGGAGTGGTGGCGGCGGTAGTGGTGGCGGCGGTGGGAGTGGGGGCGGCGGTAGTGGTGGCGGCCGGGGTGGTACCAGTCAGAGGGGAGGCTTTGGCGGTGGCCAGAGGCAGCAGCAGCAGCGTCAGCGTGAGACCCCTTCGCCCCAGGAGCTTCGTGAGTGGTTTACTCAGCGTGGGGCGTCTGGGGGTAGTGGTCGCTGCCCGTATGTCATTCGCACAGGTGACCGCTCTGGTCAGACATGCGGGAAGTTTCACACCCAGCACCGCTGCTTCTCCCGTCTTGACGACGCCTTTCATGCAGAGTTTCCCAACGCGACTGAGCTCCCCCGCTGGGCAGAGCTGCTTAGGCAGGGTGTGGATATCTTTGCTCTTGATTATGATGCTATCCTTGCTGCCATGTATGCATTGACTGTTAGTGCTGAGGGTGACTGTTACCTGTGTATGCCGCCCGACCCAGGTATAGAGGGCGCTGCTCTAGGTGCTAGTGCTGCTACTCTAGGTGCTGGTGAGTCTGCTCTCTCTGGTACTGCACCTGCTGCGGCCTTGCACACCTTCACGCTTGACTCAGGTACTTCCCGCTGTTTCATTCGCGACAGTACCAAAGTCACACCACTCCCTGCACCTGTTGCAGTGTCTCTGGCTGACCCCTCTGGGGGCCCACTCCTTGCATGTTCCTCCACTGTTCTCCCGTGTCCGGCGGTTCCGTCTGGCTCACTGTCAGGTCTTCACCTCCCCTCGTTCTCTACGAACTTGGTGAGCAACGCCGTCCTTCAGGATGAATGGGTTGACACCTTCACCCCTGGAGGACAGCGTGTGGCGATCTGTACGTGCTCCCGGACTGGCCGGCACCTGGCCACGTTCACCCGTCGGCCTGGGTCGAGTCTGTACACACTGACTACTGAGCCTCCTCAGGTAGCTGCGTCTGCGTCTGCATCAGGTCAGCTAGCGGCCCCCTGCTCGTGTCGCGCCCTGTCACACCGGACGCTCCTTTGGCACCACCGCCTTGGTCACCCCTCCGTGCAGCGCCTCCGTGGCATGCACTCCCGTGTCCTTGTCTCTGGTCTCCCCAGGTCTCTACCTCCCCTCCCACCCTCGCCTGCTCCTCCCTGCCTTCCCTGTGTTGAGGGGCGGCAGCGCGCCGCTCCTCACTCCTCCTCGTTTCCCCCGACGACTGCTCCCCAGCAGACTCTCCACATGGACGTGTGGGGCCCAGCCCGCGTCCGTGGACAGGGCCGCGAGCGCTACTTTCTGCTGGTTGTTGACGACTACTCACGTTACACCACGATCTTCCCCTTGCGCAGCAAGGGGGAGGTCCCTGATGTTTTGATCCCTTGGATCCGCGCTGTCCGTCTCCAGCTCCGCGGGCGGTTCCACGCGGACCTTCCTGTACTTCGTTTGCACTCTGACAGAGGTGGTGAGTTCGCCTCCGACCTCTTGCGGGACTTTTGTCGTGGGGAGGGCATTCGCCAGTCGTTCACGCTTCCAGCCTCTCCGCAGCAGAATGGGGTTGCTGAGCGCCGCATTGGCTTAGTCATGGAGGTCGCTCGTACCTCCATGATCCATGCGGCTGCCCCCCATTTTCTGTGGCCGTTTGCGGTCCGGTAAGCTGCGCATCAGCTCAACCTCTGGCCCCGTGTCTCCTTGCCGGAGACCTCGCCTACACTGCGTTGGACGGGGAAGGTTGGCGATGCGTCGGTGTTCCGGGTCTGGGGCTCCCGTGCCTTTGTCCGCGATACGTCCGCGGACAAGCTCTCCTCCCGCGCGATTCCCTGCGTCTTCCTTGGCTTTCCCCGTGACGCGCCTGGCTGGCAGTTTTACCACCCCACCTCGCGCCGTGTCCTGCCCTCTCAGGACGTCACGTTTGACGAGTCGGTTCCCTTATACCGTCTCTTCCCCTACCGCACTGCTCCTCTCCCCCCCCCCCGCCGCTCTTCCTCGCACCAGGTCCTCCTCCGGTAGACCCCCTCCCCCCTCAGGGTCCTGCTACCTCAGGTGTGTCTCAGGTAGACCCTGTCGAGCGTGTCGAGGTTGCTGTAGACTCTGGTGCTGCTGGAGGTGGTGCTGCTAGGGGTGCTGCGTCTGGGGGTGCTAAGCCTGAGCGTGCGGAGCCTGGGGGTGCTGAGCCTGAGCGTGCGGAGCCTGGGGGTGCTGAGCCTGGGGTTGCTGAGTCTGAGGGTGCGGAGCCTGGGGGTGCTTAGCCTGAGCGTGCGGAGCCTGGGGGTGCTGAGCCTGGGGGTGCTGAGCCTGGGAGTGCTGAGCCTGGAGGACCTACAGGTGCCTCGTCCCGCCGGGAGCCTCTCTCTCCACCGCAGCTGCGCGAGTGGTTTGCTTGGCGCTGGAGCCGTCGGAGTGGAGCTGCTGGAGATGGGGGGCCTGCCGCTGGAGACCATGGAGCTGGAGGTACTGGAGCTGCTGGAGCTGGAGCTGCTGGAGGTGCTGGAGCCGCTGGTCCCGGAGGTGCTCGTACAGGAGGTACTGGAGCTGCTGGAGCTGGAGGTGCTGCAGGTGTTGGAGCTGGAGGTGCTGGAGCTGGAGCTGCTGGAGGTGCTGGAGCCGCTGGTCCCGGCGGTGCTCGTACAGGAGGTACTGGAGCTGCTGGAGCTGGAGGTGCTGTAGGCGTTGGAGTTGGAGGAGCTGGAGCTGGAGCTGCTGGAGGTGCTGCAGGCGTTGGCGCTGGAGACGCTGGAGCTGGAGATGGTGGTACTGCTGGCGTTGGAGCTGGAGACCCAGGAGCTGGAGGTGCTGGCCCTGGGGGTGCTGGTGCTGTCGGTGCTGGTTCTGGAGGCACTGTTCGGCTGCGACCGTACTTCGTTCCACTGCTTCAGCAGGTTCTTGGTCTCCCGCCTTCCACTGGTCTTACTCCTCCCTTCCTGTGTCCACCGCCTGACCAGTCGCAGCCGCAGTTACAGCCAGCCTCCCCACTGCCTGCTCCTTCTCCCTACACTGAGCAGCCTGGAGGTCCTACGGAGTGTCGTGAGCCTGCGTCTCGTCCTGCGTCGCCTGTTTGCGCTGTTCGCACTGGTCGTCGTGTTCCGCGTCATCGTCCGCCTCCTGTCCCCGGCACGCACCAGATGGCACTTCGTCCTTCCTCTGGTCCACAGCGTGTCCCTCTGCCGTCTCCTCCTGCGTCCTCTCTTCCTGACGTTCCTGACCCGCCGTCAGACCTTGCTCGTGCTGCCAGTCCTACTGTCGCACGTCTTCTAGCCACTGTTGTCACTGACCCTTCGTTTGAGTCCACTGCTGCGTCTGCCCTAGTTGCTGAGCTTGTTGACTTTGCTGCCGCCTGTCGCCTCGACTACGCCGCTAGTCTTGTTGCTGAGTCTGAGTCTGTCTGTCCTCCGTCCGTCGGGGGTGAGTGTGCTCTTGGCACGGACTTCCTGGAGGACAGGCAGGAGGACTTTGAGTGTTTTGCAGCTGCTGTACCTCATCTCGTGTCCATGCTGATTGCACCTGAGGGAGACCCGGATGCACCAGACATCCCGACCCCGCGCTCTTACGCAGAGGCGATTGAGGGTCCCTACTCCTCTCAGTGGCAGACAGCCATGGACGCAGAGATGGCATCCTGGAAGTCCACAGGCACTTACGTCGACGAGGTTCCCCCACCTGGGGCGAACATCGTCAGTGGCATGTGGATTTTCAGGGTGAAGCGGCCGCCGGGTTCTCCGCCTGTCTTCAAGGCGCGTTACGTTGCACGAGGCTTCAGTCAGCGACAGGGAGTTGACTTCTTCCAGACCTTCTCCCCTACCCCGAAGATGACCACTCTTCGGGTGCTGCTGCACGTCGCCGCTCAGCGTGACTACAAGCTTCACTCTCTTGACTTCAGCACAGCTTTCTTACAGGGCAGCCTGCACGAGGAGATCTGGCTGCGCCGCCCACCTGGCTTCACTGGGTCGTTTCCTGCAGGTACCCAGTGGAGCCTCCGGCGGCCAGTCTACGGTCTCCGCCAGGCGCCTCGCGAGTGGCACGACACACTGAGGACGACGCTTGCGGCTCTTGGGTTTGCTCCTTCGACTGCTGACCCGTCGCTGTTTCTACGCACCGACACTTCGCTGCCGCCGTTCTACATCCTCGTGTACGTCGACGACTTGGTCTTTGCCACTGCTGACACTGAGGGACTGGCCCTAGTGAAGTCGGAGCTGCAGAAGAGACACACGTGCACAGACCTGGGTGAGCTGCGCAGCTATCTTGGCTTGCAGATCACCCGGGACAGAGCACGGCGCACCATTACCTTGACTCAGTCACACATGATGCAGCAGGTCCTTCAGCGCTTCGACTTCCAGTACTCCTCGCCACAGTCCACTCCTCTGCCTACCAGTCACTCGCTCTCAGCTCCACCTTCGGAGAAGTCCGTAGAGCCGAGTTGCCCGTATCCAGAGCTTGTGGGCTGCCTCATGTACCTGATGACCTGCACTCGACCTGACCTTGCTTACCCTCTTAGCATCCTGGCACGCTACGTTGCGCCCGGGAGACACCTACCAGAGCACTGGAAGGCCGCTAAGAGGGTGATGCGCTACTTGTGCAGTACGTCGGGCATGGGGCTCGTGCTTGGAGGACGGGGTCCAGTTGTCCTCACTGGACACGCAGACGCCTCTTGGGTTGACGACTTGGCTACGCAGCGGTCGTCACAGGGTTACACTTTCAGCCTTGGCTCCAGCTCTGTTTCTTGGCGGTCTACCCGCTCGTCTTCTGTTCTCAGCTCCAGTTGTGAGGCTGAGATCTATGCAGGGGCCATGGCTGCACAGGAGTTACGCTGGCTCACCTGCCTGCTGACAGACTTGGGAGAGCCGCCTCGTTCTCCTCCAGTTCTGTACGTCGACAACAAGGCCATGATTGCCTTGTGTCAGGAGCACAGACTGGAGCACAGGACGAAGCACATCTCTCTGCTCTACTTCCTTGCTCGTGACTTGTAGCAGCGTGGTCAGCTTTGTCTTGTTTACCCTCTCGGGCCAACACTGCTGATATCTTCACCAAGGCACTTCAGCCTTGTGATCATCAGCGTTTCTGTACTGTTCTAGGCCTTGTGCCTACTTGGCCTCACTTGCTCACTTCTTGACTTTGCTTGTACTGTGATCTATATCATTATACCTGCATGCTTACACTTGCTAGGTTTTGATCACGGTACTGCTTGTTCTGCATTATATAACTCTGCATGTGAAATGGCCTTGTGGCCATTGCTTGTGCTCAGAGTGTGTGGTGACTTCGTGATCCACCCTGAGCTTGCTTTGCTTTTCTTGACTGGTCTTGTGACCTCTTGTTCTCCCCCACTTTGCCTATGGGGGTGTGTCAAACTTATATGCTGCATGTTCTGTAGGCTGTAGTGGGGTAGCCCATGTGGGGTACAACCCAATTAGGGTTAGCTACTTGTACTCCTACATGCTGCTAGTTCATTTCATTCTCGTTCGTTATTGTGACACGGGCTACCGCAAGAGCGAATGCCCAGAGGAGCTAAGGCGCCGCGGAGCAGAGCAGGGGAGGGAGTCTGGGAGGTAGGCAAACGCCAACAGTCAGTAGAGTACAGGCCCACTACTGACGAGACTCACTGCTCGCCCGACCTCACTGACCCTCACCCAATCATAGTACCGATTCACGCAGTCGATTGGGCTCGGCTGAATAAGGAGGGTACAGCGACAGATTGCCTAATACTGATTCACGGGAAAATACAGGGGGTAGCAGTGAAGATTTTTATTGACGGAAGAGCAAGTCACAGCTTAGTTACTACCGCAACGGCACGAAAACTGCAAGTGCCACTTAGCCGCTGTTTTCCGGAGATTGATGCACGCTTAGTTGACGGCCCGCCGCTGGCTATACAGGAGAAAGTGGAGAGGGTGAAGGTTCGCTGCGGGGGGAACTTCGGTTTTACACAGGAAATGCTCGCGACGACACTGGATGGGCACGATATTTTACTGGGACGTGATTGGCTGCGACGCTACAACCCGCAAGTTGTCTGGACAACAGGTAGCTGCACTGTGCGAAGTGGTGGTAACTGGGTTGAACTACCTCGCTGGCAGCCGCCTGAGCATTCAACGGTCTACGCGTCAACGCCATCACGATGAAACGGGCTGTCGCCACTGGAGCTGACGTGTACGCAGTGGACATCACGGTAGTAGGAGAAGCAGAGCAGCCGAGTGATTTTCAGAAACTACTGGCAGCCTTACCGCCCGAACTACAGGAACTACTGAAACGGCACCCGGGATTTTTCCAGATGATTTACTGGAGGGACTGCCACCTCAGCGAGCACACGACCACTGAATAGAATTAGAACCGGGGGCACAGCCAACCGTACAACGCCAGTTCAGACTGACACAGCCCGAACTTGACGAACTGAGAAAGCAGCTAGATTACCTGTTGGAGAAACAAATCATCCGACCGTGTTCGTCCCCGTTCGCTGCACCGATACTGTTCACACCGAAGAAAGACGGAGGGTTTCGCATGTGTATCGACTACCGCGCACTGAACAGGGTTGCAGTCAGGTCGCGATACCCCATCCCCCGCGCCAACGAACTGATTGATCAACTAGGAACAGCACGGGTGTTCTCGAAAATCGACCTGCGGGGAGGTTACCACCAGATTAGAGTCGAACCATCGGACTGCGCCAAGACAGCTTTTAAGACTAGATGCGGGTCATTCGAGTACACCGTAATGCCATTCGGGCTGACCAACGCACCCGCAACGTTTAGGCCACTTTTCAATAAATGCGTGATAGTTTACATCGACGACATCCTGGTCTACAGTCGCGACAAGCAGCAGCACTTAGACGATCTGGAAGCAGTATTTAGGATTTTAGACGAAAACCGTCTACTGATAAAGGGGTCGAAATTGTGTGATTTCAGAATCGATTAGATTTTTTTGGGCACGTTATTTCGGAGGCTGGAGTGGAGGTCGACCCGAAAAAAGTTAGACACGGTGAAAGAGTGGCACCCCCCGACAAACATCACGGAGCTGCAGAGTTCTTGAGGGTTCGTTAATTATGTGCATCGGTTCGTCCCCGACATGGCACAGTTCACTGCCCCACTGACGGATCTGCTACGGAAAGGGGTCGCTTTTACGTGGGGGGGAGAAAGAGCATGCTGACTTCTCTGCCCTGAAAATTGTTCTCTGCTAACCGCCCGTACTGCGCATCGCCGACCCACACCGCCCCTTCGAAGTAGTTATAGACGCAAGCGACATTAAACACGCAACAGTTCGCAGCAGCAAAATGGGTTTACTACGTAAAAGCCGGCACCGATCGCATCTGGGTACCGGGCTACACGTTACTGCGGGAGTTACTGCTACAGGAGGCACACGATGGAGTTACCTCAGGGCATTTCGGAGTAGAGAAAACACAGCAGCAGCTGCATCGATATTACTACTGGCCCGAGATGCTGACCGACGTACACCGACACGTGGCATCGTGTCCCACCTGCCAACTCATGAATCGTCACGTCAGCGACCGGCGGGACAGTTGCAGCCGATACCACCCCCAGAGCGCGCTTGGCAGCAGGTGACGATGGACTTCGTCACGGGGTTACCGGCCGGAGCTGGTGGGAACGAGCGATCCTGGTCGTCGTCGATTGGCTGACAAAAGACGGCACATTTTGCAGCCTGCAAAAAGTCAATCACAGCCAAAGAAACAGTCCGAATCTTCATCTCCACCGTCGTTCGACTGCTCGGGATACCAGCAGCAATCATCAGCGACGCGACACGAAATTTACCAGCAACTTTTGGAGGAACCTGTGGCAGCAGTTCCGCACGCGACTACAGTTCAGCTCATCATACCATCCCGAAACTGGCAGACAGACAGAACGGACCAACCAGACCATGCAGCCACGTGCGACGACCCGGCAACATGGCAACAGCAGCTGTCACTCATCGAATTCGCATACAACAACTCCACGTCAGCCACGACGCAACAACCACCATTTTACCTCAACTACGGACAGAACCCAACAGTGCCCATGACCCCGAATCCCGACAACCCAGTGCCACGCGCGCAAAAGTTCGCATAAATTTTACATGCAGCACAGACCCGAGCAGCAGACGCTATAAAAAAATCAACCCGACGACCTCGTTCTTCTCGATACTCAAAAGCTTCGCCTGCCTTTCACTCCGAAGCTCCGCCCACGATATAGCGGGCCATTTCGCATCAGCCACATGATAACACCCGTCACCGCCCACCTCCTCCTCCCTGCTGACTGGTATGTCAGCCCGTCATTTCACGTCAGCTTACTCCGCCCATACGTCCCATACTAGTCAACTGCCTCGCAACCGCCCAGCCAGCATGACACGACCGCCCACGGAGCCGATCATCACACCCGAGAAAATCCTGAGCCACCGAGTTCGCGATACACGTGGAGCCCGCAGAATCGAGTTCCTGATTCGCTAGAGAGACCGCACGCCCACCGAGGACAACTAGGTGCCCCTGGATAGAATTGAAAGTCACCCCGTCCTCACCGAGTATCTCCGCAGCTGCAATTTCCGGGATATACACGCATTCTTATAAGGGGAGCCTCCTTGGGGAGGGGGGTAGTGTAAGGAAAATTCCTTTTCCTTACTTCGCGCCCCTGCTTACCGCGTACACAACTGTTCCCGCCAACAGTTCCCAACAGTGTACCGTTACCACTCGCGATACTCGCCTCGACCACTGTTGCCGCCACTGTTCACGACCCGACCCAACCTCACGGTTCGGTAGGTAACCCGCGCTCCGGACCTCCGCCTCGACATTTCCTAACCTCGGCGCTAGGCCCGTAGAGCACCCCAATTTCTCGCAGTACCGTTAAAACGCTAGCTTCGCTATAGAATCTTCCCTCATTCCTTTGCTGAATGTACTGTTTTGCTTCGATAGTGCAATTCTCTCTCGCTCGCTCAATTGCAACTCGTAACAGTTACTTACCCATATTGTTGGTACCAAGGGTACGTGCATTACTTACCCATATTGTTGGTACCAAGAGTACATGCGTTACTTACCCATATTGTTGGTACTAACAGTAAGTATGTTACTTACCCATATTGTTGGTACCAAGAGTAGGTACCTTACTTACCCATATGGTTTGTACAAAGAGTAGGTACGTTACTTACCCATATGGTTGGTACCAAGAGTAAGTGCGTTACTTACCCATATGGTTGGTACTATGAGTAACTGCGTTACTTACCCATACGGTTGGTACTAGGAGTTAGTGTGTTACTTACTCATATTGTTGGTACTACGAATAAGAACGTACCTACCCATATGGTTGGTACTAAGAATAAGTGCTTTATTTACGAATATGGTTGGTACCAAGAGTAAGTGCTCTATTTACCCATATGGTTGGTACTTCGAGTACGTGCGTTTCTTACCTGTATTATTGGTACCAAGAGTAGGTACGTTACTTATCCATATGGATGGTACCAAAGTAGGTATGCTACTTACCCATATTGTTGGTACCAAGAGTAAGTGCGTTACTTATTTGAATGGATGGAACTAAGAGTAGGTGCGTTATTTACCCATATGGTTGGTACTAACAATAAGTGTGTTACTTACCCAAACGGTTGGTAGTAATAGTAAGTGCGTTACTTACCCATATGGTTGGTTCTAGGAATATGTTGGTTACTTAACCATATTGTTTGTACTAAGAGTAAGTGCGTAATTTATTCATATGGTTGGTACTAACAGTAAGTATGTTACTTACCCATATCGTTTGTACTAACAATAAGTGCGTTATTTACCCACATGGTTGGTATTTAAAATACGTGTGTTACTTACACATATGGTTGGTACAAAGAGTAACTGCGTTACTTACCCATATCATGGTTCTAGGAATATGTTCAATACTTACCCGTTATGGTTGGTACTAAGAGTAAGTGCGTTTCTTACCCGGATTATTGGTACCAAGAGTAGGTACGTTTCTTACCCATATGGTTGGTACCAAGAGTAGGTACGTTACTTACCCATATTGTTGGTACCAAGAGTAAGTGTGTTTCTTACTTATATGTTTGGTACTAAGAGTAAATACGTTACTTACCTATATGGTTGGTACTAACAGTAAGTGCGTTACTTACCCATATTGTTGGTACCAAGAGTAAGTGCGTTACTTACTTATATGGTTGGTACTAAGAGTACGTGTGTTACTTACCCATATGGTTGGTACTAACAGTAAGTGCGTTACTTACCCATATGGTTGGTACCAAGACTGAGTGCGTTACTTCTCCTTATGGTGGGTATTAAAAATAAAAGCGTTACTTATCCAAATGGTTGGTATTAATAGTACGTGCGTTACTTACACATATGGTTGGTACTAAGATTACGCGCGTTACTTACCCTTATTTTTGGTACCAAGAGTAAGTGCATTACAAATCCATATGGTTGGTACTCTGATTTAGTGCGTTACTTATCCATATGGTTGGTACTAAGAGTCAGTGCGTTACTTACTCATATTGTTGGTGCCAAGAGTAAGTAACCTACTTACCCATATGGTTGGTACGTTTCTTACCCATATTGTTGGTACCAATAGTAAGTCCTTCACCTACCCATATTGTTGGTACCAAGAGTAAGTGCGTTACTTACCCATATTGTTGGTACCAAGAGTTAGTGCGTTACTTACCCATGTGGTTGGTATTAAGATTAAGTGCGTTACTTACCCATATGGTTGGTAGCAAGCGTAAGTGCGTTACTTACCCATATGGTTGGTACTCAGAGTAGGTCGTTACTTACCCATATTGTTGGTACCAAGCGTACGTGCGTTAATACGCGTATGGTTGGTACCAAGAGTACGTGCGTTACTTACATATTATTGGTACTAAGAGTAAGTGCGTAACTTACCCATATGGTTGGTATTAGGAGTAGGTGCGTGACTTACCCATATTGTTGGTACCAAGAGTATGCGCGTTTCTTACCCAAATGGTTGGTACTAGGAGAAAGTGCGTTACTTACCCATATGGTTGGTACCAAGAGTAGGTACGTTACATACAGATATACCAAGATTAAGTTCGTAACTTACTTATATGGTTGGTATTAAGAGTAAGTGTGTTATTTACCCATATGGTTGGTACAAACAAAAAGTGCATTACTTACCCATATGTTGGTACTAACAGTAAGTTCGTTACGTACCCATATGTTAGTCCTAATAGTAAGTACGTTACTTACCCATTGTGGTTGATACTAAGAGTAAGTGCGTTACTTCCCCATATTGTTGGTACCAAGAGTAAGTGCGTTACTTACACATATGATTTGTACTAAGAGTAAGTGCGTTACTTACCCATATTGTTGGTACGAAGAGTTCGTGCGTTACTAAGAGTAACTGCGTTAGTTCTTCATATGGTCGGTACTAAGAGTACGTGCGTTAATACGCATATGGTTGGTACCAAGAGTACGTGCGTTCCTTACATATTGTTGGTACAAATTGTAAGTGCCATATGGTACCCGTATTATTGGTACCCAGAGTAGGTATGTTACTTACCCATATGGTTTGTACCAAGAGTAGGTACGTTACTTACCCATATTGTTGGTACCAAGAGTAAGTGCGTTTCTTACCCATATGGTTGGTACTATGAGTAAGTGCGTTACTTACCCATATGGTTGGTACTAAGAGTCAGTGTGTTACTTACCCATATGGTTGGTACTAAGAGTCAGTGCGTTACTTACCCATATTGTTGGTACCAAGAGTAGGTGCCTTACTTACCCATATGGTTGGTATCACGAGTAAGTGCATTACTTACCCATATGGTTGGTACCAAGAGTAGCTGCCTTACTTACCCATATGGTTGGTACTAACAATAAGTGCGTTACTCATCATATGGTTGGTACCAACAGTAAGTGCGTTACTTACAATATGGTTGGTATTTAAATTAAGAGCGTTTCTTACCCTAATGGTTGGTACTAATATTAAGAGCGTTACTTACACATAGGGTTGGTACTAAGAGTAGGTGCGTTACTTACCGATATGGTTGGTTCTAGGAATAAGTTCGTTACATACCCATTATGTTTGGTACCAAGAGTAAGTGTATTACTTAACCATATGGTTGGCACCAAGTGTAAGTGCGTTACTTCCCCATATTGTTGGTACCAAGGGTAATTGCCTTACTTACCCATATTGTTGGTACTAAGTGTAAGTGTGTTACTTATACATATGATTGGTACTAAGAGTAAGTGCGTTACTTATCCATATTGTTGGTACCAAGAGTTCGTGCGTTACTTACCCATGTGGTTGGTACTAAGAGTAAGAGCGTTGTTGGGTGCAAATTCACTTTGCACGACATCCTGCCGTCTATTTGTACGAGTTTGCGTATGCATCGCATTTGCATGTGAGAGGAGTGTTCGTGTGTTTTTGCATTTTTTGCATTTTTTGCTTGATGCATTTGCAGTTACTGCGCAATGTGCGCTTCGGCACGACATTGTACGCGCTATGAGCAGTGCAAGCAGAAAGTGCGAGCTCGCACAGGAACCCAAGATGGAAGCTTTGCGGTTCGGTTGATTTGAATGCGCAGATTCAGTTTTATCCAACTCAGAATTGTATTGTTTTGTTTGGTTAACTATAGTGTAGCAAGGCAGGCACCATATGGGTACAATTGGGTGAAGGCTGGTCTTGTACGAGGCACCCAAGGACCCTTGGAGGTGACCCTGAGGAGAGGTTTTAACTTTGACTTAGTCTTAAGAGCCTGAGTTTATTAGGCCCTTATACCAACAAGCATTACTTACCCATATGGTTGGTACCAAGAATAAGTGCGTTACTTACCTATAAGGTCGGTACTAAGAGTAAGTGCGTTACTTACCCATATTGTTGGTACCAAGAGTAAGTGCGTTAGTTCTTCATATGGTCGGTACTAAGAGTACGTGCGTTAATACGCATATGGTTGGTACCAAGAGTTCATGCGTTACTTACTAATATGGTTGTTACTAAGAGTAAGTGCGTTACTTACCCATGTGGTCGGTACTAAGAGTAAGTGCGTTACTAACCCATATGGTTGGTTCTAAGAGTCAGTGTGTTACTTACCCATATGGTTGGTACTAAGAGTACGTGCGTTAATGCGCATACGGTTGGTACCAAGAATACATGCGTTACTTACATATTGTTGGTACTAAGAGCAAGTGCGTTTCTTACCCGTATTATTGGTACCCAGGGGAGGTACGTTACTTACCCATATGGTTGGTATCAAGAGTAGGTACGTTACTTACCAAGATTGTTGGTACCAAGAGTAAGTGCGTTAATTACCCACATGACCGGTACTAGGAGTAAATACGTTACTTACCCATATTGTTGGCACCAAGAGCAAGTGCGTTACTTACCCATATTGTTGGTACCAAGAGTTAGTGCGTTACTTGCGCATATGGTTGGTACCAATAGTAAGTGTGTTATTTACCCATATGGTTGGTACTAACAGTAAGTGCGTTACTTACCCATATTGTTGGTACCAAGAGTTCGTGCGTTACTTACCCATATGACCGGTACTAAGAATAAGTGCGCTACTTACCCATATTGTTGGTACCAAGAGTAAGTGCGTTACTTACACATATTGTTAGTACCAAGAATCATTGCGTTACTTTCCCATGTGGTTGGTACTAAGAGTAAGTGCGTTACTTACCCATATGGTTGGTACCAAATCATAAGTGTTACTTACCCATATGGTTGGTACTAAGAGTAAGTGCGTTACTTACCAATATTGTTCGTACCAATAGTAAGTGCCTAAGTTCTTCATATGGTCGGTATTAAGAGTACGTGCGTTACTTACGCATATGGTTGGTACCAAGAGTAAGTGCGTTACTTGTGAAGTGATCGAGAATGATTGAACTATGAAAGAGTTGGGTACAAGTGCTAACCCTAATTGGGTTGTACCCCTTATGGGCTACCCCACTACAGCCTACACAAATGTATAAGCTATAATGTTCTGACACACCCCCATAGGCAACGTGGGGGAGAACAAGGGGTCACAAGACCAGTCAAGCAAAGCAAAGCAAAGCAAGCTCAGGGTGGATCACAAAGTCACCACACATTCCGAGCACAAGTTCAAGGCCACAAGGCCAGTTCACATGCAGGATTACATATATATATAAGGCTAGACAAGCAAGAGCAGGTGTATATATATATGCAACAGTACAAACAAGGTCAAGGGGTGAGCAAGTGAGGCAAGGTAGGCACAAGACCCAGCTGAGTACAGAAGCGCTGATGATCACAAGGCGCAAGTGCCTTGGTGAAGATATCAGCAGTGTTGGCCTGAGAGGCCACGTACGCAAGTCGCAGCTGACCACGCTGCTGTAGCTCACGAGCAAGGAAGTAGCGGAGAGCAATGTGCTTCGTTCTGTGCTCCAGTCTCTGCTCTCGACACAAGGCCAGCATGGCCTTGTTGTCTACGTACAGCACTGGAGGAGAACGAGGCGGCTCTCCAAGGTCAGTCAGCAGGTAGGTGAGCCAGCGAAGCTCCTGTGCAGCCATGGCCCCGGCGTAAATCTCAGCCTCACAACTGGAGCCGAGAACAGAAGACGAGAGGGTAGCCCGCCACGAAACAGAGCCGGAACCAAGGCTGAAGGTGTAACCCTGTGACGACCGCTGCGTAGCCTGGTCGTCAGCCCAAGAAGCGTCTGCGTGCCCAGTGAGGACCACTGGACTCTGCCCTCCAAGCACAAGCCCCATCCCCGACGTACTGCACAAGTAGCGCAACACCCTCTTCGCTGCAGCCATGTGCTCCGGTCTGTGTCTCCCAGGAGCAACATAGCGTGCGAGAATGCTAAGAGGGTATGCAAGGTCAGGTCGCGTGCAGGTCATCAGGTACATGAGGCAGCCAACAAGCTCTGGGTACGGGCCACTCGACTCTACGGACTCATCCGAAGGCAGAGCTGAGAGCGAGTGGCGAGTAGGCAGAGGAGTGGCCTGAGGCGAGGAGTACGTGAAGCCGAAGCGCTGAAGGACCTGCTGCACCATGTGTGACTGAGTCAGGGTAATGGTGCGGCGTGCTCTGTCCCGGGTGATCTGCAAGCCAAGGTAGCTGCGCAGTTCACCCAGGTCTGTGCACGTGTGTCTCTTCTGCAGCTCGGACTTCACGTGGGCGAGTCCAGCAGTGTCAGCAGTGGCAAAGACCAAGTCATCGACGTACACTAGGATGTAGAACGGCGGCAAAGAGGTGTCGGTGCGCAGAAACAGCGACGGGTCGGCAGTAGAAGGAGCAAACCCAAGAGCCGCAAGTGTAGTCCTCAGTGTGTCGTGCCACTCACGGGGCGACTGGCGGAGACCGTAGACTGGCCGCCGGAGGCTCCACTGGGTGCCAGGAGGAAAAGACCCAGTGAAGCCAAGTGGGCGACGCAGCCAGATCTCCTCGTGCAGGCTGCCCTGCAAGAAAGCAGTGCTGAAGTCAAGAGAGTGCAGCTCGTAGTCGCGGTGAGCAGCTATGTGCAGCAGTACCCGAAGAGTGGTCATCTTCGGGGTGGGAGAGAAGGTCTGAAAGTAGTCAACTCCCTGCCGCTGACTGAAGCCACGAGCCACGTAACGCGCCTTGAAGACAGGCGGAGAACCCGGCGGCCGCTTCACCCTGAAAATCCACATGCCACTGACGATGTTCGCCCCAGGCGGGGGAACCTCGTCAACGTAGGTGCCTGTGGACTTCCAGGAAGCCATCTCTGCGTCCATAGCTGCCTGCCACTGATAGGAGTAGGGACCCTCTATCGCCTCCGCGTAAGAGCGCGGAGTCGGGATGTCAAGTGCATCCGGGTCTCCCTCAGGGGTAAGCAGTACGGACACGAGATGAGGTGAAGCAGCAGCCAAACACTGGAACTCCTCCTGCCTGTCCTCAAGGACGTCCGTGCCAAGGGCACACTCACCCCCGACGGACGGAGGACAGACAGACTCAGACTCAGCAACAAGACTAGCAGCGTAGTCTAGACGACAGCGAGCAGCAAAGTCGACAAGCTCAGTAACGAGGGCAGACGCAGCAGTGGACTCAAAGGAAGGGTCAGTGACAACAGTAGCAAGGAGACGCGTGACAGTAGGACTGGCAGCACGAAGAGAGTCCGACTCCGGGTCGGGGTGAGCAGCAAGAGAGGACTCAGGAGGGGAAGGCAAAGGGGCACGCAGAGGAGCAGTGGACGGACGCAGAGACATCCAGTGCGTGCCAGGGACAGGAGGAGGACGCTGACGCGAACCACGACCACTAGCGCGAGCAGCACGGACAGGCGACGCAGGGCGAGACGCAGGCTCACCACGCTCAGCAAGACCTCCAGTAGGACCAGTGTAGGGAGAAGGAGCAGGCAGTGGGGAGGCCGGCTGTAACTGGAACTGTGACGGAACAGGCTGTGGACACTCGAAGGGAGGAGGAGGACCAGTAGAAGGCGGGAGACCAAGAACCTGCTGAAGGAGCGGAACGAAGTACGGCCGAGGCCGCGCGGCGACGCCCGACACAGCAGGGACGGCACCAGCACCCCCAGCGGCAGCACCAGCGTCAGTAGCACCTCCAGCTCCAGCACCTCCAGCAGCACCAGTAGCACCCCCAGCAGGACCGCCTCCAGGACCGACAGCAGTAGTCTCAGCGCCAACACCCTCAGCAGCTCCAGCTCCAGTCGTACCCGCAGGCCCAGCAGCTCCAGTACTCCCAGTACGAGCACCTCCGGGACCCGCGGCACCAGCACCCTCAGCAGCCGAAGAAACTCCAGCTCCAGCAGCACGCCTCCAGCGCCGGGCAAACCACTCGCGCAGCTCCTGTGGAGAGAGTGGCTCCCGCCGAGGCGAAGCACCCGGAGAACCTCCAGGCCCAGTACCGCCAGACGCCACACGAGCAGGCCCAGCTCCCTCAGGCTCCGCACCCCCAGGCTCAGCACCTCCAGGCGTGGCACCCCCAGGCTCAGCACCTCCAGGCGTAGCACCCCCAGGCTCAGCACCCCCAGGCGTAGCACCCCCAGGCTCAGCACCCCCAGGCTCAGCACCCCCAGTCTCAGTACCCCCAGGCTCAGAACCCCCAGTAGTAGCACCCGTAGGCTCAGCACCCCCAGGCGTAGCACCCACACGCTCAGCACCCCCAGAGTCAGCACCCCCAGGCTCAGCACCCTCAGCAGCACCAGAGTCACCAGTAACCTCGACAGGCTCGACTGCGTCTACCTGGGACACACCTGAAGGGGCAGGACCCGGAGGGGGGAGGGGGTCTACCGGGGGGGGACCTGGCACAAGGAAGAGCGGTGGCGGGGGGAGGGACGGAGTGCGGTAGGGGAAGAGGCGGTAGTAGGGGACCGACTCGTCAAACGTGACGTCCTGGGAGGACAGAACACGGCGAGAGGTGGGGTGGTAGAACTGCCACCCTGGCGCGTCAGGGGGGAAGCCAAGGAAGACGCAAGGAGCAGCACGAGGGGACAGCTTGTCCGCAGACAAGTCGCGGACAAACGCCCGAGATCCCCAGACACGGAACGCAGACGCATCGCCAACCTTCCCCGTCCACAGCAAAGCTGGGGAGGTCTCCGGCATGGAGACCCTGGGGTGAAGGTTGATCTGATGCGCCGCGTACCGAACCGCAAACGGCCACAGAAAATGGGGGGCAGCCGCATGCATCATGGACGTACGGGCGACGTCCATGACCATGCCAATGCGGCGCTCAGCAATCCCATTTTGCTGTGGAGAGTCCGGAAGCGTGAAGGTCTGGCGGATGCCTTGTGCACGACAGTAGGCTCGCAGAAGGCCAGAGGAGAACTCTCCGCCTCTGTCAGAGTGCAGACGCAGAACAGGAAAGTCCGAGCCGAAGCTCTGCCTGAGCTGGAGACGAGCTGCGCGGATCCAGTCGATCAACACCTCAGTGACATCACCATTGCTGCGCAAGGGGAAGACTGTGGTGTAACGCGAGTAGTCGTCAACCACCAGCAGGAAGTAGCGCTCGTGACCCTGTCCACGGACGCGGGCCGGGCCCCACACGTCCATGTGAAGCGTCTGCAGTGGGGCCTCTGTCGGAGGAAACTGGGAGGAGTGAGGGGCAACCCGCTGCCGCCCCTCGACACAGGGGACGCAGGTAGGGCCAGGCCCCGGAGGAAGGGGAGGGAGGGACCGGGGAAGACCAGAGACAAGGACACGGGAGGCCATGCCTCGGAGACGAAGCAGGGAGGGGTGACCAAGGCGGTGGTGCCAGAGGAGAGTCTCGTGAGACAGGAGGCGACACGAGCAGGGGGCAGACTCAGGACCAGACCTGGACGCTGCAGCAAACACCTGACCCGACGCAGCTACCTGACCAGACGCAGTGACTGGAGGAGACGCAGTGGTCAGTGTGTACAGACTCGACCCCGGCCGACGTGTAAACGTGGCCAGGTGTCGGCCTGTCCGAGCGTCCGTGCAGTGGGTCACCCGCTGACTCGCAGGAGTGAACTGGTGAACCCCCGCATCCTGTAGGTCAGCACCACTCACCAAGTTCGTAGAGAACGAGGGGAGGTAAAGACCAGACAGGGTGCCAGAGGGGGCCGCCGGACACGGGAGGACAGTGGAGTAGTGAGCAAGGACAGGACCCCCAGAGGGGTCTGCCAGAGAGACTGCAACTGGCCGGCCAAGCGGCGTGAGTGTGGTGCGGTCTCGAAAGAAGGAGCGAGAAGCCCCCGAGTCAAGGGTGAAGGTGTGGGAGGCCGAAGCCGACGCAGTACCTGAGAGAGCAGACTCACCAGCACCTGAGGGAGCAGACGCACGAGCACCTAGAGCGGCAGCCTCGCTAGCATCTAGAGCAGCAGCCTCACCAGTACCTAGAGCAGCAGTCTCAATGCCCGGGTCGGGCGGAAAACACCGGTAACAGTCACCCTCATCACTAATAGTCACAGCATACATGGCAGCAAGAATAGCATCAAAGTCAAGGTCAAAGACAGCTACACCCGCCCTAGACAGCTCGCCCCAGCGGGGGATCTCAGTGGCCTCCGGGAACTGGTGACGCCAAGCGTCCGTCAGGCGGCCAAAGCAGCGCTGGGTGGAGTGCGCACCCCCGCACTGCTCACCCGCGCGGTCGCCGGTGCGTAGGACGTAGGTGCACGGACCAGTACCCCCACCCCGCTGGCGTGCAGCGTACCACTCACGGAGCTGCTGAGGGGGGGGGATGTCACGAGTGCGCTGCTGCTGCTGCTGCTGCTGGCGCTGACCACCACCGGAGCCGACCCTCTGCGTAGCGCCACCCCGACCAGCTCCACCTCCTCCGCCACCGCCTCCTCCACCGCCGCCACCTCCGCTCCCACCGCCACCGCCGCCGCCGCCTCCGCCTCCACTGCCGCCACCGACACCTCCACCCCCGCCACCACCCCCACCGCCACCCCCACCCCCTCCACCGCCTCCACCGCCGCCTCCACCGCCCCCGCTAGCTCCTCCAGCGCCCCTGCCCCCCTTGCCCTTGCCAGGGCGGCGTCTCCCGCTAGGGGTAGACGCCGCACCGACCGACTCAAGCCCAACGAGGTCGGCCGCAGCAGCCGAGGCAACAGAGGGCAAAAGGGGGGAGGGGGAACACCCCTCAAAGATGGGGGTGCGAGGGTCACCACGAGAGGCTCCTACAGCTACTATGCTCTTTTCTGCTGCTAGGAGGGCCTTCTCGAGGAGGTCAACGGTGAGAGTGGTGGGGCAAACTGAGAGGAAGTGGTCCCTGACTACGCGAAGGGAGTCAGGGAGCCGGGTGACTATGTAGTAGAGGGTGATGTACATGGGGGGGGGGTTCTTGGCGGAGAACTCAGCAGGAAGCGCAGCGCGGTAGCGAGTGTCACTAGTGCGGAGGTGCGTAATGAGGTCAGCGACTGTGGGAAAGGCAGCAAGGTCAGGGAAGAGGTACGGTAGCATGAGGCGGCTCAGTGCAGCAGTGGCAGGGGAGGAGTAGCGTGCAACTACAGCGTCGTACAAGGTCTGAGCACTCTTGTACTGACTAAAGTGCGCACGCTCAGAGGTAGGCAGGTGGCGACGCACAGCAAGACGTGCAGCAGCATCGCGTGTGGCCCACTGTGAGCGAACAGTGGCGTCGGCATCAGCAGCAGGGGCAGAAGAGGCACCAGAGGTGAGATCAAAGAGGGAGAGACCGTCTGCCCTATCGCACTGTAGGAAAAGCTGCAGGTCATCTACCCAGACGTCAAAGTCAATGGCCCGACCCTCAGCGTCAAAAGCGAGGACACTAGGGGTAGCCATGACAGCAGTAGACTAGTAGCGCGAACAGTAGGGTAAGGGCAGTGCAGTGACAGAGGCGCTGCTCTTACCGGACAGGGCGGCTCGGGCGGCTTGGCGGCTCGGCGGCTCGGCAACTCGGCGGCTCGGGCGGCTCGGCTACGTGGCTGCTGGGCGGCTCGGCTGTTCGGCGGCTCGGCTGCTGGGCGGCTCGGCGGCTCGGCTGCTGGGCGGCTCGGCGGCTCGGCTGCTCGGCTGCTGGGCGGCTCGGCGGCTCGGCTGCTGGGCGGCTCGGCTGCTCGGCGGCTCGGCTGCTGGGCGGCTGTGCCGCTAAGGAAGGGGGGGCCGCGAAGGGCGGCGGGGCCGCTGAAGTAGGCGGCGGGGCCGCTGAAAGGGCGACGACGGGGCCGCTGTAAGGGCGGCGACGGGTCGTAAGGGGAGGGCGGCGACGGGGCCGCTGAAAGAGGCGGCGGGGCCGCTGGAAGGGCGGCGTCGGGGCCGCTGTGAGGGTGGCGACGGGGCCGCGTCAGGGGCGGCGACAGGGCCGCTGTAAGGGCGGCGACGGGGCCGCTGCAAGGGCAGCGACGGGGCCGCCGTAAGGGCGGCGACGGGGCCGCAGGTGAAAGGGCGGCGACGGGCCACGGGGGGAGGGCGGCGACGGGCCGCTGAGGGCGGTACGACGGGGCCGCGAAAGGTGCGGCGCGACGGGGCCGCGAAAGGGCGGCGCGACGCGGCCGCGAAGGGCGGCGCGACGGGACCGCTAAGGGCGGCGCGACGGGCCGCTAAGGGCGACTCGACGGGGCCGCTAGGGAAGGCGCGACCCTAAGCGCGCTTCGGGCAGGGGCGGGACGCGCCCCGGGCAGGAAAAAAAAGGTCGGTGGGCCCTAGGAACAGTTCCCACTAGGGAACCTGCTCGATACCATGTGAAGTGATCGAGAATGATTGAACTATGAAAGAGTTGGGTACAAGTGCTAACCCTAATTGGGTTGTACCCCTTATGGGCTACCCCACTACAGCCTACACAAATGTATAAGCTATAATGTTCTGACATTACTTACCCATATTGTTGGTACTAAGAGTAAGTCTGTTTTTTACCCGTATTGTTGGTACAAAGAGTAGGTACGTTACTTACCCATATTGATTGTACCAAGATTAAATACGTTACTTATATGGTTGGTACTATGAGTAAGTACGTTACTTCCCCAAATTGTTGGTACCAAGAATTAGTGCGTAACTTACCCATGTGGTTTTTACAAAGAGTAAGTGCGTTACGTACCCATATGGATGGTACCAAATAATAAGTGTTACTTACCCATATAGTTGGTACTAAGAGTAAGTGGGTTACTTACCAATATTGTTCTTACCAATAGTAAGTGCCTAAGTTCTTCATATGGTCGGTATTAAGAGGACGTGCGTTACTTACGCATATGGTTGGTACTAAAAGTAAGTGCGTTGTTTACCTATATGGTTGGTACTAACAGTAAGTGCGTTACTTACCCGTATTGTTGGTACCAACAGTTCGTGCGGTACTTACCCATATGACCGGTACTAAGAATAAGTGCGCTACTTACCCATATTGTTGGTACCAAGGGTAAGTGCGTTACTTACCCATATTGTTGGTACCAAGAATTCGAGCGTTACTTACCCATATGGTTGGTATTTAAAGTAAGAGCGTTACTTACCCAAATGGTTGGTACTAAGAATAAGTGTGTTACTTACACATATGGTTGGTAATAAGAGTAAGTGCGTTACTTATGCATATGGTTGGTATTCAGAGTAAGTGCGTTACTTACGCATATTGTTGGTATTAAGAGTAAATGCGTTACTTACCCATATGGTTGGTATTAAGAGTAACTGCGTTACTTACCACTATTGTTGGTACCAAGAGTAAGTGCGTTATCTACTCATATGGTTGGTATTAAGAGTAGGTACGTTACTTTCCCATATGGTTGGTTCCAAGATTAAGTGCGTTATTTACCCATATGACCGGTACTAAGAGTAAGTACGTTACTTACCCAAATTGTTGGTACCAAGAGTAAGTGTGTACCTACCCATATGGTTGGTATTAAGAGTAAGTACGTTACTTACCCATATTGTTGGTACCAAGAGTAAGTGCGTTACTTACCCATATTGTTGGTACCAAGAGTTAGTGCGTTACTTACGCATATGGTTGGTACCAATAGTAAGTGTGTTACTTACCCATATTCTTGTTATTAAGAGTATGTGCGTTTCTTACCCGTATTGTTCATACCAAGAGTAGGTACGTTACTTACCCATATGGTTGGTACCAAGAGTAAGTGCGTTACTTAATTATATGGTTGGTACTAAAAGTAAGTGCGTTATTTACCCATATGGTTGGTACTAACAGTAAGTACGCTACTTACCCAATGGTTGGTACTAAGAGTAAATGCGTTACTTACCTATATTGTTGGTACCAAGGATAAATGCGTTACTTACCCATATGGTTGGTATTAAGAGTAAGTGCGTTACTTACCCATATTGTTGGTACCAAGAGTTAGTGCGTTAGTTACCCATGTGGTTGGTACTAAGAGTACGTGTGTTACTTACCCATATTGTTGATACCAAGAGTAAGTGCGTTAGTTCTTCATATGGTCGGTACTAAGAGTACGTGCGTTACTTACGCATATGGTTGGTACCAATAGTAAGTGTGCTACTTACCCATATTCTTGTTAAGAGTAAGTGCCCTTCTTACTTGTATTGTTCGTACCAAGAGTAGGTACGTTACTTACCCATATGATTGGTACCAAGATTAAGTGCGTTACTTAATTATATGGTTGGTACTAAAAGTAAGTGCGTGATTTACTCATATGGTTGGTAGTAACAGTAAGTGCGTTACTTACCCATATGGTTGGTACCAAGAGTAAGTGCGTTACTTACCCATATGGTTGGTATTTAAAGTAAGAGCGTTACTTACCCAAATGGTTGGTACTAAGAATAAGTGCGTTACTTACACATATGGTTGGTAATAGCAGTAAGTGCGTTACTTACGCATATGGTTGGTATTAAGAGTAAGTGCGTTACTTACCCATATTGTTGGTACCAAGAGTTAGTGCGTTAGTTACCCATGTGGTTGGTACTAAGAGTACGTGCGTTACTTACCTATATTGTTGATACCAAGAATAAGTGCGTTAGTTCTTCATATGGTCGGTACTAAGAGTACGTGCGTTACTTACGCATATGGTTGGTACCAATCGTAAGTGTGCTACTTACCCATATTCTTGTTACTAAGAGTAAGTGTGTTTCTTACCCGTATTGTTCGTACCAAGAGTAGGTACGTTACTTACCCATATGGTTGGTACAAAGAGTAAGTGCGTTACTTACCCATATGGTTGGTATTTAAAGTAAGAGCATTACTTACCCAAATGGTTGGTACTAAGAATAAGTGCGTTACTTACACATATGGTTGGTAATAGCAGTAAGTGCGTTACTTACGCATATGGTTGGTATTAAGAGTTAGTGCGTTAGTTACCCATATGGTTGGTACTAAGAGTACGTGCGTTACTTACCTATATTGTTGATACCAAGAATAAGTGCGTTAGTTCTTCATATGGTCGGTACTAAGAGTACGTGCGTTACTTACGCATATGGTTGGTACCAATCGTAAGTGTGCTACTTACCCATATTCTTGTTACTAAGAGTAAGTGTGTTTCTTACCCGTATTGTTCGTACCAAGAGTAGGTACGTTACTTACCCATATGGTTGGTACCAAGAGTAAGTGCGTTACCTAATTTTATGGTTGGTACTAAAAGTAGGTGCGTTATTTACCCATATGGTTGGTACCAAGAGTAAGTGCGTTACTTAATAATATGGTTGGTACTAAAAGTAAGTGCGTTATTTACCTAATGGTTGGTACCAAGAGTAAGTGCATTACTTACCCATATGGTTGGTATTTAAAGTAAGAGCGTTACTATGGGCTAGGCACGGGGTAGGAGGGATCTCTGCGTTCGTTCCTTAGTCGTTTGCTTGTGCTTGCATACTTGCTGGTTCACGGGGGAAGTTGGCAAGAGTTTCACTAGCAAAAGTTCACAACAATGGTACAACAAAGTTGGCAAGACAAGGCTACATCAGAGCTAGCATGCTAGCAGGTCGACTGTCAGCGCAGCACGGTCGACCGCGCTCCAGCACGACTTGGTCGACCGCGCTCCAGCAGTGCAAAGTCGACGGCGTGCCAACACTGGAGGTCGATGGCGTGCCAGCGTTGCTCCTGCAGAACAGCAGCGCACCTTCTTCGCAGGTGCTCGTAGATGATTGGCGTGCAGTGCCTTGTCACCTGCACAACGTACACACCAAGTCGTCCTTGTGCTGACGATTGCACCTGATCAGCCACGTTGACCTCGGGATACCACCACCGAGGTCGATCTCGCCAACACCACCTGGGCGACCGTCGCACTCCTTCGCAGAACCTCGTCACCCAGGTAACCTGGTCGACCGGGCAACCACCACGTCGACCAGCTGCTTCCTCGTGTGCCCGTCGACCTCCCAAGTCGACGGCCACCTTCAGTCGACCTCACCAGGTCGACCACAACCTTGGTCGACCAGCTCCAGGTCGACAACCCACCTGGTCGACCAACTCCAGGTCGACCAGCACACCTGTCAGCCGATCACACCCAGTCGGCTTCCCCTGGTCGGCGTCACCCAAGTCGACACCCTCCACTGGTCGACCTCCCAAGTCGACCAGCCTCCACTGGTCGACCTCCCAAGTCGACCAGCCGAAGTTGGTGCCCTCCCAAAGTCGGCGCCCCCCGTGCAGGTCGACCAGACCCGTCGACCAGCCCCCCACTGCTGCAGGTCGGCTGTACTCCTCACAAGAAGAAGTCGGCTCCGCCCAAGCGAGGACGAGGCCAACAACAACTCCCGTTGACACTCCCCTGCCGCGTTCACACAAGGACCCCCAGCCCACACGGCAGCACTGCTCGGAGAATAGCTCGTCGGCGTGCACCCAACACACAGCACGCCGGACACCGCACCAGGCATGCAAGAGGGCACGGCACCTACTGCAGCAAGTCATTGTCACCGTCGCCCATGTCGACCAGGCGCACCTGGCCGATTGCAACGGAGCACCGGTTGAAGGCCGGGTAGTGCAGCGCCTTCGTCAGGAAGTCGGCTGGCAGCTCAGCGGGCGGGATGTACCTCAGTGAGAACTTCCCACGCTTCACCATGTGCTGCAGCCAGGCTTGTCGCCCGTCAACCCCATGCCCTCGGCGACTGTGATGGCCGACTTGTTGTCCACCCGAAGGACAGTCGGCGTCCCGGCATCCAGCTGCCGGAATTCTGCAAGAAGAAAACGAAGTCGACGTCCCTCCTTGCCGGCTTCTGTTGCCGCCACGTACTCTGACTCGGTCGACGACAGCGTCGCACACTTGATGCGCTGGCTCGACCAGGAGACTGCGGCCCCTCCGTAGAGGAACACGTAGCCGCCCGTGCTCGTCCGGTTCTGCTTGTCGCCGGCGTCCTCGGCGTCCACGTAGCCGACCAGCTTCAGCGACTCAAGTCCACCGCCAAACTCCAGGGCGGTGTCACGGGTGTTGGCGAGGTAGGCGAGGCAGCGGTCGACCTCGCGCCAGTGCTGGTCGCTCCTCACCGTGAGGCCACTCCCCAGCTTGCTGCAGGCGAAGGCGATGTCCGGCCTCGTCGTTGTCGCCGCAAACTGCAGCGAGCCGACCTTCTGCCGGTACTCCTCCTCCTGGCGTTCTTGTGTCTCTTCGTCGTCGAAGGTGAGCTCGGCATAGGCGTCGACCGAGACCGGCGTCTTCGGGGTGCGCCCAGTCTGCTCCTTGTCAAGAAAACGCCTACGCAGCTTGTCTGCATAGCCCTGCTGGTGGAGCCACAACTTCCTCGCCGACCTGTCGCGCACGATCTCCAGCCCGAGGTACTTCTGCACTGGCGAGATCTCCCGCAGCTCGAAGGCGGCCTCCAGCAGCTCCTTCGGCTCCTTCAGCATCTCGGCACTGCTGCTGGTGGCGAGCAGGTCGTCGACGTAGACCAGCACCCAGCAGGCCACCTTGTCGACCTTGAAGTACAGAGCCTCGTCGACCTGGCTCTTCTTCCACCCGGCGCCGACCAGAACGTCGTTGAGTGCCTTGTACCACAGCATCGGCGACTGCTTTAGCCCGTACAGGCTCTTCAGCAGCTTACACACCCGGCCGGTCCCGTCACTGAAGTGGTCCGGCTGGTACATGTGGAGCACCCGGTCGAGCTTGCTCTGCAGGAAGGCGTTCTTCATGTCGAGCTGCATCAGGTTGAGGTTGAGCACGGTGACGACGCTGAGGAAGATCCTCAGCGTGACATAGCTGCTCACCGGCGCGTACGTCTCGTCGTAGTCGGCGCTATACTCCTGTGTGAAGCCCTTCACGACCAGCCTCGCCTTCTCGCGTTCGACGGTGTCGTCGATGCGGTACTTCGTCGTCAGCACCCACCGGTTCTTCATGATGTTCACCCCAGGTGGGCGTTCGACCAGCTCCCAAGTCCCCATGCTGATTAGGCTGCGGATTTCCTCCTCCATGGCGGCCTTCACCGCCTTGCCCTTCCAGCTTGCCAAGGCCTCCTTCACCGTCATCGTCGAGATGTCCCAGCGGTGCACGGGGTCGGCGTGCATGTCGGGGTCAAGCTCTGGCAAGTCGTCGTCCTCCTCGGCGTCGTCGTACAGTAGGTCGTCGTCGACCTCGTCGTACACCGTGGTGAAGGCAGCCGGGACGAAGAATTCAGGCGGCCTCCGAAGTCGGCCTGTCTTCCGTGGTCCGACTTTCACTTTGTTGCTGTCGGTAGACTCCTCGGCGTCCGTCTGCTCGGTTTCCTCTTTGCCGGCGTCACCGCCCTCAGCATCCTGCTGCACCACAGCCGGCATCCATGCCGACTTCTCCCCTGTGGTCGGCTCCCCTGCCGACTGCCCTGTCGCCGACTGGTCCTTGGTCGACTTAACTGCTTCCTGCTCCCCTGTCGCATGGTGCCTTGCTGCTGCCCCCTTCGCCGACTTCACCACCGTCGGCTTTACATCGGCCTGCTCCTCTCATGCCGACGTCGACTTCACTCTCATGTCGACTTGCTGGACATCACGTCGGCCACCGGCGATGTTCTTGGCCGGCGCCACAGGCGACGCCCCACTGCTCCCCTCATCGCCGATGGCCGACATCAGAGTCAGCCCAAGCAGGTCGGCAACGAGGGGAGGGGCAGGGGGTGCAGGGGGAGGGGAAGGAGGATGGAGGACCTCGGCGTCCTCATCAGCAAGCTCACCGACCTCGGCGAGCAGCGGCAGCGTCGCCGTCGAGGTGTCCGTCGGTGGAGTGGTCGACGTCCGTCCTGACGCTGGCCCGTGCTCCGACTTCCACACCTCCAGCGACTTGTTCTCGTAGAACACCATGTCCGACGTGGTGACCACCCGGTTGTCGGCGATGTCGAGGAGCTCCCAGCCCTTGCTCTCCTCCGACACACCGAGGTGAAGGCCCCACCTGGCCTTCTGCTTCAACTTTCCACCACGCTGCTGCTCGGGGACCAAGAACTGCGCCATGCAGCCCCACACCCGTGCCAGCGACAAGTCGGGCTTCTTCCCGGTCAGCAGCTGGTATGGCGTCGTCCCCGGCGGCAACGTCGACCTCTCCAGGCCGTTGCGGACCCAGACGGCCTGTCGTAGAGCAAGGTGCCACCAGTGGTGCTGCACGCCCATGTGCAGCAGCATCGTCCGCACCGACTCCACTACCGTCCTCATCTCCCGCTCTGCCATGCCGTTTTGCTGCGGGGTGTACGGGCAGGTCAGGTCGTGGACTATCCCCTTGCCGTCCACGAAGTCGGTGAACTGCTTCCCGAAGAACTCCCCTCCCCGGTCAGAGCGCAGCATCAACACCGACTTCTTCGTCTGTCGCTCAGCAACCGCCAGCTGCACGAACTCCTGCAGCGCATCCGACTTCTTGCCGACCGGCCTCACCCACACGTAGCGGGTCTTGCGGTCCTTTAGCAGCAAGAAGTAAAGGCTGCCGTCCTTGGCAGCTATGCGGAACGGCCCACACAGGTCGATGTGCACGACTGCCAGCACGTCGTCAGCGTCGGAGCCTTGGTCGGGGAAGGTGTGTCGTGCCAGCTTCCCGCTGACGCACGAGACACACGGTGAGGCAGTGCCAGACGTCGACTTGAGGTCCAGCCCAATGGCGACCTCGTGCTTTGCCGAGCTCCGGATGGTGTCCATGGCGACGTGTGCAAGCCTCGCATGCAGCCTGTCCGGCGTCGACTTCGTCGCCAAGACTATCGCCCTCAGGGCCACCACATCCGTCATGGGCGACGTCGACTTCGCCGAGCAAGGACGCAGGTCGGTGCAGAGGACCCGGCCAGTGTAGGACGCCCGACCAAGGACGTCTCCTGCCGCCGAGACGAGAAGCATCTCGTCGCCATCCTCCTGCAGCCTCACACCGTTCTCCTTCAGCTGGCCAGCCGATAGCAGGTTCGCCTGCACGCCCGGAACGTAGAGCACGTCGGGGATCAGCACCTGCTTCCCGGCCTTCCCTTGCAAGGCGACCGTGCCCCGACCCTGGACGTCCTGCAGAGCCCCGTTGAAGCCACGCACGTGCTTCACGTCACCGCTCGGCTGCAGGTCGACGAAGACCTCCTTCGTCCCCATCAAGTGGTGGGAGCAACCACTATCGAGCAGAAATACTGCCGGGTTTGCCTGTACGGCTGCCGCCATCGCCTGGAAGTCCTCGCCAGCCTCCGGCGCCAACGAGACGGTCGGTTCCACGACGCCGACCAGCGAGCATGACGCCTCCTTGTCATCTCGCCCTTTTCCACCAGCAGAGGAGTCGGCGTCCTTCGCCGAGGTCGACGACTTGGTCGACTGCTTCTCCTTGCGCGGCTGTTTTCTGCCTCGACGGGGACGACGGCTGCCAGACCTCCCGCGGCCTCCCTTGGCGTCGTCGTCGTCGGAGTCACTGCGGTCGGGGCACTCAAAGGAGAGGTGGTCGGGGTCGCCGCACAGCCAGCACTCCCGACGTCGACTTCCTCCTCCACGAACGCTATCCTTGGTCGACTTCTTCTTGTCGACTTCCTTGGTCGACTTCTAGCCACTGCTACTACTGCCGCTAGACTGCCCAAGCTGCCCAGGTCGACTAACTTGCTTCACTGGGGCGACGTAGTGCGCCTGCGCCAGGAGCTCCGAGGGCCGATCAGCTTCCTGCATCGCCTCATCCTGCAGGATGTACGAGGTAAGAGAATCCTCGTTGAGTGTCGCCCTAGTACTCGGCGCCATAGACAGTCGTTTCAGCAGGTTGTAGTTGCTCGTGAGCCCTTTGATAACGTGTGTGAGGTACGACGCCGTCGAGTAGTGCACGCCAGCCATCTTCATGGTGGCGAGAATTCGCCGAGCCCGAGCACGCTAGCCGATGTACAGGTCGTCGGTGACCTGGTACGTCGACTCAATGAAATGCCATACCCGGTGGCCGGCGTCGAGGTACTCCCTGCACGACTTCAAGGCGATCTGCACGCCCGGCGAGCAGCACCGCGAGATGACCGTGAAGGTCAACAACTGCACAGCGCAAAACTCCGCACGCAAGTCGGGGTAGTGTTCCTCCGGCGTCGCCACAGTGCCCCTGGCGAAGCCGATCAGCCCGGCCATCTCTAGCTGGGGCTCGATGGCTTCCTTCCAGGTGAGGATATCAGGTCGACCAACAAGCAGGGGGGTGACCGAGATCCTGTCCGGCGTAAACTTGAAGTAGCCGTAGCTCGGTGCAATCCCTCCAGCTGTCACGTGGATGGCCGATATCGGCGACTGACTGCTTCGTCGACCCCCAACGTCGCCTTGTGAGGTGCCTGCAGCCGCCGACGACCGCATCCCTCGCCCCTGAACGCCGCCGACTTCATCGGTGTGTATCACACCTCGCTGCCTCGACGTGCCTCCCGCGCTGCTGCCGACTTGGTCACCACTGGCGTTGACTCCCAAGTCGACGCCGTCCTCCTTGTTCACCGGCCGAGGAAAAGCTGGTCGAGCAGGGTGCTCTTCCGCCCACACCGAGCGGATGCCTGCCTCGATGACCGCCAACGGTAGGTTTCGCCCGTACTCGTTGGCCTCATGGCGTCTCCTCGCGTCCTCCAGCCGTGCCTCCAGGGTGTCCACCAACCCTGCATCACCTACGACGCCTACCATAGTGACTACCGCACAGCTGCCGGGGTAAGTGACCACGACGTCGACCTGACTGAAGGGGTAAGTCGTGTGCCGTCCACGCTCACTGCACCATGCGGAGATAACTCAATCAACGGGAGCTAGACTACGGGCTAGGCACGGGGTAGGAGGGATCTCTGCGTTCGTTCCTTAGTCGTTTGCTTGTGCTTGCACTACTTGCTGGTTCACGGGGGAAGTTGGCAAGAGTTTCACTAGCAAAAGTTCACAACAATGGTACAACAAAGTTGGCAAGACAAGGCTACATCAGAGCTAGCATGCTAGCAGGTCGACTGCCAGCGCAGCACGGTCGACCGCGCTCCAGCACGACTTGGTCGACCGCGCTCCAGCAGTGCAAAGTCGACGGCGTGCCAACGCTGCAGGTCGATGGCGTGCCAGCGTTGCTCCTGCAGAACAGCAGCGCACCTACTTCGCAGGTGCTCGTAGATGATTGGCGTGCAGTGCCTTGTCACCTGCACAACGCAGACACCAAGTTGTCCTTGTGCTGACGATTGCACCTGATCAGCCACGTCGACCTCGGGATACCACCACCGAGGTCGATCTCGCCAACACCACCTGGGCGACCGTCGCACTCCTTCGCAGAACCTCGTCACCCAGGTAACCTGGTCGACCGGGCAACCACCACGTCGACCAGCTGCTTCCTCGTGTGCTCGTCGACCTCCCAAGTCGACGACCACCTTCAGTCGACCTCACCAGGTCGACCACAACCTTGGTCGACCAGCTCCAGGTCGACAACCCACCTGGTCGACCAACTCCAGGTCGACCAGCACACCTGTCAGCCGATCACACCCAGTCGGTTTCCCCTGGTCGGCGTCACCCAAGTCGACACCCTCCACTGGTCGACCTCCCAAGTCGACCAGCCGAAGTTGGTGCCCTCCCAAAGTCGGCGCCCTTGCAGTGGCCCCCGTGCAGGTCGACCAGCCCCCCACTGCTGCAGCTCGGCTGTACCCCTCACATCCGACCACGAAGTCGGCTCCGCCCAAGCGAGGACGAGGCCAACAACAACTCCCGTTGACATTACTTACCCATATGGTTGGTACCAAGAGTAAGTGCGTTACCTACCCATATGGTTGGTATTAAGAGTAGGTACGTTACTTACCCATATGGCTGGTCCCAAGAGTAAGTGCGTTATTTACCCATATGACCGGTACTAAGAGTAAGTCCGTTACTTACCCATATTGTTGGTACCAAGAGTAAGTGCGTTACCTACCCATATGGTTGGTATTAAGAGGAAGTACGTTCCTTACCCATATTGTTGGTACCAAGAGTAAGTGCGTTACTTACCCATATTGTTGGTACCAAGAGTTAGTGCGTCACTTACGCATATGGTTGGTACCAATAGTAAGTGTGTTACTTACCCATATTCTTGTTATTAAGAGTATGTGCGTTTCTTACCCGTATTGTTCATACCAAGAGTAGGTACGTTACTTACCCATATGGTTGGTACCAAGAGTAAGTGCGTTACTTAATTATATGGTTGGTACTAAAAGTAAGTGCGTTACTTACCCATATGGTTGGTACTAACAGTAAGTACGTTACATACCCATATGGTTGGTACTAAGAGTATATGCGTTACTTACCTATATTGTTGGTACCAAGGATAAGTGCGTTACTTACCCATATGGTTGGTATTAAGAGTAAGTGCGTTACTTACCCATATTGTTGGTACCAAGAGTTAGTGCGTTAGTTACCAATGTGGTTGGTACTAAGAGTACGTGCGTTACTTACCCATATTGTTGATACAAATAGTAAGTGCGTTAGTTCTTCATATGGTCGGTACTAAGAGTACGTCCGTTACTTACGCATATGGTTGGTACCAATAGTAAGTGTGCTACTTACCCATATTCTTGTTACTAAGAGTAAATGCGTTTCTTACCCATATTGTTCGTACCAAGAGTAGGTACGTTACTTACCCATATGGTTGGTACCAAGAGTAAGTGCGTTACTTAATTATATGGTTGGTACTAAAAGTAAGTGCGTTATTTACCCATATGGTTGGTACTAACAGTAAGTGCGTTACTTACCCATATGGTTGGTACTAAGAGTAAGTGCGTTACTTATTCATATGGTTGGTATTTAAAGTAAGAGCGTTACCTACCCAAATGGTTGGTGCTAAGAATAAGTGCGTTACTTACACATATGGTTGGTAATAAGAGTAGGTGCGTTACTTACCCATATCGTTGGTATTAAGAGTAAGTGCGTTACTTACACATGTTGGGTGCAAATTCACATTGCACGACATCCTGCCGTCTGTTTGTACGAGTATGCGTGTGCGAATGCATTTGGGTGTGAATGGAATGTTCGTTTATTTGTTTGCTTTCGCAATTTTCGCTTGATGCATTTGCAGGTACTCGCGCAATGTGCGCTTCGGCACAACATTGTATGCGCTATGAACAGTGCAAGCAGAAATGACGAGCTCGCAAAGGAACCCAAGATGGGAGCTTTGCAGTTCGGTTGAATTGATTGCGCAGACTCAGCTCTATCCAACTCGAAATTGTACTGTTTTGTTTGGTTAACTATAGTGTAGCAGGGCAGGCACTATAGGGGTACAATTTAGGTGAAGGTTGGATGTTGTTTGTCTGTATCTGCATGCTACAGGGCCAGGGGAAACCAGCGGAACCAGCATGCGACTCCTCTCTCTACAAACTCGGACCCGAGGATAGGGGCTGGTCTTGTATCAAGCACCCAGGGACCCTTGGAGGTGACCCCGAGGAGAGGTTTTAAGTTGGATTACGTCTTAATAGCCTGAGTTTATTAGGCCCTTACACCAACAAGCTGGTATCAGAGCTGCGTTATAGCGATCCTCGTTATAGGTAGCTATGGCGGGAAAGGATTCGGCGGGAGCTAGTGAATCTTCAGCCCAAGATCGTAGCGGCAGCCAAGATTCTGGTGTTTCGGCGCCAAGGGGAGCGTGAACAAACCAGGGCTCGCTGATCAAGGAGGTGCTGAAAAACTTCACCGTCGAGAAGTTCAATGGTGAGGGGTATGATGATTGGGCTGGAAAATGCAACTATATTTCCGTCAGATTGGATTCTGAAACTAATGATTGGGGAGGAGCCTAGACCGAGTGACCCCGTGCTGCAGGAAGAATGGGACGAGCGCTCCTCGGCTGGCTACTGCTTAATGTCGCAGAGTTTGGAGCTGAACCAGCGACATCACTTCATGCACCTGCTGCCGGAGGATAAGTGCGGTCCGAAGGCGTGGACCGTGCTGAAGGAGCTGCACGCCCCAACCTCCGTTGCCGCGACGCTCATGATGGAGAGGGAGCTGTCCGCGCTGCGTCTGAGCGAGGGAGAGCCGGTGCAACCTGTTATGGACAAGATGCGTGATCTCTACGCGAAGCTGGCAACCGCGGGAATCACCTACCCGGAGCAGACCAAATGCTTGAAGATGCTCTCGCTGCTGCCGGAGTCGTGGCTGCAATACACGAGCGGATTGAGCCTGCCGCAGAACCAGAGCTTGTGGACGCTCGAGTGGGTGCGGACGAAGATTCTGGAGGAGGACTTCCGTCGCCGCCAACTGAGGGGTGGAGACGAGGGCAGCAGCGGCTACGGCATGCAAGGAGGCAAACGTGGCTGAGGACGTGGCTTCCGTGGTGCTGGTCGCGGTGCAAAGAAGGACGACGACTCCAACGACCAACAAGGAGGTACCGGTTGGGGTCGCGGTGGGAAATCTGGACGTGGGGGCAGATCGGGTGCTGGTGGAAAAATGAAAGGGAGCTGCTGGTATTGTGAGAAGGAGGGGCATCCCTGGTTCTTGTGTTATAAGAAACCCGAAGGATGGACCCCCCAGAATCGCCATCAGGATGGCGGCGCTCGGAGCAACCATAAAATCGGCGCGAACATGGTCGCAGATTCGTCCGACGACAACCCGAAAGGCAAAGGCGGTGCTGAGAAGAAAAAGGAGCGCACCGCGGGCCAGTTCTTCCATGTTGGAGACGATGGGGAGCAAGGAGACGGTTCTGCCAAGGTTGGAGCAGAGCTGCACCCAGTTGGTACTAAAAGTAAGTGCGTTACTTCCCTTAATAGTTGGTACTAAGAGTAGGTACGTTACTTACCCATATTGTTGGTACCAATAGTAAGTGCGTTACTTTCCCATATGGTTGGTAGTAAGAGTTGGTACGTTACTTACCCATATAGTTGGTACAAATTAGTAAGTGCCTTACTTGCCCATATGGTTGGTATTAAAAGTAAGTGCGTTTACTTATCCATATGGTTTGTACTAAGAGTAAGTGTGTTACTTACTTATATGGTTTGTACTAAGAGTAAGTGTGTTACTAAAACGAGAAACGCTAGCAGAAAGTTAGAAACAGAAAAGGGAGGTTGCACTAGCAGCAGATAGGATACATATAGCAAACCCTAATTTGGGTTGTACTCACTATAGAGTACCCCACTGCAGACTAGACAATTATAGCATTTTGACACACCCCCATAGGCAAAGTGGGGTATGATCAGCACAGCAAGCAGTCACATAAGAAGTTCACAAGCACAAGCAAAGCTAGAGGCAGTCACAGAAGGCAAGTGAGGAGGAGGAGGGACTGTGAGAGGAGTGGAGATAGGAGGCGGCGGGTGAAGGCGCAGACACACGGGCAACAGGAGCGGCGCGCACGGTGGCTATCGGAGCAAGGGCCCCGGACTACAGGAGTAACTGGCTCCGCGGCTAAGACGAGCGGCAGGAGCAACGGACCCACGGGCAACAGGCGCAGCAGGCTCGCTGGGCTACCGGAGCAAGGGCCCCGGACTACTGGCGCTGCTGACGTCACGACGGCTACCTCCGCTCAACCTCCCCCAACTGTCCCACACCCCTTTCACACACCCTTTGCTGCACCCCTAGCTCCACTCCCACGACACCCCCCTAGCGCCACTCCCTCGGCTCCCACACACCCACCCTCCTCAGCGGCAGCTGCAGCAGTGGGAGACGGAGGAGGAGGAGCAGGGGACGGCTCACACACCCGCCACCCCCATACCCGCCACCCCCATACCCCAACGCAGGCGGCGCGCGTGCGGCGCGGGGCAGATACGCGGGCAGCAGCTGGGGCGCTGCGACGGGCGACGGGCAGGGCGGCGCGCGGGCCCCCAGGGCGCCGCGATGGGCGACGGGAGGGGGTGACGCGCGGGCCCCCAGGGCGCCGCGACGGGCGACGGGCAGGGCGGCGCGCGGGCCCCCGGGGCGCCGCGACGAGCGACGGGAGGGGGCGGCGCGCGGGCCCCCGGGACGCCGCGACAGGCGACAGGAGGGGGCAGCGCGCGGGCCCCCGGGGCACCGCGACGGGCGACGGGAGGGGGGACGGCGCGCGGGCCCCTGGGGTGCCGTAACGGGCGACGAAACCGCCGCGCGCGCCCGGGGCGCGCGGCGGGCAGGAAACCGCCACGCGCCCCGAGTGCGTGGCGGGCAGAAAACCGCCGCGCTCCCCGAGCGCGCGGCGGGAAGAAAGAACGCCGCGTGCGCCGGGCGCGCGGCAGGCAGAAAACGTCGCGCGCCCCGGGCGCGCGACGGGCAGGACAGCAGCGGAAACAGGTGGGCCCACAGGCCAGGAGCGTTCTCGCTCTGATAGCATGTCGAGAAACGCTAGCAGAAAGTTAGAAACAGAAAAGGGAGGTTGCACTAGCAGCAGATAGGATACATATAGCAAACCCTAATTTGGGCTGTACTCACTATAGAGTACCCCACTGCAGACTAGACAATTATAGCATTCGGACAACTTACCCATATGGTTGGTACTAAAACGAAATGCGTTACTTACCCAAATAGTTGGTACTAAGAGTAGGTGCGTTACTTACCCATATTGTTGGTACCAAAAGTAAGTTAATTACTTACCCATATGGTTGGTACTAAGAGTAAGTGCGTTACTTACCCTTATGGTTGGTACTAAGAGTATGTATGTTACTTACCCATATGGTTGGTACCAAGAGTAGGTACTTTACTTACCCATATTGTTGCTACCAAGAATAAGTGCGTTATTCAACCATATGGTTGGTACTAAGATTAAGTGCGTTACTTACCCATATAGTTGGTAGTACGAGCAGGTGCGTTACTTACCCATATTGTTGGTACCAAGAGTAAGTGTGTTACTTACCCTTACGGATGGTACTAAAAGTGAATGCGTTACATACCTAAAAAGTTGGTACTAAGATTAAGTCCGTTACTTACTCATATTGTTGGTACCAAGAGTAAGTGCATTACTTGTCCATATGGTTGTTACCAAGAGTTAGAGCGTTACTTACCCATATGGTTGGTATTAAAAGTAAGTGCGTTACCCAAATAGTTGGTACTAAGAGTAAGTGTGATGCTTAGTCATATTGTTAGTACCAAGAGAAAGTACATTATATACCCATATTGTTGGTACCAAGAGTAAGTGCGTTACTTACCCATATTGTTGGTACCAAGAGTAGGTGCGTTATTTACCCATATGGTTGGTACTAACAGTAAGTACGTTACTTACCCATATTGTTGGTACCAAGTGTAAGTGCCTTACTTACCCATATGGTTGGTATTAAAAATAAGTGCGTTACTTACCCAAATGGTTTGTACTAAGAGTGAGTGCGTTACTTACCCATATTGTTGGTACCAAGTGTAAGTGCCTTAGTTACCCATGTGGTTGGTATTAAGAGTAAGTGCGCTACTTACCCATATGGTTGGTACTAAGAGTTGGTGCGTTATTTACCCAAATGATTGGTATTAAAAGTAGGTGCGTGACTTACCCAGATAGTTGGTACTAGGAGTAAGTGCGTTACTTACCCATATGGTTGGTACAAAGAGTAATTGCGTTACTTACCTAAATATTTGGTACTAAGAGTAAGTGCGTTACTTTCCTATATTGTTGGTACCAAGGGTAAGTGCCTATTTACCCATATGGTTGGTATTAAAAGTAAGTGCGTTACTTACCCATATGGTTTGTACTAAGAGTGAGTGCGTTACTTACCGATATTGTTGGTACTAATAGTAAGTGCCTTACCCATATGGTTGGTAATAAACAATTGTGCGTTACTTACCTATATTGTTGGTACCAAGAGTAGGTGCGTTATTTTCCCATATAGTTGGTACTAAGAGTAAGTGCCTTACTTACCCATATGGATGGTAGTAAGAGTAAGTGCGTTACTTACCCATATGGATAGTACTAAGAGTAGGTACGTTACTTACCCATATGGTTGGTACCAAGATTAAGTGCCTTACGTACCCATATGGTTGGTCTTTAAAGTAAGTGCGTTACTTACCCATATGGATGGTACCAAGAGTAGGTACGTTACTTACTCATATGGTTGGAACCAAAAGACGGTGCGTTACTTACCCATATAGTTGGTACCAAGAGTAAGTGCGTTACCTACCCATATGGTTGATATTAAGAGTAAGTGCGTTAATTACGCATATGGTTGGTACCAAGAGTAAGTGCGTTACTTACTGATATGGTTGGTATTAAAAGTAAGTGCGTTACTTACCCATATGGTTGGTACTAAGAGTAGGTGCGTTATTTATCCATATGGTTGGTATTAAAAGAAGGTGCGTTACTTACCTATATAGTTGGTACCAAGAGCAAGTGCGTTACTTACCCATATTGTTGGTACCAAGAGTAAGTGCGTTACTTACTCATATGGTTGGCACCAAGAGTTAGTGCGTTACTTACCCATATGGTTGGTACTAAGAGTAATTGCGTTACATACCCATATTGTTGGTACCAAGAGTAAGTGCGTTACTTACCCATATGGTGCGTACTCAATATAAATGCGTTACTTACGCATATGGTTGGTACAAAGAGTAGGTACGTTACTTACCCATATGGTTGGTACCTAGAGTAAGTGCATTACTTACTTATATGGTTGGTACTAAAACTAAGTCCGTTACTTACCCATATGGTTGGTCCTAAGAGTAAGTGCGTTACTTACCCATATCGTTGGTACCAAGAGTGAGTCCGTTACTTACCCATACGGTTGGTACCTGGAGCAAGTGCGTTAGTTACTCATATAGTTGGTACTAAGAGTAATTGCGTTACTCACCCATATGGGTGGTACTAAAAGTAAGTCTGCTGCATACCCATGTGGTTGGTACCAAGAGTAAATGCGTTACGTACCTATTTGTTTGGTATCAAGAGTAAGTGCGTTACTTACCCATATTGTTGGTACCAAGAGTAAGTGCCTTAGTTACCCAGATGGTTACTACTAAGAGTAGGTGCATTATTTACCCATATGGTTGGAATAAAATGTGTGTGCGTTACTTACCTATATAGTTGGTACAAAGAGTAGGTGCGCTACTTACCCATATAGTTGGTACCAAGAGTAAGTGCGTTTCTTACCCATATGGTTTGCACTAAGAGTATGTGTGTTACTTACCCTTATGGTTGGTACGAAAAGTAAGTGCATTACTTACCCGAATAGTTGGTACTAAGAGTAAGTGCGTTACTTACCCATATTGTTTGTAACAAGAGTAAGTACATTACGTACCCATATTGTTAGTACCAAGAGTAAGTGTGTTACTTAGACATGTTGTTGTTACCAAGACTAAGTGTGTTACTTACCCATACTTTAGTTACCGAGAGTAAGTGCGTTACTTACCCATATTGTTGGTACCAAAAGTAAGTTAATTACTTACCCATATGGTTGGTACTAAGAGTAAGTGCGTTACTTAACCTTATGGTTGGTACTAAGAGTATGTATGTTACTTACCCATATGGTTGGTACCAAGAGTAGGTACTTTACTTACCCATATTGTTGCTACCAAGAATAAGTGCGTTATTCAACCATATGGTTGGTACTAAGATTAAGTGCGTTACTTACCCATATAGTTGGTAGTACGAGCAGGTGCGTTACTTACCCATATTGTTGGTACCAAGAGTAAGTGTGTTACTTACCCTTACGGATGGTACTAAAAGTGAATGCGTTACATACCTAAAAAGTTGGTACTAAGATTAAGTCCGTTACTTACTCATATTGTTGCTACCAAGAGTAAGTGCATTACTTGTCCATATGGTTGTTACCAAGAGTTAGAGCGTTACTTACCCATATGGTTGGTATTAAAAGTAAGTGCGTTACCCAAATAGTTGGTACTAAGAGTAAGTGTGATGCTTAGTCATATTGTTAGTACCAAGAGAAAGTACATTATATACCCATATTGTTGGTACCAAGAGTAAGTGCGTTACTTACCCATATTGTTGGTACCAAGAGTAGGTGCGTTATTTACCCATATGGTTGGTACTAACAGTAAGTACGTTACTTACCCATATTGTTGGTACCAAGTGTAAGTGCCTTACTTACCCATATGGTTGGTATTAAAAATAAGTGCGTTACTTACCCAAATGGTTTGTTCTAAGAGTGAGTGCGTTACTTACCCATATTGTTGGTACCAAGTGTAAGTGCCTTAGTTACCCATGTGGTTGGTATTAAGAGTAAGTGCGCTACTTACCCATATGGTTGGTACTAAGAGTTGGTGCGTTATTTACCCAAATGATTGGTATTAAAAGTAGGTGCGTGACTTACCCAGATAGTTGGTACTAGGAGTAAGTGCGTTACTTACCCATATGGTTGGTACAAAGAGTAATTGCGTTACTTACCTAAATAGTTGGTACTAAGAGTAAGTGCGTTACTTTCCTATATTGTTGGTACCAAGGGTAAGTGCCTATTTACCCATATGGTTGGTATTAAAAGTAAGTGCGTTACTTACCGATATTGTTGGTACTAATAGTAAGTGCCTTACCCATATGGTTGGTAATAAACAATAGTGCGTTACTTACCTATATTGTTGGTACCAAGAGTAGGTGCGTTATTTTCCCATGTAGTTGGTAGTAAGAGTAAGTGCCTTACTTACCCATATGGATGGTAGTAAGAGTAAGTGCGATACTTACCCATATGGATAGTACTAAGAGTAGGTACGTTACTTACCCATATGGTTGGTACCAAGATTAAGTGCCTTACGTACCCATATGGTTGGTCTTTAAAGTAAGTGCGTTACTTACCCATATGGATGGTACCAAGAGTAGGTACGTTACTTACTCATATGGTTGGAACCAAAAGACGGTGCGTTACTTACCCATATAGTTGGTACCAAGAGTAAGTGCGTTACCTACCCATATGGTTGATATTAAGAGTAAGTGCGTTAATTACGCATATGGTTGGTACCAAGAGTAAGTGCGTTACTTACTGATATGGTTGGTATTAAAAGTAAGTGCGTTACTTACCCATATGGTTGGTACTAAGAGTAGGTGCGTTATTTATCCATATGGTTGGTATTAAAAGAAGGTGCGTTACTTACCTATATAGTTGGTACCAAGAGCAAGTGCGTTACTTACCCATATTGTTGGTACCAAGAGTAAGTGCGTTACTTACTCATATGGTTGGCACCAAGAGTTAGTGCGTTACTTACCCATATGGTTGGTACTAAGAGTAATTGCGTTACATACCCATATTGTTGGTACCAAGAGTAAGTGCGTTACTTACCCATATGGTGCGTACTCAATATAAATGCGTTACTTACGCATATGGTTGGTACAAAGAGTAGGTACGTTACTTACCCATATGGTTGGTACCTAGAGTAAGTGCATTACTTACTTATATGGTTGGTACTAAAACTAAGTCCGTTACTTACCCATATGGTTGGTCCTAAGAGTAAGTGCGTTACTTACCCATATCGTTGGTACCAAGAGTGAGTCCGTTACTTACCCATACGGTTGGTACCTGGAGCAAGTGCGTTAGTTACTCATATAGTTGGTACTAAGAGTAATTGCGTTACTCACCCATATGGTTGGTACTAAAAGTAAGTCTGCTGCATACCCATGTGGTTGGTACCAAGAGTAAGTGCGTTACGTACCTATTTGTTTGGTATCAAGAGTGAGTGCGTTACTTACCCATATTGTTGGTTCCAAGAGTAAGTGCCTTAGTTACCCAGATGGTTACTACTAAGAGTAGGTGCATTATTTACCCATATGGTTGGAATAAAATGTGTGTGCGTTACTTACCTATATAGTTGGTACAAAGAGTAGGTGCGCTACTTACCCATATAGTTGGTACCAAGAGTAAGTGCGTTTCTTACCCATATGGTTTGCACTAAGAGTATGTGTGTTACTTACCCTTATGGTTGGTACGAAAAGTAAGTGCATTACTTACCCGAATAGTTGGTACTAAGAGTAAGTGCGTTACTTACCCATATTGTTTGTAACAAGAGTAAGTACATTACGTACCCATATTGTTAGTACCAAGAGTAAGTGTGTTACTTAGACATGTTGTTGTTACCAAGACTAAGTGTGTTACTTACCCATATTTTAGTTACCGAGAGTAAGTGTGTTACTTACCCATATTGTTGGTACCGAAAGTAAGTGCCTTACTTACCCATATAGTAAGTGCGTAACTTACCCATATGATTGGTACAAAAAGAATGTGCGTTACTTACCCATATGGTTGGTACCAGGAATAAGTTCGTTTCTCATCGATATGTTTGGTATTAAAAAAAATGTGTTACTTATCCATATGGTTGGTACCAATAGTAAGTGCGTTACTGACCTATATGGTTGGTACCAAGAGTATGTGCGCTACTTACCCATATGGTTGGTATAAAAAATAAGTGCGTTACATACCCACATAGTTGGTACCAAGAGTAGGTGCATTACTTGCCCATATGGTTGGTACTAAGAGTAAGTGCGTTACTTTCCCATATTGTTGGTACCAATAGTAAGTGCGTTAGTTACACATATGGTTGGTACTAAGAGTAGGTGCGTTACTTATCTAAATGGTTGGCACTAAGAGTAAGGGGTTACTTACTCATATTGTTGGTACCAAGAGTAAGTGTGTTACTTACCCATATGGTTGGTACCAAGAGTTAGTGCATTACTTACCCATATGGTTGGTACTAAGAGTAAGTGCGTTACATACTTATATTGTTGGTACCAAGAGTGAGTACGTTACTTACCTATATGGTTGGTACTGTCAACGGGAGTTGTGTGTTGGCCCCGTCCTCGCTTGGGCGGAGCCGACTTCGTGGTCGGGTGTGCGGGAGGTGCAGCCGACCTGCAGCAGTGGTCGGCGCCGACTTCGGGAGGTTGACTTGGGAGGTCGACCTGGCAGGGCGTCGACTTGGTGACGCCGACCTGGTGAAGCCGTCTTGGTGTGGTCGGCTGACAGCAGGACTGGTCGACCTGGAGCCGGTCGACCAGGGGTGCGGTCGACTTGATGTGGTCGACCGGTGGTGGTCGTCGACGTGTGCGGTCGACGGGCACGAAGAAGAGTGGCGCCGACTTCGTGGTGCCGACTTGGGGAGTGGCCGACTTGATGAAGTCGGCTGGTGGTCGTCGACAAGCACGTACAACTTTCGGTCGACTTTCCCTAAGGAAGTCGACGCCGACCTGGTGGTTTCCAGGTCGACCAAGTTACCAGGGCGACGAAGTTCTGCGGAGGTGCGCGACAGTCGCTCATGTGGTTTTGGCGAAGCCGACCTCGGTGGTGGTATCCCGAGGTCGACCTGAAGGATCAGGTGCAGACGTGGGCACGTGGTCGACTTGGTGTCTGTGCTGTGCAGATGACGAAGCAGCACGCCAATCAGCTGCGAGTACCTGCGAAGCAGGTGCGCTGCTGTCCTGCGGGTGCAACGCTGTGCAGCCGCCTTGCTGCAGCGTTGGCACGCCGTCAACTTGCAGTGCTGGCAGACCGCGACTTTGCTCTGCTGGAGCGCGGTCGACCTTGCAGTGCTGGCAGTCGACCTGCTTGCATGCTAGCTCCTGATGTAGTCAGTGTTGCTTTGCTATTATGAACCATTGTTGTGAACTTTTGCTAGTGAAATTCTTGCCAATTTCCCCGTGAATGCGCAAGTAGAGAGAGCACAAGTGAACGACTAAGGAACGAACGCAGAGATCACCCCTAGTACCCCGTGCCTTTCCCCGTAGTCTAGCTCCCACTGTTTTAGTTATCTCCGCATGGAGCGGTGAGCGTGGACGGCACCGCAACGATACCTTCGGTATAGTCGACCTAGGCCCGCATTACCTATTTCGTTCGTAGGCCAGCAGCCGTCCTAGTCGCCATGGTAGGCCATGAGCCTGAGTCAGGCGTAGCAAATACCCTGCAGGCGAGGGAGGCTGATGTCACGAGACGTCACGCTAACAAGCGAGGGAGGCTGATGTCACGAGACGTCACGCCAACAACGACTACGGAGGAGCGAGCTTGGAGGTTCTGCTCCTGGGAACCCGCGCAGTGGGCGAGCGAGCACCCTCCCCCCCGTGCTGAAGTCGGCGACGTGTCTCGGCCGGTCAACAACGAAGTCGGCCGACGATGGCGTCGACGGCGGTGCTCAAGTCGGCAGCAGTGCGGGAGGCACGTCGATGCAGAGAGGAGTGATTCACGCCGATGAAGTCGGCGGCGTTCAGGCGCGAGGGTTGCAGTCGTCGGCAGCAGCAGGCTCCTCGCAGGGCGACGTTGGAGGACGTCGAAGCGGTGTGACGCCGGCGTCGGCGACCCACGTGACGGCGAGTGGGATTGCGCCGACCTACGGCTACTTCAAATTTACGCCGGACAAGATCGCCGTCAGCCCCCTGCTGGTCGGCCGCCACGACCTCCTCACGTGGAAGGAGGTCATCGAGCCCCAGCTGGAGATGGCCGGCTTGATGTGCTTCGTCGAGGGCAGTGTGGAGACGCCACCTGCGAGCAACGCCGAGCTGCGCGCGGAGTTCCGCACCGTGCACCTGCTCACCTTCACGGTCATCTCGCGGTGTTGCTCGCCGGGCGTGCAGATCGCCTTGAAGTCGTGCAGGAGCTACTTGGACGCCGGCCACCAGGCGTGGCAGTTCATCAGTTGACGTACCAGGTCATGGACGACCTGTACATTGGAGTAGCAGCTGACGCATCTGCGGAGGGGCCAGCAGGAGACAGCGACCGACTACTGGAAACGGGCTCGGCTAATTCTTGCCAACATGCGGATGGCTGGCGTTCAGTACTCGACGGCGTCCTACATCACGCACGTCCTGATGAAGCGGCTGATGGTGGGCACACGGGAGTCACTCAACGAGGACTCGTTGACCTCGTACATCCTCAGGGACGAGGCGATGCAGGAGGCCGACAAGTCCACGGAGCTCCTACCGCAGACGAACTACGTCGCCCCGACGATGCAAGGAAGTCGGCCGGGGCAGCGCGGCAAGCCTGGCGGCAGTGGTAGCGAAGTGGGCGATCGGCCAAGGACGCCGACAACGCAAAGTCGGCCAAGAACAACGGTCGTGGAGGAGGAAGTCGGTGTCGGGAGTGCTGGATCTGCGGCGACCCTGACCACCTCTCCTTCGAGTGCCCCGACCGCAGGGATTCTGACGACGGTGACACAAGGGTGGCCGAGGGAGGTCTGCCAGGTGTCACCCTCGTCGGGAGAGCTAGCCGCGCAAGGAGAAGCAGTCAACCAAGTCGACCTCGGCGAAGGACGCCGACTCCTCCTCCGGTGACTAGGGGCGAGGCGACGGGGAGGCGTCGTGCTCGCTGGTCGGCGTCGTGGAGCCGACCGTCTCGCTGGCGCCGGAGGCCAGCGAGGACTTCCAGGCGGTGGCGGTAGCTGTGCAGGCGAACCCTGCGGTGATCCTGCTTGACAGCGGTTGCTCTCACCACCTGATGGGGACGAATGAGGCCTTCATCGATCTGGAGCAGAGCGGCGTCGTCAAGAACGTGCGCGGCTTCAACGGGGCTCTGCTGGACGTCAAAGGCCGCGGTACAGTTGTCCTGCAAGGAGCAGCCGGGAAGCAGGTGCTCATCCCCGACGTGCTATACGTCCCGGGAGTGCATGCGAACCTGTTGTCATCCGGCCAGCTGCAGGATGACGGTGACGGGATGCTCCTCGTCTCGGCGGCGGGGGAAGTGCTCGGTCGGGCGACGTACACCGGCCGGATCCTCTGCACCGACCTTCGTCCCTGCTCGGCGAAGTCGACGACGCCCACGTCGAAGGTGGTGGCACTGCGGGCGATCTTCTCGGCGACGAAGTCGACGTCGGCACGGTTGCACGCCAGGCTTGCACACGTCGGCGTCGAAACCATCACGAGCTCGGCGAAGCACGAGGTCGCCACCGGCCTGGACATCAAGCCGTCGACCGGCACCGACTCTCCGTGTGTCTCGCGCAGCACACCTTCCCCGACAAGGGCTTGGACGCCGACGACGCCCTGGCCGTCATGCACATTGACTTGTGCGGGCCGTTTCGGGTGGCTGCCAAGGACGGGAGCTTGTACCTCCTGCTGCTGAAGGACCGCAAGACCCGCTCTGTGTGTGTAAGGCCGGTCGCCAAGAAGTCCGACGTGCTGCGGTAGTTCGAGAAGTGGCTGGTGGTGGCTGAGCGGCAGAAAAAGAAGTCGGAGCTAATGCTGCGCTCTGACCGGGGAGGGGAAGTTCCTCAGAAAGGAGTTCACCGCCTTCGTGGATGGCAAGGGAATCGTCCACGACTTGACCTGCCCCTACACACCGCAACAGAACGGCATGGCGGAGCGGGAGATGCAGACGGTGGTGGAGTCGGGGCGGACGATGCTGCTGCACATGGGCGTGCAGCAACACTGGTGGCACCTCGCCCTACGGCAGGCCGTCTGGGTGCGCAACTGCCTGGAGAGGTCGATGCTGCCTCCGGGGACGACTCCGCACCAGTTGCTGACCGGCAAGAAGCCCGACTTGACGCTGGCCCGTGTGTGGGGCTGCATGGCGCAGTTCCTGGTCCCCGAGAAGCAGCGTGGTGGCAAGCTGAAGCCGAAGGCCAGATGGGGCCTTCACCTCGGTGTGTCGGAGGAGAGTAAGGGCTGGGAGCTCCTCGACCTCACCGACAACAAGGTGGTCACTACGTCCGACGTGGTGTTCTACGAGACGATGTCGCTGGAGGTGTGGAAGTCGGAGCATGGGACGGCGTCGGGGCGGACGCCGGTCGACCAGCCGACGGACATCTCGACGGCGACACTCCCCTTGCTCGCCGAGGTCGGTGAGATTGCTGATGAGGACGCCGAGGACGTCCGCCCTCTTTGCTCTACCCCTGCCCCTCCTGCCCCAACCCTTGTCGCCGACCTGCATGAGCTGACGTCGACGTCGGCCAGCGGCGATGAGGGGAGCAGTGGGGCATCGCCTGTGGCGCCGGCCAAGAGCATCGCCGGTGGCCAACGTGGCGTAAAGCAAGTCGGCGTGGGAGAGAAGTCGACACCGACAGGGGAGCAGCAGGCAGAGGACGAGCAGCCGTCTCGGGTGAAGTCGGCGAAGGAGGCATCGGCAGAGAAGAAGCCCACAGGGGAGCAGCCAGCAGCGAAGTCGACCAAGGAGCAGTCGACGACCGGGCAGTCGGCAGGGGAGCCGACGACAGGGGAGCAGTCGGCAATGACGCCGACTTTGGTGCAGCAGGACGTGGAGGACAACGAAGCTGGTGCTGGTGAAAGGGAGCAGTTGGAGCAGTCCACCGACAGCGACGTGGTGGAGGTGCAGATCGACCAGCCTGGACTACGGCGTTCAGGTCGAATTCGAGGGCCGCCTGAGCGGCTGACCTACCATGTCTGCCTCCCGCCAGCCGCCTACACCACGGTGTACGACGACCCCGATGATGGCATGCTGTACGACGACGCCAAAGATGACGTCGACTTGCCGGAGCTTGACCCCGACATGCACGCCGACCCCGAACACCGCTGGGACATCGCGACGATGACGGTGAAGGAGGTGTTGGCGAGCTGGAAGGGCAAGGCGGTGAAGGCCGCCATGGACGAGGAGATCCGCAGTCTCATCGGCATGGGCACCTGGGAGCTGGTCGAACGCCCACGCGGGGTGAACATAATGAAGAACCGGTAGCTGCTGATGACCAAGTACCACGTCGACGACACGGTCGCCCGGGAGAAGGCGAGGCTGGGCGTGAACGGCTTCACGCAGGTGTATGGCGCCGACTACGACGAGACGTACACACAGAAATCCGGCAGGAGTTTCTACTAAGAAATTTGAAAAAAACATTGAGAATATAGTACAAAATGAGACATGCAAGTTGATATGACTATAATGGCATCGCAACCCCTAGCAAGGATTCTGCAAGGCGAACTGCCAGCGCAGCATCAGAGCGGCTCGTCAACGCTGAAACAGGGCGGCCTGCCAACGTAGCAGAAGGGCGACGTGCCAACGCTGCAGCAGGGCGGCCTGCCAGCGTTGCTGTCGCAGATGAATATCTGCGCACTGGTGCGCACCTACCAAGTAGGTGCAGGTCGACGGTTTCACCGTCAGGCACATTGCGCAGGTGCCAGGTAGAAAACGTGTCGTCGGTTTCACCAGGTGTCCACCGACGAGCACGTGATGCCATTCCGCAGGTCAAATTTCGCCAAAACCCCCTGAGCGAAATTCGCATGCCTTCGCAGAGCTTCGCAGTCGCGCGAATTCGACTAGTTCGCCAAGACTAGATTTGCCGAACAGCACCACTCGATCAAAGAACAAGGCTCGTCGAAACGGACCCCGTCCGTCAGAGTTCGCGCGACTCACCAGCCGATCAGAGGACGAGTTCGTCGAAGATCACCCACTCGACCGGAGCTCGTCGATGGGCTAGCCGACCAGAGGACAGCCTCCTCGAAAACCACCCGTTGTTTCAGAGGACGCGCCGGCCGACTAAATCTGAGAGCCCATCCAACGACCGCTTTCGTCAAATTCACCATGGCGTCGCAGAGAATGCCTGCGCCCAAGCGAGGGCGGGGCCTTTCACTTCGACACTCCCCTGCCCAGCTCAAGCTTGGGTCCCCACACACAAGGTCCACCCATAACCCAGAGGGATAGAGTACAAGGAGAAATCTCGCCGGCGTGCACAACCCCGCACGCCGATCACCGCACCAGCCATGTTAGAGGAAATGGCGCCTACTACTGCACGTCGTCGTCGTCGCCGGCGTCGGCAAGGCGAACTTGGCCGACCGCGACGGAGCGCCGGTTGAAGGCCGGAAAATGCAGCGCCTTAGTGAGGAAGTCCAGCGCAATCTTATTGCGCTTCACCATCTGCTGCAGCCAGGCGTAGCGTCGCTCCATGTGCTTGAGGTTGCCCTTCAGCCCCAAGCCCTCAGCGACCGCGATGGCGGACTGATTGTCCACGTTCAGAGCAGTCGGCGTCCCAGCGTCGAGGAGCTGGAACTCCGCGAGGAGGAATCGAAGTCGACGAGCCTCCTTGCCGGCTTCGGTGACCGCGATGTACTCCGACTCCGTCGAGGACAGAGGTCACGCACTTGATGCTTTGGCTCGTCAGCTGCACCGCCGAAGGTGAAAACGTAGCCATTCGTGCTCCTACGTTGTCGCCAGCGTCGTCCGCGTCCGCGTAGCCGACCAGTTTCAGAGTTTCCGGCCCGCCGCCGAACTCCAGAGCAGCATCGCGCGTATCGGCGAGATAGGTGAGGCAGCGATCGACCTCGCGCCGGTGCTGGTCGCTCCTCACCGTCAGACCAGACCCCAGCTTGCTGCACGCAAAGGCGATGTCGAGCCGAGTTGTCGTGGCAGCGAACTGCAGCGAACCGACCTTCTGACGGTACTCCTCCTCTTCGCGCGACTGGAAGTCCTCGTCGTCGAAAGTCAGCTCGGCGTAGGCCTCGACGGAAACGGGCACCTTCGGACGCCGACCAGTCTGCTCCTTGTCGATGAAACGCCTACGCAGCTTGTCAACGTAGGACTGCTGGTGCAGGCACAGCTTCCGCGCCGGACGGTCGCGCACGATTTTGAGGCCCAAATACTTATCGACCGGGATGATCTCGCGCAGCTCAAAGGCGGCATCCAGCAGCTCCTTCAGCTCCTTCAGCATCTCGGTACTGCTGCTGGCGGCGAGCAGGTCGTCGACGTAGATGAGCACCCAGCACGCCACTCCGTCGTCGCCAACTCTAAAATATAGAGCCTCGTCGACCTGGCTCTTGCTCCAGCCAGCGCCTTGTCAGCACAGCGTCGAGCGCCGAGTACCTTAGTAGAGGGCTCTGCTTCTGCCCGTACAAGCTCTTCAGAAGCTTGCATACGCGGGCGGTGCCGTCGTTGTAGTAAGCCGGCTGGTCCATGTAGAGCACGCGGTCGAGCTTGCTCTGCGGAAAAGCATTCTTCATGTCTAGCTGCATGAGGTGAAGGTCGAGGACGGCGACGATGCTACGGATAATTCGCAGCGTGACGTAGCTCCCGACTGGTGCGTACGTCTCGTCGTAATCAGCTCCGTAGATTTGCGTGAAGCCTTTCACCACCAAGCGCGCCTTTTCGCGGGCGACCGTGTCGTCGACGTGGTACTTCGTCGTCAGAACCCAGCGGTTCTTCATGACATTGACGCCGCGCGGGCGCTCCACCAGCTCCCATGTGCCGTTGGTGATAAGACTTCGAATCTCCTCGTCCATCGCCGCTTTCACCGCCTTGCCCTTCCAGCTCGCCAACGCCTCCTTGACCGTCATGTTGGCGATGTCCCAGCGGTGCTCTGGGTCGGCGTGCATATCGGGGTCGAGCTCGGGCAGGTCGACGTCGGTCTGCGCATCATCGAGCAGCGTGCTGTAGGAGGTCGGCGGCAGGCAAGCATGGTAGCTCAGCTTCTCGCGAGGCTTGCTAAAGTTGGAGTGGGTGGAACGTCGAACTGCAGGCTTGTCGGCCGAGACTTCCACCACGTCGCTGTCGCTGGGCTGCTCCCCGGTCGACAGCTCTCCGTCATCGCCATTGATGACTTCAACAACGTCACTCGATGTGCCATCGTCGAACTGCTCCCCTGTCGTCCGCTCCTCTGCAGCGAGATCCTCGTTCGACGGCTTTTCTGTCGACGGCTCCTCTGAAACACGCTCCCCGTTCGGCGGCTCCTCTGAAACGCGCTCCCTGTTCGGCGGCTCCCCTGTCGATGGCTCCTCTGAAACGCGCCTCCTGTTCGACGGCTCCCCTGTCGACTTGCTCGCTGACCAGACCACGTCGACCGCCAGCGATGCCGATAGGCGGAGCCGAAGGCGATGCACCAATGCTCCCCTCATCGCTGGCGGCCGACGTCGATGCCGACTTAGGCAGGCCGGAGGCGAGCGATGGGAGGGAGGGGGGAAGAGGCGGAGGAGGTTTCGACGAGGGCGGAATGGAGGGAGCGTGATCGTCTGACGAACCGTCGTCCTCGGCGGCGAGCAACTGAATCGCCGCCGGCGATGGACCCGTCAGCGGAGAAACCTTCGTCCGCTCCGACGCCGGCCCATGCTCCGCCTTCCACTCCTCCAGAGACATTGTCTCGTAGAAGATTGCTTCCACGGTTGTGACAACGCGGTTGTCGGTGAGGTCGAGCACCTCCCATCCCTTGCTCTCCGGCGAAACACCGAGGTGAATTCCCCAGCGTGCCTTCGGTGCCAACTTTCCGCCACGCTGCTGCTCCGGGACCATGAACTGCACCATGCAGCCCCACACGCGCGCTAGAGTGAGATCCGGCTTCTTGTCGAACAGCAGCTCATATGGCGTCGTCCTCGGAGGAAGGGAGGTCCGTTCAAGACAGTTGCGCACCCAGACGGCGTGGCGAAGGGCGAGGTGCCACCAGTGATGCTTCACCCCGATGTGAAGCAGCATCGTCCGCACAGCTTCGACGACCGTGCGCATCTCCCGCTCCGTCATGCCATTTTGCTGCGGAGTGTAGGGGCACGTGAGGTTGTGGAGGATACCCTTGTCCTCGACAAGGTCGGTGAATTTCTTGCCAAGGAATTCGCCCCCGCGATCAGAGCGCAGCCTTTTCACCGACGTCGAAGTCTGCCGCTCCACTTCTTTCAGCCACTTCTCGAAGACGCCGAGCACGTCGCTCTTTTTTGCGATCGGGCGGACCCACACAAAGTGGGTCTTGCGGTCCTTGAGGAGGAGGAAGTAGAGGCTCCCATCCGCGGCAGCCACACGGAAGGGGCCGCAGAGGTCAATGTGCACGACGTCGAGGGCGTTTTCAGCATCCGAGCCTTTCTCTGGGAAAGTATGCCGCGCCAGCTTGCCGCCGACGCAGGAGGCACCCGGCAGGTCAGCTCCAGTCAACTTCTTGATGTCCAGACCGATGGCAACTTCATGCTTCGCCGAACTCGTAATCGTATCGACGCCGACGTGCGCGAGCCTCGCGTGCCACCTGTCCGGTGTCGACTTCGTCGCTGAGGCGATCGTCCACAGAGCAACTGCCTCCGTTGAAGATGATGTCGATTTCGAGGAGCAGGGCCGGAGGTCGGTGCAGATGACTCGGCCGGTAAACCGTGCTCGACCGAGCACGTCGCCTGCAGCGGAAACGAGCAGCATCTCGTCACCCTCGTCCTGCAGCTTCACGCCGTTGTCCTTCAGCTGACCAGCCGATAGCAGGTTGTGTGCACGCCCGGAACGTACAACACGTCGGGTATGAGAATCGGCTTCCCGACCTCTCCTTTCAGAGCAACTGTGCCACGACCTTCGACGTTCTGAAGCGCCCCGTTGAATCCGCGCACGTGACGGATTTCGCCTCCTGGCTTCATGTCGACGAAGGCCTCACGCTTTCCCATCAGACGATGGGAGCAGCCACTGTCGAGGAGCACCACGGTCGGATTCGCCTGCACGGCTGCTGCGACCGCCTGGAAGTCTGCTCCAGCCTCCGGCGCCAGCGAAAAATTTGGCTCGACCACGCCAACCATCGAACAAGAGGCTTCCTTGCCGGTCGAGGTATCTCCCTCTGATTTCGACGCTGTTTTCGACGACGCTGGCTTCTCCTTGCGCGGCTGGTTGTCTCGACGATGACGGTCGCTGTCAGGCTTCCCGTCCTCTGGTCGACGGGCGTTTTCAGACTTTCCGCGGCTTCCTCTTTGATCGTCGTCGGACTTGTCGCGGTCAGGGCAGTCGTACGAGAGGTGGTCGGGATCTCCACAATTGTAGCAGCGGCGTCCTCCTCGACGCGAAACACTGCTACCGCGATCATTGCTTTTTGCCGACTTCCCGCAGTCGGCGCCCTCCGACGACTTCGTGTTCGACGACTTTCCGCCACCGCCTCCGCCTCCGCCCGACTTCCCACGCTGCCCCGTCTGATGTCCCTGCTTCGTCGGAGCAACGTAGTTGGCCTGCGGAAGGAGCTCCGTAGACCGCTCAGACTCCTGCATGAACTCGTCCTGGATGATGTGGCTCGAAAGCGAGTCCTCGTTCAGAGTCTCGCGCGTGCCGGGAATCGTCAGCATCCTGCGCATTAGGTTGTAGCCCGAGGGGAGGCCATTGATGACATGCGTGACATACGACGCCACCGAGTATTCGACGCCGGCCATCCGCAGGTCGGCCAGAATTTGCCGCGCTCGATTGCAGTACTCGGTCGCCGATTCCTGCTCGCCCATCCGAATGTTGGTCAATCTCATCTCCAGTTGGCTGATGTAGAGGTCGTCTGTCGCTTTGTAGGTCCGCATGATGTACTTCCACGCTTGGTAGCCGGCGTCCACTCGAAATCGGCACGGCTTCAACGCAACTTGCACCAACGGCGAACAGCACCTCGAAATGACCATGAAGGTCAGAAGATGAGCAGCGCGAAATTCCACCCAGAGTTCAGAGTCGTCTTCGTCCGGCGTCTCCACATTGCTGTCGACGAACTTCTTCAATCCGGCGATCTCTAGCTGAGGCTCGATAGATTCTATCCATGTGATTAAGTCGTGTCGTCCTTCGAGCGGCTTCGGCACAGTGATCTTGTCCGGCAAAATTTTGAAGTAGCCGTACGCCGGCGCGATGCCTCCGTCTCGACCAGCCGACGCATGAGTCGCCGAATGACGTCGACCATCGATGTTGCCGTTTGAGCTTTCTGCAGCCGCCGTCGACCGCAGTACTTGCGCCTGCATTCCGCCAACGCTGAAGTCGGCGGCCCGAATCACTCCGTGAACCCTCATGCTTCCGCCACCGACAACATTGCCGCCGTCACCTTCGTTGAGCACGGGTCGGGGAGAGGCGGACGCGCCGTCCGCTTCAGCACGGGGAGGGGGATTCTCACGCGCCCACTGCGCACGAGTTCCTAGGAGCAGAATCTCCAAGTCCGCCTCGCTGTAGTCGCCAGCTTTGTGGCGTGCCCGAACACCATCCTATCGCGCCTGCAGGGTATCCTCTACGCCTGCTTCGACCTCGTGGTCTACCATGGCGATTACGATGGCTGCCGGCCTAACAATTTAGGTAAGGCGCAAAGTTGTCGAATCTGAAGGTCTATCGCGGGCCGTCCACGCTCACCGCACCATGCGGAGAGTCACCCAACAACGGGAGTGGACTACGGAGGAGGGCACGGGGTTGTGCAGGTGATCGTAGCGCTCTAGTAGCGTTCTTACTACTTGCTGTGTACAAAGAGAAATTTGGCAAGAGTTTCCACTAAGAAATTTGAAAAGAACATTGTGAATAGAGTACAAAATGAGGCATGCAAGTCGATATGACTAGAATGGCATTGCAACCCCTAGCAAGGATTCTGCAAGGCGAACTGCCAGCGCAGAATCCGAGCGGCTCGCCAACGCTGAAACAGGGCGGCCTGCCAGCGTAGCAGAAGGGCGACGTGCCAACGCTGCAGAAGGGCGGCCTGCCAGCGTTGCTGTCGCAGATGAATATCTGCGCACTGGTGCGCACCTACCAAGTAGGTGCATGTCGACTGTTTCACCGTCAGGCACATTGCGCAGGTGCCAGGTAGAAAACGTGTCGTCGGTTTCACCAGGTGTCCACCGACGAGCACGTGATGCCATTCCGCAGGTCGAATTTCGCCAAAACCCCCTGAGCGAAATTCGCATGCCTTCGCCTGCCGTCGAATTCACCATGGCGTCGCAGAGAATGCCTGCACCCAAGCAGGGCGGGCCCTTTCACTTCGACAGCCTTCGCCTGCAGCAAGCTGAGGAGCGGCCTCGCGGTGAGGAGCGACCAGCACTGGCGCGAGGTCGACCGCTGTCTCGCCTAGCTCGCCGACACCCGTGACACCACCCTGGAGTTCGGCGGTGGACCAGAGTCGCTGAAGCTGGTCGGCTACGTGGACGCCGAGGACGCCGGCGACAAGCAGAAGCGGGCGGCTACGTGTTCGTCTACGGAGGGGCCGCCGTCTCCTGGTCGAGCCAACGCATCTAGTGCGCGACGTTGTCGTCGACCGAGTCGGAGTTCGTGGCGGCAACCGAGGCCGACAAGGAGGGACGCCGACTTCGCTTCCTTCTTGCAGAGTTCCAGCTGCTGGACGCTGGGACGCTGACCGTCCTTCGGGAGGTCAACTAGTTGGCTATCACGGTCGCCGAAGGCTTGGGGCTGCAGGGCAACCTCAAGCACATGGAGCGGCAATATGCCTGGCTGCAGCACATGGTGAAGCGCGGGAAGTTCACACTGAAGTACATCCCGACCACCGAGCAGCCGGCCGACTTCTTGACGAAGGCGCTGCACGTTCCGGCCTTCAACCGGTGCTCCATCGCAATCGGCCAAGTGCGTCTGGCCGACGTCGGCGACGGTGAAGATGACGTGCAGCAGTAGGTGCCGTGCCCTCTTGCTGGTCTTCGGTGATCGGCGTGCTGTGTGTTGTGTGCACGCCGACGGACTATTCTCCGAGTAATGCTGCCGTGTGGGCTGGAGGCCCAAGCGTGAACGCGGCAGGGGAGTGTCAACGGGAATTGTGTGTTGGCCCCGTCCTCGCTTGGGCGAAGCCGACTTTGTGGTCGGGTGTGCGGGAGGTGCAGCCGACCTGCAGCAGTGGTCGGCGCCGACTTTGGGAGGTCGACTTGGGAGGTCGACCTTGCAGGGCGTCGACTTTGTGACGCCAACCTGGTGAAGCCGTCTTGGTGTGGTCGGCTGACAGCAGGACTGGTCGACCTGGAGCCGGTCGACCAGGGGTGCGGTCGACTTGGTGTAATCGACCGGTGGTGGTGGTAGACCTGTGCGGTCGATGGGCACGAAGAAGAGTGGCGCAGACTTCGTGGCGTCGACTTGGGGAGTGGCCGACTTGATGAATTCGGTTGGTGGTCGTCGACTTGGGCAGTCGACGAGCACGTACAACGTTCGGTCGACTTTATTCGAGGAAGTCGACGCCGACCTGGTTGTTTCCAGGTCGACCAAGTTACCCGGGCGACGAAGTTCTGCGGAGGTGCGCGACAGTCGCTCAGGTGGTTTTGGCGAAGCCGACCTCGGTGGTGGTATCCCGAGGTCGACCTGGAGGACCAAGTGCAGACGTGGGCACGCGGTCGACTTGGTGTCTGTGTTGTGCAGATGACGAAGCACAGCACGCCAATCAACTGCGAGCACCTGCGAGCAGGTGCGCTGCTGTCCTGCGGGTGCAACGCTGTGCAGCCGCCTTGCTGCAGCGTTGGCACGCCGTCGACTTGCAGTGCTGGCAGACCGCGACTTTGCTCTGCTGGAGCGCGGTCGACCTTGCAGTGCTGGAACGCGGTCGACCGTGCTGCGCTGGCAGTCGACCTGCTTGCATGCTAGCTCCTGATGTAGTCAGTGTTGCTTTGCCATTGTGAACCATTATTGTCAACTTTTGCTAGTGAAATTCTTGCCAATTTCCCCGTGAATGCGCAAGTAGAGAGAGCACAAGTGAACGACTAAGGAACAAACGCAGAGATCACCCATAACACCCCGTGCCTTTCCCCGTAGTCTAGCTCCCATTGTTTTAGTTATCTCCGCAGGTACAAAACGTAAGTGTGTTACTTACCTAAATAGTTGGTACTAAGAGTAAGTGCGTTACCCATTGTTGGTACCAAGAGTAAGAGAGCTACTTTCCCATATGGTTGGTACCAAGAGTTGGTGCGTTACTTACCCATATGGTTGGTACTAAGAGTAAGTGCGTTACTTACACACTTATTGCTAGTACCATCCATATGGGTAAATAACTAACTTACTCTCAGTACCAACCATATGGGTAAATAACGCACTTACTCTTGGTACCAGCCATATGGGTAAGTAACGCACTTACTCTTAGTACCAACCATAAAAGTAAGTAACGCACTTACTCTTGGTACCAACAATATGGGTAAGTAACGTACCTACTCTTGGTACCAACCATATGGGTAAGTAACGTACCTATTCTTTGTACCAACAATACGGGCAAGAAACGCTCTTACTCTTAGTACCAACCATATGGGTAAATTAGGCGCTTACTCTTGGTACAAACCATATGATTAAGTAACGCTCGTACTCTTAGTCCCGACCATATGAAGATCTAACGCACTTATTCTTGGTACCAACCATATGCGTAAATGTACCAACCATATGGGTAAGTAACGCACATATTCTTGGTACCAAGCATATGGGTAAGTAACGCACTTACACTTAGTACCTACCACATGGATAAGTAACGCACGAACTCTTGGTACCAACAATATAAGTAAGTAATGCACTAATTCCTAGTACCAACCATATGAGTAAGTAACACACTTACTCCTAGTACCAACCATATGATAAGTAACGCAGCTACTCATAGTACCAACCATATGGGTAAGTAACGCACTTACTCTTGGTACCAACAGTATGGGTAAGTAAAGTACCTACTCTTGGTACCAACCATATGGGTAAGTAACGTACCTACTCTTGGTACCAACAATACGGGTAAGAAACGCACTGACTCTTAGTACCAACCATATGGGTAATTAAAGCACTTACTCTTGGTACCAACCATTGCGTAAGTAACGCACGTACTCTTAGTACCGACCATATGAAGATCTAACGCACTTACCCTTGGTACCAACAATTTGGGTAAGTAACGCACTTACTCTTGGTACCAACCATATGGGTAAGTAACGCACCAATCACATGGATAAGTAGCGCACTAACTCTTGGTACCAACAATATGTGTAAGTAACGCACTTACTCTTGGTTCCAACAATATGGGTAAGTAACGCACATATTCCTAGTACCAACAATATGGGTAAGTAACGCATATATTCCTAGTACCAACCATATGAGGAAGTAACGCACTTACTCTTGGTACCAACCATATGGGTAAGTAACGCAGTTACTCCTAGTACCAACCATATGGATAAGTAACGCACTTACTCTTGGTACCAACAGTATGGGTAAGTAAAGTACCTACTCTTGGTACCAACCATATGGGTAAGTAACGTACCTACTCTTGGTACCAACAATGCGGGTAAGAAACGCACTAACTCTTAGTACCAACCATATGGGTAAATAAAGCACTTACTCTTGGTACCAACCATATGCATAAGTAACGCATGTACTCATACTACTGACCATATGAAGATCTAACGCACTTACTCTTGGTACCAACCATATGGGTAAGTAACGCAGTTACTCCTAGAACCAACCATATGGGTAAGTACCGAACTTACTCTTGGCACCAACAATATGGGTAAGTAACACACTAACTCCTAGTACCAACCATATCGGTAAGTAACGCACTTACTCCTAGTACCAACCATATGGGTAAGTAACGCATATAGTCTTGGTACCAATGATATAGGTAAATAACGCACTTACTCTTGGTACCAACCATATGTCTAAGTGACGCACTCATTCTTAATACCAACCATATGGGTAAGTCAGACAATTACTCTTGGTACCATCAATATGGGTAAGTAACGCACATTCTCTTGGTACCAACAATATGGGTAAGAAACGCACTTACTCTTGGTACAAACAATATGGGTAAGTTACGGACTTACTCTTAGTATCAACCATATGAAGAGGTAACGCACTTACTCTTAATACCAACCATACGGGTAAGTAATGCGGAGATAACTCTAGCAACGGGAGCTAAGCTACGGGCTAGGCACGGGGTAGGAGGGATCTCTGCGTTCGTTCCTTAGTCGTTTCCTTGTGCTTGCACTACTTGCTGGTTCACGGGGAAGTTGGCAAGAGTTTCACCAGCAAAAGTTCACAACAATGGTACAAAGAGAGTTGAAGAGAGTGACTACATCAGATGCTTAGCAACCTAGCACACCAGCAAGTCGACCTCCAGCACCCCCTGAGGGCGACTTGCCAGCAAGGCGACCTCAGGCGCCCATGTGCATTGCAAGGCTGGCGTGCCAGCACACACCAGCATTAGGCCACCATGTGCACATGTGCGCGCACCTACTTCGCAGGTGCCAGGTGACAGTTGAGTACGACGTGCACCGTCACGCACATTGCGCAGGTGCCAGGTCGAGCACGTGCTAACGGTTGCACATGTGGAGCCATGTCGACCTCGGGATACCGAACCGCAGGTCGACTTTGCAAATCCCTCCTGGGCGATGGTCGCGCACCTCGCAGAGCCCCGTCGCCCGGGTAACCTGGTCGACCAGACAACCATGTCGACCAGCTGCTTCTCCGCGTGCCCGTCGACCGCCCAGGTCGACGTCCACCTCCAGTCGACCACACCAAGTCGACCAACACCCTCGGTCGACCAGCTCCAGGTCAACCACACTCCTGGTCGACCAGCTCCAGGTCGACCAGTCAGCTGTCAGCCGACCACACCAAGTCGGCTGCCCCAAGTCGACGTCCCCAAGTCGACGCCTTTCGCAGGTCGACCTCCCAAGACCGACCACCTGAACTCAGCGCCCTCCAAAGTCGGCGCCACTGCAGTGACCTCCGTGCAGGTCGACCAGCCACGTCGACCAGCTCGCCCACTGCTACAGGTCGGCTCCGCCCAAGCGAGGACGGGGCCAACCACAACTCCCGTTGACACTCCCCTGCCGAGTTCACGCTAGGGTCCCCAGCCCACACGGCAGCACGATTCAGAGAATTAACCATATGTGTAAGTAACGGTACCAACCATTTGGGTAAGTAACGCGTTTACTCTTAGTTCCAACCATATGGGTAAGTAACGCAGTTACTCTTAGTGCTAACCTTATGGGTAACTAACGCAGTTACTCTTGGTACAAACCATATGGGTAAATAACGCACTTATTTTATATACCAACTATATGGGTAAGTAACGCACATACTCTTGGTACCAACCATATGGGTAAGTATCGGACTTACTCTTGGTACCAACAATATGGGTAAATAACGCGCTTACTCTTAGTACCAACCATATGTGTAAGTAACGCACTTATTCTTAATACCAACCATATGGGTAAGTCAGGCAATTACTCATGGTACCAACAATATGGGTAAGTAACGCACTTACTCCTAGTACCAACCATATTGGTAGGTAGCGTATTTACTCCTAGTACCAACCATATGGGTAAGTAACACTCTTACTCTTAGTACCAACCAGATGGGTAAGTAACGCACATGCTCTTCGTACCAACAATATGAGTAAGTAACGCACTTTCTCTTGGTACCAACAATATGGGTAAGTAACGCACTTACTTTTAATACTAACCATATGAAGAAGTAACGCACTTACTCTTAATACCAATCATATAGGCAAGCAACGCACTTACTCTTAGTACCAACCATAATGCTAAGTAACGCACTTATTACTAGTACCATCCATATAGGTAAATAAAGCACTTACTCTTAGTACCAACCATTTGGGTAAGAAACGCACTTACTCTTGGTACCAACAATATGGGTAATTAACGTACCTACTCTTGGTACCAACCAGATGGGTAAGTAACGTACCTAATCTTGATACCAAGAATACGGGTCAGGAACGCACTTACTCTTAGTACCAACCATATGGGTAAATAATGCACTTTGGTACCAACCATATGCGTAGGTAACGCACGTTCTCTTAGTACCGACCATATGAAGATCTAATGCACTTACTCTTGGTGCCAACAATATGGGTAAGTAAAGCACTTACTCTTGGTACCAACCATATAGGTAAGTAACGCACTTACTTTTGGTTCCAACAATATGGGTAAGTAACGCACAATTCCTAGTACCAACCATATCGGTAAGTAATGCATTTACACTTGGTACCAACAATATGAGTAAGTAACGCACAAACTCATAGTATCAACCATATCGGTAAGTAATGCACTTACTCCTAGTACCAACCATATGGGTAAGTAACGCACTTTGTCTTGGTACCAACAATATGGGTAAGTAACGCAGTTACTCTTAGAACCAACAATATGGTTAAGTAACACACTTACTCTTGGTACCAATAATATGGGTAATGCACTTACTCTTAGTACCAACCATATAGGTAAGTAACGCAGTTACTCCTAGTACCAACCATATTGGTAAGTAACGCACTTACTCTTGGTACCAACAATATGGGTAAGTAAGGCACTAACTCCTAGTACCAACCATATCGGTAAGTAACGCACTTACTCCTAGTACCAACTATATAGGTAAATAACGCACATCCTCTTGGTACCAACAATATGGGTAACTAACGCACTTACTCTTAGTACCAACCATGTGTCTAAGAAACGCACTTATTCTTAATACCAACCACACGGGTAAGTCAGGCAATTACTCTTGGAACCAACGATATGGGTAAGTAACGCATTTACTCTTAGTACCAACCATATGGGTAAGTGACGCACGTACTCTTAATACCAACCATATGGGTAGGTAACGTACTTACTCCTAGTACCAACCATATGGGTACTCTTAGTACCAACCATATGGGTAACGCATATATTCTTGGTACCAACAATAGGGGTAAATAACGCACTTACTCTTGGTACCAACAATAAGGGTATCTACGGCACTAACTCCTAGTACCAACCATATCGGTACGTAACGCAGTTACTCCTAGTACGAACTATATAGGTAAATAACGCACATACTCTTGGTACCAACAATATGGGTAACTAGCGCACTTACTCTTAGTACCAACCATGTGTCTAGGAAACGCACTTATTCTTAATACCAACCACATGGGTAAGTCAGGCAATTACTCTTGGAACCAACGATATGGGTAAGTAACGCATTTACTTTTAGTACCAACCACATGGGTAAGTGACGCACTTACTCTTAATACCAACCATATGGGTAGGTAACGTACTTACTCCTAGTACCAACCATATGGGTACTCTTAGTACCAACCATATGGGTAAGTAACGCACATACTCTTGGTACCAACAATATGGGTAAATAACGCATTTACTCCTGGTACCAACCATATGAAGAGGTGACGCAGTTACTCTTAATACCAATCATATGAGTAAGTAAGATACTCCCCCTCAGCCTGCCGGCTGCATCCCCATCATTCCATGCTAGTTAATGCTTATTCCACTCATGCGCATACAATGCCAATGAGGGTCATCCGCAAGCCTCTTGGTGAGGAAGTCTGCTGGCTGCTTGTGATTCACCGTCCCCCTCTTCACCTCCTTCCGCAGCCAGTGCCACTTGATACGAATGTGTTTGTTCAGCCCATAAAGCACAGCGTTCCTGGCCAGCCCCCTTGCTATCACAAAACAGCGGTGTAGCAACCTTCTGCTCCTGGCCAATCTCCTCTAACAGCCTCCTCAGCCAAATCACCTTCTTTACCCCATGCAACATCGCCATGTACTCGGCCTCCAGCAAGGAAAGTGTTGTCTCCGTCTGTTTCTTGGACCTCCAACTAACGAGTCCTCCCCCAACCAGGCAGATGTATCCTTCCACAGAAGAGGAATCCTCCTACTCTTGGTACAAACAATATGGGTAAGTAACGCACTTACTCTTAGTACCAACCATATGGGTAAGTAACGCACTTACTATTAGTACCAACCTTATGGGTAAGTAACACACCTACTCTTGGTACGAACCATATGGGTAAGTAACGCACATTTTTTAAATACCAACCATATGGGTAAGTAACGCACGTACTCTTGGTACCAACCATATGAGTAAGTAAGGAACCTACTCTTGGTACCAACAATATGTTGGTGTAAGGGCCAAATAAACTCAAGCTTCTAAGACGCAATTCAAACTTAAACCTCTCCTCGGGGTCACCTCCAAGGGTCCTTGGGTGCCTCGTACAAGACCAGCCCATATCCTCGGGTCCGAGATTGTAGAGAGAGGGATAAGAAGAACGCAGTTATATATCAAGAGTACCTTGAACGTCGCGCAGCGTGCCGTGCAGACCGTCGATCGGATTAAGCTGAGAATGTCCTATATCGAAGCTCGCTCCAAGAGCTTCACTATAAGCCAAGTTCCCTCGCGAAAAGTTCTGCCATTGCAGATTTATGGCTCGGACAGTGTTTGCCTAGCGTTGTAGTACTAGCGTACTAGCGTTGACTTGGTAGCATTCCGCCGTCGCACCGCGTAGAAACAAAATTCCAGCACGGAAGGAATTCGCTTGATTCAATTTGACTATATCCAGGTATAAACAGAGAAGGAATAAATAGTTCTAGCTAGAAAGGACCTTGGGAATCAACCTGGGAACAACCAGGAGATAATTCCAAGCAACAGAACCAACCTGGCTGGACAAAACAGCAGGTGAGGTTGGTAAACAACCTCTGGTTCCGTTTTCCCAACCTGGGAAAAGAACAACCAGGTTCAGGTCCTAAAAACAGAACCTGTTTTGTCCTTGCCCAACCAGCCAAATTCTGGTTTTGCTAGTTTCCCATGGCCCTGTAGCAGCAGATACAGACAAACAACATCCAACCTTCATCCAATTGTACCCCTATAGTGCCTGCCTTGCTACACTATAGTTAACCAAACAAAACAGTACAATTCGGAGTTGGATAAAACCGAATCTGCGCATTCAAATCAACCGAACCGCAAAGCCTCTGTCTTGGGTTCCTTTGCGAGCTCGTCCTTTCTGCTTGCACTGTTCATAGCGCGTACAATGTTGTGCCGAAGCGCACATTGCGCGAGTACCTGCAAATGCATCAAGCGAAAATTGCGAAAGCAAACAAACACACGAACATACCACTCACACGCAAATGCATTCGCATACGCATACTCGTACAAATAGACGGCAGGATGTCGTGCAAAGTGAATTTGCACCCAATACACTCCCCTTAGCCTGCCGGCTGCATCCTCATCATTCCATGCTAGTTCATGTTCATTCCATTCATGCGCACACAACGCCAATGAGGCTCATCCGCAAGCCTCTTGCTGAGGAAGTCTGCTGGCTGCTTGTGAGTCTTGATATAGATCAGATTCACCGTCTTCCTCTTCACCTCCTTGCGCAGCCAGTGCAACTTTATACGCAGGTGCTTGTCTAACCCATGAAGCACAGCGTTCCTGGCCAACCCAAGAGCCCCCTTGCTATCACAAAAAGCGGTGTAGCAACCTTCTCAATCTCCTCTAACAGCCTCCTCAGCCAAATCACCTCCTTTACCCCATGGAACATCGCCATGTACTCGGACTCCACCGAGGAAAGTGCTGTCTCCGTCTGCTTCTTGGACCTCCAACTAACGGGTCCTCAACCAACCAGGCAGATGTATTCTCCCACAGAAGAGGAATCCTCCTACTCTTAATACCAACCATTTGGGTAAGTAACGCTCTTTTTTTCGATACCACCATATGTATAAGTAACGCACTTACTCTTAGTACCAACCATATCGGTAAGTAACGCACTTACTCTTAGTACCAACCTTATGTCAAACTTATATGCTGCTTATTGTGTAGGCTATATGGGGTACAACCCAATTAGGGTTTGCTACTTGTACCCATCTTGCTGCTAGTTCATCCATTCTCGCTTACTGATTCTGACATTGTTTCAGAGTTGGTCCTGACCTAGGACCGTTTTTTTAGGGCCCACCGAATCGTTTCCTGCCTGTAGCGCGTTACCCTGCCCGTAGCGCCCTACCGTGTCCGTCGCGCTGCCCCACCAGTCGCGTTACCGTGCCCGCGCGCCGCCCTGCTGGCTGCCGCGTTGCCTTGCCCTGCCCTGCGTTGCGCTGCCTAGCGCACGCTCTGCCCTGCCCTGCGTTGCGCCGCCCCACGCACGCCCTGCCCTGCGTCGCGCTGCCCGTGCACGCCCTGCCCTGCCCCGCGTCGCGCCGCCCTGCGCACGCCCTGCCCTGCGTCGCGCTGCCCGCGCACGCCCTGCCCTGCCCCGCGTCGTGCTGCCCCGCGCACGCCCTGCCCTGCTCCGCGTCGCGCTGCCCCGCGCACGCCCTGCCCTGCCCCGCATCACGCTGCCCCGCGCACGCCCTGCCCTGCCCCCCGTCGTGCCGCCCCTGCAGCCCGCGTGCCGCCCCTGCAGCCCGCGCGCCGCCCCTGCAGCCCGCGCGTCGCCCTCTGCAGCCCGCGCGCCGCCCCTGCAGCCCGCGCGCCGCCCCTGCAGGTCGCGCGTCGCCCCTGCAGCCCACGCGCCGCCCCTGCAGCCCAGCGCGCCCCGCTGCCCAGCGCGCCAGCGCGTCCCGCTGCCCAGCGCGCCAGCGCGCCCCGCTGCCCAGCGCGCCAGCGCGCCCCGCTGCCTACCGCGCCAGCGCGCCCTAGGTGCCGCCCCTGCCTGCCCGCGCGCCGCCCTCTGCATCCCGCGCGACGCCCTGCTGCAGCGCGCCGCCCTACTCTGGCCGCGCGCCGCTCTTCCCTGACCGTGCCCCTCCCCGACCTACCCTAGTGCCTGCTCGCCGCCCTGCCTTCCCTCCGTGCTGCCCTACTGGTCGCGCGCCTCCTTGCTTGCCCGCTATGACGTCTCTTCGTGGTAGCGGTGGGAGTGGTGGCGGCGGTGGTGGCAGCAGTGGGAGTGGTGGCGGCGGCCGCAGTGGCAGTCTAGGTGGAGCTGCTCGGTGGGGAGTTTCTGGCGGTGGCCAGATACAGCTCCAGCGACGTCCGCGCGAGTCCCTCACGCCCCAGCAGCTTCGTGAGTGGTACGCTAGTTGGGGTTGTGGCGGCGGCCGTAGTGGCAGTCGCCCTGGAGCTGGTCGGTCGGGAGTTTCTGGCGGTGGCCAGATGCAGCTGCAGCGGCGTCCGCGCGAGACCCTTACTCCCCAGCAGCTGCGTGAGTGGTACGCTCAGAGTAGAGGGTCCCGGAGTACTGCTCGCTACCCGTACGTCATTCGCACAGGTGATCAGGCTGGTCAGACTTGCGGGACAATTGGTCACACACAGTACCGCTGCTTCGCCGGTCTGAGCGACGCCTGGCGTACAGAGTTTGGTGACGCGGCTGAGCTCCCCAGCTGGGTGGAGCTGCTTAGGCAGAGGGTGGATATCTTTGCTCTTGACTATGATGCTATCCTCACTGCCATGTATGCATTGCCTGTTAGTGCTGAGGGTGACTGTTACCTGTGTGTGCCGCCCGACCCAGGCATAGAGGCTGCTGCTCTAGGTGCTAGTGAGTCTGCTGCTCTAGGTGCTAGTGAGTCTGCTGCTCTAGGTGCTGGTGAGTCTGCTCTCTCTGGTACTGCGCCTGCTGAGGCCTTGCACACCTTTATGCTTGACTCAGGTGCTTCCCGCTGCTTCTTTCGCGACGGTACAGCACTCACACCACTCCCTGCACCTGTTGCTGTCTCTCTGGCTGACCCCTCTGGGGGCCCAGTCCTTGCACGTTCCTCCACTGTTCTCCCGTGTCCGGCGGTTCCGTCTGGCTCACTGTCAGGTCTTCACCTCCCCTCGTTCTCTACGAACTTGGTGAGCAACGCCGTCCTTCAGGATGTATGGGTTGACTCCTTTACTCCAGGAGGACAGCGTGTGGCGATCTGTACGTGCTCCCGGAAAGGCCGGCACCTGGCCACGTTCACCCGTGCGCCTGGCTCGAGTCTGTACACACTGACTACTGTGTCTCCTCAGGTAGCTGCGTCTGCGTCAGGTCAGCTAGTGGCCCCCTGCCCGTGTCGCGCTCTGTCACCCCTCAGTGCAGCGCCTCCGTGGCATGCACTCCCGTGTCCTTGTCTCTGGTCTTCCCAGGACTCTGCCTCCTCTCCCACCCTCGCCTCCCCCTCCCTGCCTTCCCTGTGTCGAGGGGCGGCAACGCGCCGCTCCTCACTCCTCCTCGTTTCCCCCGACGACTGCTCCCCTGCAGACTCTCCACATGGACGTGTGGGGCCCAGCCCGCGTCCGTGGACAGGGCCGCGAGCGCTACTTTCTGCTGGTCGTTGACGACTACTCGCGTACACCACGGTCTTCCCCTTGCACAGCAAGGGGGAGGTCCCTGATGTTTTGATCCCTTGGATCCGCGCAGTCCGTCTCCAGCTCCGCGAGCGATTCCACACAAACCTTCCAGTCCTGCGTCTGCACTCTGACAGAGATGGTGAGTTTTCCTCCGACCTCTTGCGGGACTTTTGTCGTGGGGAGGGCATTCTCCAGTCGTTCATGCATCTGGCCTCTCCGCAGCAGAATGGGGTTGCTGAGCGCCGCATTGGCTTAGTCATGGAGGTCGCTCGTACCTCCATGATCCATGCGGCTGCCCCCCATTTTCTGTGGCCGTTTGCGGTCCTCTACACTGCGCATCAGCTCAACCTCTGGCCCCGTGTCTCCTTGCCGGAGACCTCGCCTACACTGCGTTGGACGGGGAAGGTTGGCGATGCGTCAGTGTTCCGGGTCTGGGGTTCTCGTGCCTTTGTCCGCGATACGTCCGAGGACAAGCTCTCCGCCCGCGCCATTCCCTGCGACTTCCTTGGTTTTCCCCCTGACGCGCCTGGCTGGCAGTTTTACCACCCCACCTCGCGCCGTGTCCTGCCCTCTCAGGACGTCACGTTCAACGAGTCGGTTCCCTTTTACCGGCTCTTCCCCTACCGCATTGCCCCTCTCCCCCCCCCCCGCCGCTCTTCCTCGCACCACGTCCTCGTCCGGTAGACCCCCTCCTCCCTCAGGGTCCTGCTCCCTCAGGTGTGTCTCAGGTAGACCCTGTCGAGCCTGTCGAGGTAGCTGTCGACTCTGGTGCTGCTAGGGGTGCTGCGACTGGGGGTGCTGAGCCTGAGCGTGTGGAGCCGGGGGGGTGCTGAGCCTGAGCGTGCGGAGCCTGGGGGTGCTGAGCCTGGGGTTGCTGAGTCTGAGGGTGCGGAGCCTGGGGGTGCTGAGCCTGAGCGTGCGGAGCCTGGGGGTGCTGAGCTTGGGGGTGCTGAGCCTGTGCGTGTTGCGCCTGGAGGTACTTTGTCTACTGGAGGTTCTCCGGGTGCCTCGTCACGGCGGGAGACTCTCTCTCCACCGCAGCTGCGCGAGTGGTTTGCTCGGCGCTGGAGCCTTCGGAGTGACGCTGCTAGAGCTGGGGGGCCTGCCGCTGGAGACCCTGGAGCTGGAGGCGCTGGAGCTGGAGGTACCGGAGGTGCTGGAGCTGCTGGTCCTGGAGGTGCTGGAGGTACTGGAGGTTCTCCGGGTGCCTCATCCCGGCGGGAGCCTCTCTCTCCACCGCAGCTGCGCGAGTGGTTTGCTCGGCGTCGGAGTCTTCAGAGTGGCGCTGCTGGAGCTGGGGGGCCTTCCGCTGGAGGTCCTGGAGCTGTAGGCCTTGGACCTGCTGGTCTTGGAGGTGCTGGAGGTACTGGAGCCGCTGGTCCCGGAGGTGCTCGTACTGGAGGTACTGGAGCTGCTGGACCTGGTGGTGCTGCAGGTGCTGGAGCTGCTGGAGCTGGAGCTGCTGGAGGCACTGGAGCTGGAGCTGCTGGAGGTGCTGGAGCCGCTGGTCCCGGAGGTGCTCGTAATGGAGGTACTGGAGCTGCTGGAGCTGGAGGTGCTGCAGGCGTTGGAGCTGGAGGAGCTGGAGCTGGAGCTGCTGGAGGTACTGGAGCTGCTGGAGCTGGAGGTGCTGCAGGCGTTGGAGCCGGAGGCACTGGAGCTGGAGCTGCTGGAGGTACTGGAGCTGCTGGAGCTGGAGGTGCTGCAGGCGTTGGAGCCGGAGGCACTGGAGCTGGAGCTGGTGGTGCTGCTGGAGTTGGAGCTGGAGACCCTGGAGCTGGAGGTGCTGGCCCTGGGGGTGCTGGTGCTGTCGGTGCTGGTTCTGGAGGCACTGTGCGGCCGCGACCGTACTTCGTTCCACTCCTTCACCAGGTTCTTGGTCTCCCGCCTTCTACTGGCCTTCCTCATCCCTTACTGTGTCCACCGCCTGACCAGTCGCAGTCGCAGTTACAGCCAGCCTCCCCACTGCCTGCTCCTTCTCCTTACACTAGGCCGACCGGAGGTCTTGCGGAGCGTCGTGAGCCTGAGTCTCGTCCTGCGTCGCCTGTTCGCGCTGTACGCAATGGTCGTCGTGTTCCGCGTCCGTGTCCTCCTCCTGTCCCCGGCACGCACCAGATGGCACTCCGTCCTTCCTCTGTTCCACAGCGTGTCCCTCTGCCGTCTCCTCCTGCGTCCTCTCTTCCTAACGTTGCTGACCCGCCGTCAAACCTTGCTCGTGCTGCCAGTCCTACTGTCACACGTCTTCTAGCCACTGTTGTCACTGACCCTTCGTTTGAGTCCTCTGCTGCGTCTGCCCTAGTTGCTGAGCTTGTTGACTTTGCTGTCGCCTGTCGCCTCGACTACGCCGCTAGTCTTGTTGCTGAGTCTGAGTCTGTCTGTCCTCCGTCCGTCGGGGGTGAGTGTGCTCTTGGCACGGACGTCCTTGAGGACAGGCAGGAGGACTTTGAGTGTTCTGCAGCTGCTTTACCTCATCTCGTGTCCATGCTGATTGCACCTGAGGGAGACCCGGATGCACCAGACATCCCGACCCCGCGCTCTTACACAGAGGCGATTGAGGGTCCCTACTCCTCTCAGTGGCAGACAGCCATGGACGCAGAGATGGCTTCCTGGAAGTCCACAGGCACCTACGTCGACAAGGTTCCTCCACCTGGGGCGAACATCGTCAGTGGCATGTGGATTTTCAGGGTGAAGCGGCCGCCGGGTTCTCCGCCTGTCTTCAAGGCGCGTTACGTTGCACGAGGCTTCAGTCAGCGACAGGAAGTTAATTTCTTCCAGACCTTCTCCCCTACCCCGAAGATGACCACTCTTCGGGTGCTACTGCACGTTGCCGCACAGCGTGACTACGAGCTTCACTATCTTGACTTCAGCACAGCCTTCCTACAGGGCAGCCTGCACGAGGAGATCTGGCTGCGCCGCCCACCTGGCTTCACTGGGTCGTTTCCTGCAGGTACCCAGTGGAGCCTCCGGCGGCCAGTCTACGGTCTCCGCCAGGCACCTCGCGAGTGGCACGACACACTGAGGACGACTCTTGCGGCTCTTGGGTTTGCTCCTTCTACTGCTGACCCGTCGCTGTTTCTACGCACCGACACTTCTCTGCCGCCGTTCTACATCCTCGTGTACGTCGACGACTTGGTCTTTGACACTGCTGACACTGAGGGACTCGCCCACGTGAAGTCGGAGCTGAAGAAGAGACACACGTGCACATACCTGGGTGAGGTGCGCAGCTATCTTGGCTTGCAGATCACCCGGGTTAGAGCACAGCGCACCATTACCTTGACTCAGTCACACATGGTGCAGCAGGTCCTTCAGCGCTTCCGCTTCACGTACTCCTCGCCACAGTCCACTCCTCTGCCTACCGGTCACTCGCTCTCAGCGCCGCCTTCGGATGAGTCCGTAGAGCCGAGTGGCCCGTATCGAGAGCTTGTGGGCTGCCTCATGTACCCGATCACCTGCACTCGACCTAACCTTGCTTACCCTCTTAGCATCTTGGCACGCTACGTTGCGCCCGGGAGACACCGACCAGAGCACTGGGAGGTTGCTAAGAGGGTGATGCGCTACTTGTGCAGTACGTCGGGCATGGGGCTCGTGCTTGGAGGACGGGCTCGAGTTGTCCTTACTGGCCACGCAGATGCTTCTTGGGTTGACGACCTGGCTACGCAGCGGTCGTCACAGGGTTACACTTTCAGCCTTGGCTCCGGCTCTGTTTCGTGGCGGTCTACCCGCTCGTCTTCTGTTCTCAGTTCCAGTTGTGAGGCTGAGATCTACGCAGGGGCCATGGCTGCAGAGGAGTTACGCTGGCTCACCTACCTGCTGACCGACTAGGGAGAGCCGCCTCGTTCTCCTCCAGTTCTGTACGTCGACAACAAGGCCATGATTGCCTTGTGTCAGGAGCACAGAACGAAGCACATCGCTCTGCGCTACTTCCTTGCTCGAGAGTTGCAGCAGCGTGGTCAGCTTCGACTTGCTTACGTGGCCTCTCGGGCCAACACTGCTGATATCTTCACCAAGGCACTTCAGCCTTGTGATCATCAGCGTTTCTGTACTGTTCTAGGCCTTGTGCCTACTTGGCCTCACTTGCTCACTTCTTGACTTTGCTTGTACTGTGATCTATATACTTATACCTGCATGCTTACACTTGCTAGGTTGTGATCACTGTACTGCTTGTTCTCCTTTATATAACTCTGCATGTGAACTGGCCTTGTGGCCATTTGCTTGTGCTCAGAATGCGTGGTGACTTCGTGATCCACCCTGAGCTTGCTTTGATTTTCTTGACCGATCTTGTGACCTCTTGTTCTCCCCCACTTTGCCTATGGGGGTGTGTCAAACTTATATGCTGCTTATTGTGTAGGCTATAATGGGGTAGCCCATATGGGGTACAACCCAATTAGGGTTTGCTACTTGTACCCATCTTGCTGCTAGTTCATCCATTCTCGCTTACTGATTCTGACACCTTATGGGTAAATAACGCACTTATTCTTGGTACGAACCATATGGGTAAGTAACGCGCTTATTTTTAATACCAACCATATGGGTAAGTAACGCACATACTCTTGGTACCAAGAATATGGGTAAATAACGCACTTACTCTTGGTACCAACAATATGGCTAACTGACGGACTTGCTATTAGTACCAACCATATGTGTAAGTAACGCACTTATTCTTAATACCAACCCTATGGGTAAGTCAGGCAATTACTCTTGGTACCAACAATATGGGGAAGTAACGCACTAACTCCTAGTACCAACCATATCGGTAATTAACGTTCATATTTTAAATAACAACAATATGGGTAAGTAACGTACCTACTCTTGGTACCAACCATATGCGTAAGTTACGCACGTACTCCTAGTACCGACCATATGAAGATCTAACGCACTTACTCTTGGTACAAACAATATGGGTAAGTAACGCACTTACTCAGAGTACCAATGATATGGGTAAGTAACGCACTTACTCTTGGTACCAACTATATGTCGAAATAGCAGGCGAAAACGAGAAACAGGAAAGAGGGGTTTTCACTAGCAGCAGTTGAGATATAGGAAACCCTAATTGGGTTGTACTCGCTACAGAGTACCCCACTGCAGGCTAGACAAACATCGACATTCTGACACACCCCCATAGTCAAAGTGGGGTACAATCAACACAACAAGCAGGCAGTGCAATAGTTCACAAGGATAAGCAAAGCTAGAGGCTATCACAGAGGGCAAGTGAGGAGGAGGAGAAACTATGGAGGACGAGAAGATGAGAGGCGACGGCTGAAGCTGCAGACAGACGGGCAACAGGAGTGCGCAGCACTGACGCTACCAGGCTAAACCCGGGTAACATGGCGACAGGCGCAGCTGGCTCACTGTGCTCCCAGGAGTGCTCACACTGTGGCTACCGGGCGCAGAGCCCCGGACTACACGGCCACATGGGGTCGTGGCTCTCTGGACTACCAGGAGTGCTCACACTGTGGCTACCGGGCGCAGTGCCCCGGACTACACGGCCACAGGGGCTCGTGGCTCTCTGGACTTCAGGCGCTGCGGACGACAAGTCGGCTACCTCCGGTCAACCTCCCCCAACTGTCCCACACCCCTTTCACACACCCCCTGCTGAACCACTAGCACCGCTCATACGCCAGCCCCCTCGTACCACTCCGACGGCTCCAACACATCCACCCCCCTCAGCGGCAGCTGCAGCAGTGGGAGACGGAGGAGGAGGAGGAGCAGGGGACGGCTCACACACATGGCACCCCCATACTCTCCACCCCCAAACCCTAACACAGGAGTGCGGTCAGAAGCTCGGGGGACGGCGTGCGGCACTGGGGCAGACGGTACGGGCCGCTCACGGGCCTGGCGCAGGCCAGACGAACCGCGCGCGGGCTGCCCGAGCCGCGCGCGGGCCTGGCGCAGCCCGTACGGGCCGCGCGCGGGCCGGGCGCAGGCCGTACGGGCCGCGCGCGGGCCCAGCGCAGCCCGTACGAGCCGCGCGCGGGCCTGGCGCAGGCCGTAAGGGCCGCGCGCGGGCCTGGCGCAGGCCGTACGGGCCGCGCGCGGGTTGTACGGGCCGCGCGCGGGCCTGGCGCAGGTCGCGCGGGCCGCTACAGGCGACGCGCGGGTCCCCGGGGGCGCTGCGACGGGCGACGGGGGGCGACGCGCGGATCGACGGGGCAGAAAACCGCCGCGCACCCGAGCGCGCGGCAAGCAGAACACGTCGCACGCCCGGGGCGCGCGATAGGCAGGACAGCAGCGGAAGCATTAGGTGGCGGGCCCATCCACAGGATCGACCCAAGAGGGTCGACCTGCTCTGATAGCATGTCGAAATAGCAGGCGAAACCGAGAAACAGGAAAGAGGGGTTTTCACTAGCAGCAGTTGAGATACATATAGGAAACCCTAATTGGGTTGTACTCGCTATAGAGTACCCCACTGCAGGCTAGACAAACATCGACATTCTGACACTATATGGGTAAGTAACGCACTTACTCTTAGTACCAACCACATGATAAGTAACGCAGGTAAGTAACGCACTTACTCTTGGTACGAACAACATGGGTAAGTAACGCACTTATTCCTAGTACCAACCATATGAGTAAGTAACGCACTTACTCCTAGTACCAACCATATGGGTAAGTAACGCACATACTCTTAGTACCAACCATATCGGTAAGTAACACACTTACTCTTAGTACTAAACATATGGGTAAGTAACACACATACTCTTGGTACCAACAATATGTGTAAGTAACGCACTTACTTTTGGTATCAACAATATGGGTAAATTACGCATTTACTCTTAGTACCAACCATATGGGTAAGTAACGCACTTACTCTTAGTACCGACAAGATTGGTAAGTAACGCACCTACTCTTAGTACAAACCATATGAAAAGGTAACGTACATACTCTTCGTACCAACAATATGGGCAAGTAACGCAGTCACTCTTAGTACCGACCATATGGGTAAGTAACGCACTTACTCTTGGTACCAACAATATGGGTAAGTAACGCACTTATTCCTATTACCAATTATATGGGTAAGTAACACACATTCTCTTCGTACCAACAATATGGGTAAGTAACGCACTTACTCTTAATAACAATCATATGAGTAAGTAACGCACTTACTTTTAATACCAACCATATAGGTAAGTAACGCACTTACTCTTATTGCCAACCATATGTGTAAGTAATGCACTTTCTCTTAGTACTAACCATTTGGGTAAGTAACGCTTTGTTTTTCAATACCAACCATATGGGTAAGTAACACACTTACTCTTAGTACCAACCTTATGGGTAAGTAACGCACTTACTCTTAGTACGAACCATATGGGTAAGTAACGCACATATACTTGGTACCAACAATATGGGTCAATTACGCACATACTCTTGGTACCAACAATATGGGTAACTAACACACTTACTCTTAGTACCAACTATATGTGTAAGTAACGCACTTATTCTTAGTACCAACCATATGGGTAAGTAACGCACTTACTCTTGGTACCAACCATATGGGTAAGTAATGCACTAACTCTTGGTACCAACAATATGGGTAAGTGACGCACTTACTCTTGGTACCAACCATATGGGTTGGTAACGCACTTATTCCTGGTATCAACCATATGAGTAAGTAACACACTTACTCCTAGTACCAACCATATGGGTAAGTAACGCAGTTACTCCTAGTACCAACAATATGGGTAAGTAACCCACTTACTCTTGGTACCAACAATATGGGTAAGTAACGCACTAACTCCTAATACCAACCATATCGGTAACTAACGCTCTTCTTTTAAATTCCAATTATATGGGTAGGTAACGCACTTACTCTTAGTACCAACCATATGGGTAAGTAACGTAGCTACTCTTGGTACCAACCATATGGGTAAGTAACGTACTTACTTTTAGTACCAACCATATAGGTAAGTACCGTACTAACTCTTGGTACCAACAATATGGATAAGTAACGCACTTACTCTTTATACCCACAATATGTTTAAGTAACGCACTTACTCTTAGTACCAACCATATGGGCAAATAAAGCACTTACTCTTGGTACCTTCCATAAGCGTAAGTAACGCACGTACTCTTAGTACCGACCATATGAATATCTAACGCACTTACTCTTGGTACCAACAATATGGGTAAGTAACGCACTTTCTCTGAGTACCAACGATATGGGTAAGTAACGCTCTTACTTTTGGTACCAACCATATGGGTAAGTAACGCACTTACTCTTAATACCAACCTTATGAGTAAGTAACACACTAACTGTTGATACCAACCATATGGGTAAGTAACGCACCTACTCTTGGTACGAACAACATAGGTAAGTAACACACTTATTCCTAGTACCAACCATATGAGTAAGTAACGCACTTGCTCCTAGTACCAACCATATGGGTAAGTAACGCACTTACTCTTAGTACTAACCATAAGGGTAAGTAACGCACATACTCTTAGTACTAACCGTATGGGTAAGTAACGCACATACTCTTGGTACCAACAATACGTATAAGTAACGCACTTACGTTTGGTACCAACAATGTGGGTAAGTAACGCACTTACTCTTAGTGCCAATCATATGGGTAAGGAACGCACTTACTCTTAGTACCAACAAGATGGGTAAGTAACGCACATACTCTTAGTACAAACCATATGAAGATTTAACACACATACTCTTGGTACCAACAATATGGGAAAGTAACGCACTTACTCTTAGTACCAACCATATGGGTAAGTAACGCACTTACTCTTAGTACCAACCATATGGGTAAGTGCCGCTCATACTCTTGGTACCAACAATATGGGTAAGCAACGCACTTACACTTGGTACCAACTATATGGGTAAGTAACACACTTATTCCTAGTACCAACCATATGAGTAAGTAATACACTTACTGATAGTACCAACCATATGGGTAAGTAATGCAGTTACTCCTAGTACCAACCATATGGGTAAGTAACGCACTTACTCTTGGTACCAACAATATGGGTAAGTAACGCACAAACTCCTAGTACAAATCATATCGGTAAGTAACGCTCTTATTTTAAATACCAAGCATATGGGTAAGTAACGCATTTACTCTTAGTACCAACAATATGGGTAAGTAACGCACTTTCTCCTGGTACCAACAATATGGGTAAGTAACGTACCTACTCTTGGTACCATCCATATGGGTACGTAACGTACCTACTCTTGGTACCAACAATACGGGTAAGAAACGCACTTACTCTTAGTACCAACCATATGGGCAAATAAAGCACTTGCTCTTGGTACCAACAATATGGGTAAGTAACGCACTTTCTCTGAGTACCAACGATATGGGTAAGTAACGCACTTACTCTTAGTACCAACCACATGAGTAAGTAACGCACTAACTCTTGATACCAACCATACGGGTAAGTAACGCACTTACACTTGGTACGAACAACATGGGTGAGTAACGCACTTATTCCTAGTACCAACCATTTGAGTAAGTTACGCACTTACTCCTAGTACCAAACATATGGGTAAGTAACGCACTTATTCCTAGTACCAACCATTTGAGTAAGTTACGCACTTACTCCTAGTACCAACCATATGGGTGAGTAACGCACTTATTCCTAGTACCAACCATTTGAGTAAGTTACGCACTTACTCCTAGTACCAACCATATGGGTAAGTAACGCACTTACTCTTGGTACCAACAATATGGGTAAGTAACGCACTTATTCCTAGTACCAACCATATAATTAAGTAACGCACTTACTCCTAGTACCAACCGTATGGGTAAGTAACGCAGTTACTCCTAGTTCCAACCATATAAGTAAGTAACGCACTTACTCTTGGTACCAACAATATGAGTAAGTAGCGAATTACTCCTAGTACCAACCATATGGGTAAGTAACGCAGTTATTCCTAGTTCCAACCATATAAGTAAGTAACGCACTTACTCTTGGTACAAACGATTTGGGTAAGTAACGCACTTACTCTTGGTACCAACATTATGGGTAAGTATCGCACCTACTCTTGGTACCAACAATATGGGTAAGTAACACACTTAATCTTAGTACCAACCATATGAAGAGGTAACGCACACACTCTTCGTACCAACAATATGGGTTATAAACGCATTTTTTCTGAGTACCAACGATATGGGTAAGTAACGCACTTCCTCTTGGTACCAACCATATAGAAGGTAACGCACTTACTCTTAGTACCAACTACATGAGTAAGTAACGCACTAACTCTTGGTACCAACCATATGGGTAAGTAACGCAGTTACTGTCAACGGGAGTTGTTGTTGGCCCCGTCCTCACTTGGGCGGAGCCGACTTCGTGGTCGGGTGTGAGGAGTGCAACCGACCTGCAGCAGTGGGGGAGCTGGTCGACAGGTCTGGTCGACCTGCAGGGGGGCCACTGCAAGGGCGCCGACTTTGGGAGGGCGCCAACTTCGGCTGGTCGACTTGGGAGGTCGACCAGTAGAGGGCATGACTTGGGCGACGTCGACCAGGGGAAGCCGACTTGGTGTGGTCGGCTGACAGATGCACTGGTCGACCTGGAGTTGGTCGACCAGGTGGGTTGTCGACCTGGAGCTAGTCGACCAAGGGTGTGGTCGACTGAAGGTGCTTGTCGACTTGGGAGGTCGACGAGCACACGAGGAAGCAGTTGGTCGACGTGGTGGTTGCCCGGTCGACCAGGTTACCTGGGTGACGAGGTTCTGCGGAGGAGTGCGATGGTCGCTAAGGTGGTAGTGGCGAGACCGACCTCGGTGGTGGTATCCCGAGGTCGACGTGGCTGGTGGGCGCAGTCGCTGGCGTGGAGTCGAGCTGGCCGTCTGCACTGTGCACGTGACAAAGAGAGGTGCACCAACCAGCTGCATGCACCTACGAAGCAGGTGCACCGTTGTCCTGCGAGTGCAACGCTGTGCAGCCGAGTTGCTGCAGCGTTGGCACTCCGTGGACTTGCAACGTTGGCAAGCCGCGACTTTGCTCTGCTGGAGCGCGGTCGGCCAAGTCGTGCTGGCACGCGGTCGACCGTGCTGCGCTGGAAGTCGACCAGCAACCTTGCTAGTTCTGATGTAGTCTTGCATGCCAATGTTGTTGCTATCATTGTTCTCAACTTTTGCTAGTGAAACTCTTGCAGTTTTGCCCTGTCAACGTACAACTGCTAGATAACGACTAAGTGAACAACGCAGAGATCCCTCCTACCCCGTGCCTAGCCCGTAGTCTAGCTCCCATTGATAGAGTTATCTCCGCATGGTGCGGTGAGCGTGGACGGCACACGACTTACCCCTTCAGTCAGGTTGACGTAGTCGTCACTTACCTAATTCGTGTCTGTAGGCCGGCAGCTGTGCGGTAGTCACTATGGTAGGCGCCGTAGGTGACGCAGGGGTGGTGGACACCCTGGAGGCACGGCTGGAGGACGCGAGGAGACGCCATGAGGCCAACGAGTACGGGCCGAACCTACCATTGGCGGTCATCGAGGCAGGCATCCGCTCGGTGTGGGCGGAAGAGCACCCTGCTCGACCAGCTTCTCCTCGGCCGGTGAACAACGAGGACGGCGTCGACTTGGGAGTCAACGCCAGTGGTGACCAAGTCGGCAGCAGTGCGGGAGGCACGTCGAGGCAGCGAGGTGTGATACACGCCGATGAAGTCGGCGGCGTTCAGGGGCGAGGGATGCGGTCGTCGGCGGCTGCATTCACCTCACAAGGCGACGTTGGAGGTCAACGAAGCAGTCTGTCGCCGATGTCGGCGACCCACGTGACAGCTGGAGGGATTGCACCGAGCTACGGCTACTTTAAGTTTACGCCGGACAGGATCTCCGTCACCCCTCTGCTTGTTGGTCGACCTGATATCCTTACCTGGACGGAAGCCATCGAGCCCCAACTGGAGATGGCCAGGCTGATCGGCTTCGCCAGGGGCACTGTGGCGACGCTGGAGGAACACTACCCCGACTTGCGTGCAGAGTTTCGCGCTGTGCATTTGCTGACCTTCACGGTCATCTCGCGGTGCTGCTCGCCGGGCGTGCATATCGCCTTGAAGTCGTGCAGGGAGTACCTCGACGCCGGCCACCGAGCATGGCACTTCATTGAGTCGACGTACCAGGTCACCGACGACCTGTACATCGGCCAGCTTGAGGAGCAGCTGTCGCACATACGGATGGGCGAAGAGGAGACGGCGACCGACTACTGCAACCGGGCTCGGCGAATTCTCGCCAGCATGAGGATGGCCGGCGTGCACTACTCCACGGTGTCGTACCTCACGCACGTTATCAAAGGGCTTACGGGCAACTACAACCTGCTGAAACGACTGTCGTTGGCGCCGAGTACTAGGGCGACACTCAACGAGGATTCTCTTACCTCGTACATCCTGCAGGATGAGGCGATGCAGGAAGCTGAGCGGCCCTCGGAGCTCCTGGCGCAGGTGAACTACGTCGCCCCGGTGAAGCAATGTGGTTGACCTGGGCAGCGTGGGCAGTCTAGCGGCGGTGGTAGCAGTGGCTGGAAGTCGAACAAGGAAGTCGACAAGAAGAAGTCGGCTAAAGATAGCGACGTGGAGGAGGAAGTCGACGTCGGGAGTGCTGGCTGTGCGGCGACCCCGACCACCTCTCCTTCGAGTGCCCCGACCGCAGTGACTCCGACGACGACGACGCCAAGGGAGGCCGCGGGAGGTCTGGCAGCCGTCGTCCCCGTCGAGGCAGAAACCAGCCGCGCAAGGAGAAGCAGTCGACCAAGTCGTCGACCTCGGCGAAGGACGCCGACTCCTCTGCTGGCGGCAAGACGACAAGGAGGCGTCGTGCTCGATGGTCGGCGTCGTGGAGCCGACCGTCTCGTTGGCGCCGGAGGCTGGCGAGGACTTCCAGGCGATGGCGGCAGCCGTACAGGCAAACCCGACAGTATTTCTGCTCGATAGTGGTTGCTCCCACCACTTGATGGGGACGAAGGAGGTCTTCGTCGACCTGCAGCCGAGCGGTGACGTGAAGCACGTGCGTGGCTTCAACGGGGCTCTGCAGGACGTCCAGGGTCGGGGCACGGTCGCCTTGCAAGGGAAGGCCGGGAAGCAGGTGCTGATCCCCGACGTGCTCTACGTTCCGGACGTGCAGGCGAACCTGCTATCGGCTGGCCAGCTGAAGGAGAACGGTGTGAGGCTGCAGGAGGATGGCGACGAGATGCTTCTCGTCTCGGCGGCAGGAGACGTCCTTGGTCGGGCGTCCTACACTGGCCGGGTCCTCTGCACCGACCTGCGTCCTTGCTCGGCGAAGTCGACGTCGCCCATGACGGATGTGGTGGCCCTGAGGGCGATAGTCTTGGCGACGAAGTCGACGCCGGACAGGCTGCATGCGAGGCTTGCACACGTCGCCATGGACACCATCCGGAGCTCGGCGAAGCACGAGGTCGCCATTGGGCTGGACCTCAAGTCGGCGTCTGGCGCTGACCCACCGTGTGTCTCGTGCGTCGGCGGGAAGCTGGCACAACGCACCTTCCACGACCAAGGCTCCGACGCCGACGACGTGCTGGAAGTCGTGCACATCGACCTATGTGGGCCGTTCCGTATAGCTGCCAAGGACAGCAGCCTTTACTTCTTGCTGCTAAAGGACCGCAAGACCCGCTACGTGTGGGTGAGGCCGGTCGCCAAGAAGTCGGATGCGCTGCAGGAGTTCGTGCAGTGGCCGGCGGTTGCTGAGCGACAGACGAAGAAGTCGGTGTTGATGCTGCGCTCTGACCGGGGAGGGGAGTTCCTCAGGAAGCAGTTCACCGACTTCGTGAACGGCAAGGGAATCGTCCACGACCTGACCTGCCCCTACACCCCGCAGCAAACCGGAATGGCAGAGCGGGAGATAAGGACGGTAGTGGAGTCGGTGCGGACGATGCTGCTGCACAAGGGCGTGCAACACCACTGGTGGCACCTTGCTCTACGGCAGGCCGTCTGGGTCCGCAACTGCCTGGAGAGGTTGACGTTGCCGCCGGGGACGACACCATACCAGCTGCTGACCGGGACGAAGCCCGACTTGTCGCTGGCACGGGTGTGGGGCTGCATGGCGCAGTTCTTGGTCCCCGAGCAGCAGTGAGGTGGAAAGCTGAAGCCGAGAGCAAGTGCTGGGAGCTCCTCGACATCGCCGGCAACCGGGTGGTCACCACGTCGGACGTGGTGTTCTACGAGAACATGTCGCTGGAGGTGTGGAAGTCGGAGCACGGACCGGCGTGAGGACGGACGTCGGCCACCCCGCCGACGGACACCTTGACGGCGACGCTGCCTCTGCTCGCCGAGGTCGGTGAGCTTGCTGATGAGGACGCCGAGGTCGTCCGTCCTCCTTCCCCTCCCCCTGCACCCACTGCCCCTCCCCTCGTGGCCGACCTGCGTGGGCTGACTCCGATGTCGGCCTCCGGCGATGAGGGGAGCAGTGGGGCGTCGCCTATGGCGCCGGCCAAGAGCATCGCCGGTGGCCGACGCGACGTCCAGCAAGTCGACATGAGAGTGAAGTCGACGCCGGCAGGAGAGGAGCAGGCCGAGGTAAAGCCGACGGTGGTGAAGTCGGCGAAGGGGGCAGCGGCAAGGCACCAACCGACAGGGGAGCAGGCAGCAGCAAGGTCGACCAAGGAGCAGTCGGCGACAGGGCAGTCGGCAGGGGAGCCGACCACAGGGGAGAAGTCGGCAGGGACGCCGGCTGTGGTGCAGCAGGATGCTGAGGGCAGTGACGCCGGCGAAGAGGAAACCGAGCAGGCAGACGCCGAGGAGTCCACCGACAGCAACGTGGTGGAAGTCGGAACACGGAGAACAGGCCAACTTCGGAGGCCGCCTGACTTCTTCGTTCCGGCTGCCTTCACCACGGTGTACGACGAGGTCGACGACGACCTGCTGTACGACGACGCCGAGGAGGACGAAGACTTGCCGGAGCTCGACCCCGACATGCACGCCGACCCTGAGCACCGTTGGGACATCTCGACGATGACGGTGAAGGAAGCGTTGGCAAGCTGGAAGGGCAAGGCGGTGAAGGCCGCCATGGAGGAGGAAATCCACAGTTTTATCAGCATGGGGACGTGGGAGCTGGTCGAACGCCCACCTGAGGTGAACATCATGAAGAACAGGTGGGTGCTGACAACGAAGTACCACATCGTCGACACCGTCGAGCGCGAGAAGGCGAGGCTGGTCGTGAAGGGCTTCACACAGGTGTATGGCGCCGACTACGACGAGACGTACGCGCCGGTAAGCAGCTATGTCACGCTGAGGATCTTCCTCAGCATCGTCGCCGTGCTCAACCTCAACCTGATGCAGCTCGACATGAAGAACGCCTTTCTGCAGAGCAAGCTCGACCGGGTGCTCTACATGTACCAGCCGGACCACTTCAGCGACGGGACCGGCCGGGTGTGTAAGCTGTTGAAGAGCCTGTACGCGCTAAAGCAGTCGCCGCTGTTGTGGTACAAGGCAGTCAACGACGTTCTGGTCGGCGCCGGGTGGAAGAAGAGCCAGGTCGACGAGGCTCTGTACTTCAAAGTCGACAAGGTGGCCTGGTGGGTGCTGGTCTACGTCGACGACCTGCTCGCCGCCAGCAGCAGTGCCGAGATGCTGAAGGAGCTGAAGGAGCTGCTGGAGGCCGCCTTCGAGCTGCGGGAGATCTCGCCGGTGCAGAAGTACCTCGGGCTGGAGATCGTGCGCGACAGGTCGGCGAGAAAGTTGTGGCTCCACCAGCAAGGCTATACAGACAAGCTGCGTAGGCGTTTTCTCGACGAGGAGCAGACCGGGCGCACCCCGAAGACGCCGGTCTCGGTCGACGCAAATGCCGAGCTCACCTTCGACGACGAAGAGACACAAGAACGCCAGGAGGAGGAGTACCGGCAGAAGGTCGGCTCGCTGCAGTTTGCGGCGACAACGACGAGGCCGGACATCGCCTTTGCCTGCAGCAAGCTGGGGAGCGGCCTCACGGTGAGGAGCGACCAGCACTGGCGCGAGGTCGACCGCTGCCTCGCCTACCTTGCCAACACCCGTGACACCTCCCTGGTGTTCGGCGGTGGACTTGAGTCGCTGAAGCTGGTCGGCTACATGGACGCCGACGACGCCGGCGACAAGCAGAACCGGACAAGCAGGGGCGGCTACGTGTTCGTCTACGGAGGGGCCGCAGTCTCCTGGTCGAGCCAGCGCATCAAGTGCGCGACGCTGTCGTCGACCGAGTTGGAGTACGTGGCGGCAACAGAAGCCGGCAAGGAGGGACGTCGACTTCGTTTTCTTCTTGCAAAATTCCGGCAGCTGGACGCCGGGAAGCCGACTGTCCTCCGGGTGGACAACAAGTCGGCCATCACGGTCGCCGAGGGCATGGGGTTGACGGGCAACCTCATGCACATGGAACGGCGACAGGCCTGGCTGCAGCACATGGTGAAGCGCGGGAAGTGTTCGCTGAGGTACATCCCGACCGCTGAGCAGCCAGCCGACTTCCTGACGAAGGCGCTGCACTACCCGGCCTTCAACCGGTGCTCCGTTGCAATCGGCCAGGTGCGCCTGGTTGACGTGGGCGACGGTGACAACGACGTGCAGCAGTAGGTGCCATGCTCTCTTGCATGGCTGGTGCGGTGACCGTCGTGCTGTGTGTTGGGTGCACGCCGACGAGCTATTCTCCGAGCAGTGTTGCCGTGTGGGCTGGGTGCCCAAGCGTGAACGCGGCAGGGGAGTGTCAACGGGAGTTGTTGTTGGCCCCGTCCTCACTTGGGCGGAGCCGACTTCGTGGTCGGGTGTGAGGAGTGCAACCGACCTGCAGCAGTGGGGGAGCTGGTCGACAGGTCTGGTCGACCTGCACGGGGGCCACTGCAAGGGCGCCGACTTTGGGAGGGCGCCAACTTCGGCTGGTCGACTTGGGAGGTCGACCAGTAGAGGGCGTCGACTTGGGCGACGTCGACCAGGGGAAGCCGACTTGGTGTGGTCGGCTGACAGATGCACTGGTCGACCTGGAGTTGGTCGACCAGGTGGGTTGTCGACCTGGAGCTAGTCGACCAAGGGTGTGGTCGACTGAAGGTGCTCGTCGACTTGGGAGGTCGACGGGCACACGAGAAAGCAGTTGGTCGATGTGGTGGTTGCCCGGTCGACCAGGTTACCTGGGTGACGAGGTTCTGCGGAGGAGTGCGACGGTCGCCCAGGTGGTAGTGGCGAGACCGACCTCGGTGGTGGTATCCCGAGGTCGACGTGGCTGGTGGGCGCAGTCGCTGGCGTGGAGTCGAGCTGGGCGTCTGCGCTGTGCACGTGACAAAGAGAGGTGCACCAACCAGCTGCATGCACCTGCGAAGCAGGTGCACCGTTGTCCTACGAGTGCAACGCTGGGCAGCCGACTTGCTGCAGCGTTGGCACACCGTGGACTTGCAACGTTGGCAAGCCGCGACTTTGCTCTGCTGGAGCGCGGTCGGCCAAGTCGTGCTGGCACGCGGTCGACCATGCTGCGCTGGAAGTCGACCAGCAACTTTGCTAGTTCTGATGTAGTCTTGCATGCCAATGTTGTTGCTATCATTGTTCTCAACTTTTGCTAGTGAAACTCTTGCAGTTTTGACCTGTGAACGCACAAGTGCTAGAGAACGACTAAGTGAACGAACGCAGAGATCCCTCCTACCCCGTGCCTAGCCCGTAGTCTAGCTCCCGTTGATAGAGTTATCTCCGCAATTACTCCTAGTACCAACCATATGGGTAAATAACGCAGTTATTCCTAGTTCCAACCATATAAGTAAGTAACGCACTTACTCTTGGTACCAATAATGTAAGTAACGCACTTATTCCTACTACCAACCATATGAGTAAGTAACGCTCTTATTTTGAATACCAACCATATGGGTAAGTAACGCACTTACTCTTAGTACCAACCATATGGGTAAGTAACGCACTTACTCTAAGTACCAACCATATGGGTAAGTAACGCACATACTCTTCGTACCAACCATATGTGTAAGTAACGCACTTACTCTTGGTACCAACAATATGGGTAAATAACGCACTTACTCTTGGTACCAACAATATGGGTAACTAACGCTCCTACTCTTAGTACCAACCATATGTGTAAGTAACGCACTTATTCTTAATACCAACCATATGGGTAAGTAACGCAGTTAGTCCTAGTACCAACCATATGGGTAAGTAACGCACTTACTCTTGGTACCAATAATATGGGTAAGTAACACTCTAAATCCTAGTACAAACCATATCAGTAAGTATTCCTCTTATTTTAAATACCAACCATATGGGTAAGTAACGCACTTACTCTTAGTACCAACCATATAAGTAAGTAACGCACTTACTCTTGGTACCAACCATATGGGCAAATAAAGCACTTACTCTTGGTACCAATCATATGCGTAAATAACGCACCTACTCTTGGTACCAACAATATGTGTAAGAAACGCACTTACTCTTAGTACCAACCATATGGGCAAATAAAGCACTTACTCTTGGTACCAACCATATGCGTAAATAACGCACGTACTCTTACTACCGACCATATGAAGATCTAACGCACTTACTCTTGGTACCAACAATATGGGTAAGTAACACACTTTCTCTTCGTACCAACCACATAAGTAACGCACTAACTCTTGGTGCCAACCATATGGGTAAGTAACGAACTTACTCTTGGTACAAACAACATGGGTGGGTTACGCACTTATTCCTAGTACCGACCATTTGAGTAAGTAACGCACTTACTCCTGGTACCAACCATATGGTTAAGTAACGCAGTTACTCCTAGTACCAACTATATGGGTAAGTAACGCACTTACTCTTGGTACCAACAATATGGGTAAGTAACGAACTTATTCCTAGTACCAACTATATGAGTAAGTAACGCACTTAATCCTAGTACCAACCATATGGGTAAGTAATGCAGTTACTCCTAGTTCCAACCATATACGTAAGTAATGCACTTACTCTTGGTACCAACAATATGGGTAATTAACGCACTTACTTTTAGTACCAACCATATGGGTAAGTAACGCAGTTACTCCTAGTTCCAACCATATAAGTAAGTAACGCACTTTCTCTTGGTACCAACAATGTAAGTAACGCACTTATTCCTAATACCAACCATATGAGTAAGTAACGCTCTTATTTTAAATACCAACCATATGGGTAAGTAACGCACTTACACTTGGTACCAACCATATGGGTAAGTAACGCACTTACTCTTAGTACCAATCATATGGGTAAGTAACGCACTTACTCTAAGTACCAACCATATGGGTAAGTAACGCACATACTCTTCGTACCAACCATATGTGTAAGTAACGCACTTACTCTTGGTACCAACAATATGGGTAAATAACGCACTTACTCTTGGTACCAACAATATGGGTAACTAACGCTTCTACTCTTAGTACCAACCATATGTGTAAGTAACGCACTTATTCTTAATACCAACCATATGGGTAAGTAACGCAGTTAGTCCTAGTACCAACCATATGGGTAAGTAACGCACTTACTCTTGGTACCAATAATATGGGTAAGTAACACTCTAAATCCTAGTACAAACCATATCAGTAAGTATTCCTCTTATTTTAAATACCAACCATATGGGTAAGTAACGCACTTACTCTTAGTACCAACCATATAAGTAAGTAACGCACTTACTCTTGGTACCAACCATATGGGCAAATAAAGCACTTACTCTTGGTACCAACCATATGCGTAAATAACGCACCTACTCTTGGTACCAACAATATGTGTAAGAAACGCACTTACTCTTAGTACCAACCATATGGGCAAATAAAGCACTTACTCTTGGTACCAACCATATGCGTAAATAACGCACGTACTCTTACTACCGACCATATGAAGATCTAACGCACTTACTCTTGGTACCAACAATATGGGTAAGTAACACACTTTCTCTTCGTACCAACCACATAAGTAAGTAACGCACTAACTGTTGGTGCCAACCATATGGGTAAGTAACGAACTTACTCTTGGTACAAACAACATGGGTGGGTTACGCACTTATTCCTAGTACCGACCATTTGAGTAAGTAACGCACTTACTCCTGGTACCAACCATATGGTTAAGTAACGCAGTTACTCCTAGTACCAACTATATGGGTAAGTAACGCACTTACTCTTGGTACCAACAATATGGGTAAGTAACGAACTTATTCCTAGTACCAACTATATGAGTAAGTAACGCACTTAATCCTAGTACCAACCATATGGGTAAATAATGCAATTACTCCTAGTTCCAACCATATACGTAAGTAATGCACTTACTCTTGGTACCAACAATATGGGTAATTAACGCACTTACTTTTAGTACCAACCATATGGGTAAGTAACGCAGTTACTCCTAGTTCCAACCATATAAGTAAGTAACGCACTTTCTCTTGGTACCAACAAGGTAAGTAACGCACTTATTCCTAATACCAACCATATGAGTAAGTAACGCTCTTATTTTAAATACCAACCATATGGGTAAGTAACGCACTTACTCTTGGTACGAACAACATGGGTGAGTAACGCACTCATTCCTAGTACCAACCATTTGAGTAAGTATCGCACTTACTCCTAGTACCAACCATATGGGTAAGTAACGCAGTTACTCCTAGTACCAACCATATGGGTAAGTAACGCACTTACTATTGGTACCAACAATATGGGTAAGTAGCACACTTATTCCTAGTACCAACCATATGAGTAAGCAACGCACTTACTCCTAGTACCAACCATATGGGTAAGTAACGCAGTACTCCTAGTTCCAACCATATAAGTAAGTAACGCACTTACTCTTGGTACCAACAATGTAAGTAACGCACTTATTCCTAATACCAACCATATGAGTAAGTAACGCTCTTATTTTATATACCAACCATATGGGTAAGTAACGCACTTACTATTAGTACCAACCATATGGGTAAGTAAGGCACTTACTCTAAGTACCAACCATATGGGTAAGTAACGCACATACTCTTCGTACCAATCATATAGGTAAGTAACGCACAAACTCTTGGTACCAACCATATGGGTAAGTAACACACATATTTTTGGTACCAACCATATGTGTCAGTAACGCACTAACTCCTAGTACCAACCATATCAGTAAGTAACGCTCTTATTTTAAATACCAACCATATGGGTAAGATACGCACTTACTCTTAGTACCAACCATATAAGTAAGTAGCGCACTCATTCCTAGAACCAACCATTTGAGTAAGTAACGCACTTATTCCTAGTACCAACCATATGGGTAAGTAACGCTGTTACTCCTAGTACCAACCATATGGGTAAGTAACGCACTTACTATTGGTACCAACAATATGGGTAAGTAGCGTACTTATTCCTAGTACCAACCATAGGTAACGCACTTACTCCTAGTACCAACCATAGGTAACGCACTTACTCCTAGTACCAACCATATCGGTAAGTAATGCAGTTACTCCTAGTTCCAACCATATAATTAAGTAACGCGCTTATTCTTGGTACCAACAATATCGGTAATTTACGCACATACTCTTAGTACCAACCATATGAGTAAATAACGCACTTACTTTTAGTACCAACCATATGGGTAAGTAATGCAGTACAACTAGTTTCCAACCATATAAGTAAGTAACGCACTTACTCTTGGTACCAACAATGTAAGTAACGCACTTATTCCTAATACCAACCATACGAATAAGTAACGCTCTTATTTTAAATACCAACCATATGGGTAAGTAACGCACTTACTCTTAGTACCAACCATATGGGTAAGTAACGCACTTACTCTAAGTACCAACCATATGGGTAAGTAACGCACATACCCTGGGTACCAACCATATGGGTAAGTAACGCACTTACTCTTGATACCAACATTATGGTAAGTAACGCACTTACTCTTAGTACCAACCATATGGGTAAGTAACGCACATACTCTTGGTACCAACCATATGGGTAAGTAACACACATATTCTTGGTACCAACCACATGAGTGAGTAACGCACTTACTCCTAGTACCAACCATATGGGTGAGTAATGCAGTTACTCATAGTTCCAACCGTATAAGTAATTAACGCGCTTACTCTTGGTACCAACAATATGGGAAATTGACGCACTTACTCTTAGTACCAACCATATGAGTAAGTAACGCACTTACTCCTAGTACCAACCAGATACGTAAGTAACGCAGTACTCCTAGTTCCAACCATATAAGTAAGTAACGCACTTACTCTTGGTACCAACAATGTAAGTAACGCACGTATTCCTAATACCAACCATATGACTAAGTAACGCTCTTATTTTATATACCAACCATATGGGTAAGTACCGCACTTACTCTTAGTACCAACCATATGGGTAAGTAACGCACTTACGCTTAGTACCAACCACATAAGTAAGTAACGCACAAACTCTTGGTACCAACCATATGGGTAAGTAACGCACTTACTCTTGGTACGAACAACATGGGTGAGTAACGCACTCATTCATAGTACCAACCATTTGAGTAAGTAACGCACTTACTCCTAGTACCAACCATATGGGTAAGTAACGCAGTTACTCCTAGTACCAACCATATGGGTAAGTAACGCACTTACTCTTAGTACCAACAATATGGGTAAGTAGCGCACTTATTCCTAGTACCAACCATATGAGTAAGTAACGCACTTACTCCTAGTACCAACCATATGGGTAAGTAATGCAGTTACTCCTAGTTCCAACCATATTAGTATTAACGCACTTACTCTTGGTACCAACAATGTAAGTAACGCACCTATTCCTAATACCAACCATATGAGTAAGTAACGCTCTTATTTTATATACCAACCATATGGGTAAGTAACGCACTTACTCTTAGTACCAACCATATGGGCAAGTAAGGCACTTACTCTAAGTACCAACCATATGGGTAAGTAACGCACATACTCTTCGTACCAACCATATAGGTAAGTAACGCACAAACTCTTGGTACAAACCATATGGGTATGTAACGCACTTACTCTTGGTACCAACAATATGGGTAAGTAACGCACTTACTCTTAGTATCAACCATATGGGTAAGTAACGCACATACTCTTGGTACCAACCATATGGGTAAGTAACACACATATTTTTGGTACCAACCATATGTGTCAGTAACACACTAACTCCTAGTACCAACCATATAAGTAAGTAACGCTCTTATTTTAAATACCAACCATATGGGTAAGAAACGCACTTACTCTTAGTACCAACCATATAAGTAAGTAGCGCACTAACTCTTGGTACCAACCATATGGGTAAGTAACGCACATACTCTTGGTACCAACCATATGGGTAAGTAACACACATATTGTTGGTACCAACCATATGTGTAAGTAACGCACTAACTCCTAGTACCAACCATATCAGTAAGTAACGCTCTTATTTTAAATACCAACCATATGGGTAAGAAACGCACTTACTCTTCGTACCAACCATATAAGTAAGTACCGCACTTACTCTTGGTAACAACAATATGGGTAAGTAACGTACCTACTCTTGGTACCAACAATATGGGTAAGTAACGCACCTACTCTTGGTACCAACAATACGTGTAAGAAACGCACTTACTCTTAGTACCAACCATATGGGCAAATAAAGCACCTACCCTTGGTTCCAACCATATGCGTAAGTAACGCACGTACTCTTAGTACCGACCATATGAAGATCTAATGCACTTACTCTTGGTACCAACAATATGGGTAAATAACGCACTGTCTCTGAGTACCAACGATATGGGTAAGTAACGCACTTACTCTTGGTACCAACCATATGGGTAAGTAACGCATTTACTCTTAGTACCAACCACATGAGTAAGTAACGCACTAACTCTTGGTACCAACCATATGGGTAAGTAACGCACTTACACTTGGTATGAACAACATGGGTAAGTAACGCACTTATTCCGAGTACCAACCATATGGGTAAGTAACGCACTTACTCCTAGTACCAACCATATGGGTAAGTAACGCAAATACTCCTAGTATCAACTATATGGGTAAGTAACGCACTTACTCTTAGTACCAACAATATGGGTAAGTAACGCACTTATTCGTAGTACCAACCGTATGGATAAGTAACGCACTTGCTCCTAATACCAACCATATGGGTAAATAACGCAGTTTCTCCCAGTTCCAACCATATAAGTAAGTAACGCACTTACTCTTAGTACCAACCATATGGAGAGAAGTCGACGCCCTCCTCAGGTCGACTTCCGAGAGTTGAAGTCGGCCGTCGGCGCCCCCAAGGTCGGCGGCCTCGCAGTGGCCCCGTGCAGGTCGACCAACCCGTCGACCAGCTCGCCCAAGTCGGCGTCGCCCACTGCTGCAGGTCGGCTGCACCTCCCGCACACCCGACCACGAAGTCGGCTCCGCCCAAGCGAGGACGGGGCCAACCACAACTCCCGTTGACACTCCCCTGCCGCGTTCACGCTTGGGCCCCCAGCCCACACGGCAGCACCATTCGGAGAATAGCCCGTCGGCGTGCACACTACATACAGCACGCCAGTCACCGCACCAGCCATGCAAGAGGGCATGGCACCTACTGCTGCACGTCGTCGTCACAGTCGCCGACGTCGGCCAGGCGTACTTGGCCGATTGCGACGGAGCACCGGTTGAAGGCCGGATAGTGCAGCACCTTCGTCAGGAAGTCGGCCGGCTGCTCGGTGGTCGGGATGTACTTCGGCGTGAACTTCCCGCGCTTCACCATGTGCTGCAGCCAGGTGTATCGCCGCTCCATGTGCTTGAGGTTGCCCTGCAGCCCCAGGCCCTCGGCGGCCGTGATGGCCGACTTGTTGTCCACCCGAAGGACGGTCGGCGTCCCGGCGTTCAGCAGCCGGAACTCTGCAAGAAGGAATCGAAGTCGGCATCCCTCCTTGCCAGCCTCGGTGGCCGCCACGTACTCCGACTCGGTCGACGACAACGTCGCACACTTGATGCGCTGGCTCGACCAGGAGACTGCGGCCCCTCCGAAGACAAACACGTAGCCACCCATGCTCATCCGGTTCTGCTTGTCGCCGGCGTCGTCGGCGTCCACGTAGCCGACCAGCTTCAGCGACTCTGGTCCACCGCCAAACTCCAGGGCGGTGTCACGGGTGTCGGCGAGGTAGGCGAGGCAGCGGTCGACCTCGCGCCAGTGCTGGTCGCTCCTCACCGTGAGGCCGCTCCCTAGTTTGCTGCAGGCGAAGGCGATGTCTGGCCTCGTCGTCGTCGCCGCGAACTGCAGCGAGCTGACCTTCTGCCGGTACTCCCGGCTGACCTTCTGCCGGAACATTGCAAGGCTGGCGTGCCAGCACACACCAGCATTAGGCCACCATGTGCACATGTGCGCGCACCTACTTCGCAGGTGCCAGGTGACGGTTGAGTACGACGTGCACCGTCACGCACATTGCGCAGGTGCCAGGTCGAGCACGTGCTAACGGTTGCACATGTGGAGCCATGTCGACCTCGGGATACCGAACCGCAGGTCGACTTTGCAAATCCCTCCTGGGCGATGGTCGCGCACCTCGCAGAGCCCCGTCGCCCGGGTAACCTGGTCGACCAGACAACCATGTCGACCAGCTGCTTCTCCGCGTGCCCGTCGACCGCCCAGGTCGACGTCCACCTCCAGTCGACCACACCAAGTCGACCAACACCCTCGGTCGACCAGCTCCAGGTCAACCACACTCCTGGTCGACCAGCTCCAGGTCGACCAGTCAGCTGTCAGCCGACCACACCAAGTCGGCTGCCCCAAGTCGACGTCCCCAAGTCGACGCCTTTCGCAGGTCGACCTCCCAAGACCGACCACCTGAACTCAGCGCCCTCCAAAGTCGGCGCCACTGCAGTGAACTCCGTGCAGGTCGACCAGCCACGTCGACCAGCTCGCCCACTGCTACAGGTCGGCTCCGCCCAAGCGAGGACGGGGCCAACCACAACTCCCGTTGACACTCCCCTGCCGAGTTCACGCTAGGGTCCCCAGCCCACACGGCAGCACGATTCAGAGAATTAACCATATGTGTAAGTAACGGTACCAACCATTTGGGTAAGTAACGCGTTTACTCTTAGTTCCAACCATATGGGTAAGTAACGCAGTTACTCTTAGTGCTAACCTTATGGGTAACTAACGCAGTTACTCTTGGTACAAACCATATGGGTAAATAACGCACTTATTTTATATACCAACTATATGGGTAAGTAACGCACATACTCTTGGTACCAACCATATGGGTAAGTATCGGACTTACTCTTGGTACCAACAATATGGGTAAATAACGCGCTTACTCTTAGTACCAACCATATGTGTAAGTAACGCACTTATTCTTAATACCAACCATATGGGTAAGTCAGGCAATTACTCATGGTACCAACAATATGGGTAAGTAACGCACTTACTCCTAGTACCAACCATATTGGTAGGTAGCGTATTTACTCCTAGTACCAACCATATGGGTAAGTAACACTCTTACTCTTAGTACCAACCAGATGGGTAAGTAACGCACATGCTCTTCGTACCAACAATATGAGTAAGTAACGCACTTTCTCTTGGTACCAACAATATGGGTAAGTAACGCACTTACTTTTAATACTAACCATATGAAGAAGTAACGCACTTACTCTTAATACCAATCATATAGGCAAGCAACGCACTTACTCTTAGTACCAACCATAATGGTAAGTAACGCACTTATTACTAGTACCATCCATATAGGTAAATAAAGCACTTACTCTTAGTACCAACCATTTGGGTAAGAAACGCACTTACTCTTGGTACCAACAATATGGGTAATTAACGTACCTACTCTTGGTACCAACCAGATGGGTAAGTAACGTACCTAATCTTGATACCAAGAATACGGGTCAGGAACGCACTTACTCTTAGTACCAACCATATGGGTAAATAATGCACTTTGGTACCAACCATATGCGTAGGTAACGCACGTTCTCTTAGTACCGACCATATGAAGATCTAATGCACTTACTCTTGGTGCCAACAATATGGGTAAGTAAAGCACTTACTCTTGGTACCAACCATATAGGTAAGTAACGCACAATTCCTAGTACCAACCATATCGGTAAGTAATGCATTTACACTTGGTACCAACAATATGAGTAAGTAACGCACAAACTCATAGTATCAACCATATCGGTAAGTAATGCACTTACTCCTAGTACCAACCATATGGGTAAGTAACGCACTTTGTCTTGGTACCAACAATATGGGTAAGTAACGCAGTTACTCTTAGAACCAACAATATGGTTAAGTAACACACTTACTCTTGGTACCAATAATATGGGTAATGCACTTACTCTTAGTACCAACCATATAGGTAAGTAACGCAGTTACTCCTAGTACCAACCATATTGGTAAGTAACGCACTTACTCTTGGTACCAACAATATGGGTAAGTAAGGCACTAACTCCTATTACCAACCATATCGGTAAGTAACGCACTTACTCCTAGTACCAACTATATAGGTAAATAACGCACATCCTCTTGGTACCAACAATATGGGTAACTAACGCACTTACTCTTAGTACCAACCATGTGTCTAAGAAACGCACTTATTCTTAATACCAACCACACGGGTAAGTCAGGCAATTACTCTTGGAACCAACGATATGGGTAAGTAACGCATTTACTCTTAGTACCAACCATATGGGTAAGTGACGCACGTACTCTTAATACCAACCATATGGGTAGGTAACGTACTTACTCCTAGTACCAACCATATGGGTACTCTTAGTACCAACCATATGGGTAACGCATATATTCTTGGTACCAACAATAGGGGTAAATAACGCACTTACTCTTGGTACCAACAATAAGGGTATCTACGGCACTAACTCCTAGTACCAACCATATCGGTACGTAACGCAGTTACTCCTAGTACGAACTATATAGGTAAATAACGCACATACTCTTGGTACCAACAATATGGGTAACTAGCGCACTTACTCTTAGTACCAACCATGTGTCTAGGAAACGCACTTATTCTTAATACCAACCACATGGGTAAGTCAGGCAATTACTCTTGGAACCAACGATATGGGTAAGTAACGCATTTACTTTTAGTACCAACCACATGGGTAAGTGACGCACTTACTCTTAATACCAACCATATGGGTAGGTAACGTACTTACTCCTAGTACCAACCATATGGGTACTCTTAGTACCAACCATATGGGTAAGTAACGCACATACTCTTGGTACCAACAATATGGGTAAATAACGCATTTACTCTTGGTACCAACCATATGAAGAGGTGACGCAGTTACTCTTAATACCAATCATATGAGTAAGTAAGATACTCCCCCTCAGCCTGCCGGCTGCATCCCCATCATTCCATGCTAGTTAATGCTTATTCCACTCATGCGCATACAACGCCAATGAGGGTCATCCGCAAGCCTCTTGGTGAGGAAGTCTGCTGGCTGCTTGTGATTCACCGTCCCCCTCTTCACCTCCTTCCGCAGCCAGTGCCACTTGATACGAATGTGTTTGTTCAGCCCATAAAGCACAGCGTTCCTGGCCAGCCCCCTTGCTATCACAAAACAGCGGTGTAGCAACCTTCTGCTCCTGGCCAATCTCCTCTAACAGCCTCCTCAGCCAAATCACCTTCTTTACCCCATGCAACATCGCCATGTACTCGGCCTCCAGCAAGGAAAGTGTTGTCTCCGTCTGTTTCTTGGACCTCCAACTAACGAGTCCTCCCCCAACCAGGCAGATGTATCCTTCCACAGAAGAGGAATCCTCCTACTCTTGGTACAAACAATATGGGTAAGTAACGCTCTTACTCTTAGTACCAACCATATGGGTAAGTAACGCACTTACTATTAGTACCAACCTTATGGGTAAGTAACACACCTACTCTTGGTACGAACCATATGGGTAAGTAACGCACATTTTTTAAATACCAACCATATGGGTAAGTAACGCACGTACTCTTGGTACCAACCATATGAGTAAGTAAGGAACCTACTCTTGGTACCAACAATATGTTGGTGTAAGGGCCAAATAAACTCAAGCTTCTAAGACGCAATTCAAACTTAAACCTCTCCTCGGGGTCACCTCCAAGGGTCCTTGGGTGCCTCGTACAAGACCAGCCCATATCCTCGGGTCCGAGATTGTAGAGAGAGGGATAAGAAGAACGCAGTTATATATCAAGAGTACCTTGAACGTCGCGCAGCGTGCCGTGCAGACCGTCGATCGGATTAAGCTGAGAATGTCCTATATCGAAGCTCGCTCCAAGAGCTTCACTATAAGCCAAGTTCCCTCGCGAAAAGTTCTGCCATTGCAGATTTATGGCTCGGACAGTGTTTGCCTAGCGTTGTAGTACTAGCGTACTAGCGTTGACTTGGTAGCATTCCGCCGTCGCACCGCGTAGAAACAAAATTCCAGCACGGAAGGAATTCGCTTGATTCAATTTGACTATATCCAGGTATAAACAGAGAAGGAATAAATAGTTCTAGCTAGAAAGGACCTTGGGAATCAACCTGGGAACAACCAGGAGATAATTCCAAGCAACAGAACCAACCTAGCTGGACAAAACAGCAGGTGAGGTTGGTAAACAACCTCTGGTTCCGTTTTCCCAACCTGGGAAAAGAACAACCAGGTTCAGGTCCTAAAAACAGAACCTGTTTTGTCCTTGCCCAACCAGCCAAATTCTGGTTTTGCTAGTTTCCCATGGCCCTGTAGCAGCAGATACAGACAAACAACATCCAACCTTCATCCAATTGTACCCCTATAGTGCCTGCCTTGCTACACTATAGTTAACCAAACAAAACAGTACAATTCGGAGTTGGATAAAACCGAATCTGCGCATTCAAATCAACCGAACCGCAAAGCCTCTGTCTTGGGTTCCTTTGCGAGCTCGTCCTTTCTGCTTGCACTGTTCATAGCGCGTACAATGTTGTGCCGAAGCGCACATTGCGCGAGTACCTGCAAATGCATCAAGCGAAAATTGCGAAAGCAAACAAACACACGAACATACCACTCACACGCAAATGCATTCGCATACGCATACTCGTACAAATAGACGGCAGGATGTCGTGCAAAGTGAATTTGCACCCAATACACTCCCCTTAGCCTGCCGGCTGCATCCTCATCATTCCATGCTAGTTCATGTTCATTCCATTCATGCGCACACAACGCCAATGAGGCTCATCCGCAAGCCTCTTGCTGAGGAAGTCTGCTGGCTGCTTGTGAGTCTTGATATAGATCAGATTCACCGTCTTCCTCTTCACCTCCTTGCGCAGCCAGTGCAACTTTATACGCAGGTGCTTGTCTAACCCATGAAGCACAGCGTTCCTGGCCAACCCAAGAGCCCCCTTGCTATCACAAAAAGCGGTGTAGCAACCTTCTCAATCTCCTCTAACAGCCTCCTCAGCCAAATCACCTCCTTTACCCCATGGAACATCGCCATGTACTCGGACTCCACCGAGGAAAGTGCTGTCTCCGTCTGCTTCTTGGACCTCCAACTAACGGGTCCTCAACCAACCAGGCAGATGTATTCTCCCACAGAAGAGGAATCCTCCTACTCTTAATACCAACCATTTGGGTAAGTAACGCTCTTTTTTTCGATACCACCATATGTATAAGTAACGCACTTACTCTTAGTACCAACCATATCGGTAAGTAACGCACTTACTCTTAGTACCAACCTTATGTCAAACTTATATGCTGCTTATTGTGTAGGCTATATGGGGTACAACCCAATTAGGGTTTGCTACTTGTACCCATCTTGCTGCTAGTTCATCCATTCTCGCTTACTGATTCTGACATTGTTTCAGAGTTGGTCCTGACCTAGGACCGTTTTTTTAGGGCCCACCGAATCGTTTCCTGCCTGTAGCGCGTTACCCTGCCCGTAGCGCCCTACCGTGTCCGTCGCGCTGCCCCACCAGTCGCGTTACCGTGCCCGCGCGCCGCCCTGCTGGCTGCCGCGTTGCCTTGCCCTGCCCTGCGTTGCGCTGCCTAGCGCACGCTCTGCCCTGCCCTGCGTTGCGCCGCCCCACGCACGCCCTGCCCTGCGTCGCGCTGCCCGTGCACGCCCTGCCCTGCCCCGCGTCGCGCCGCCCTGCGCACGCCCTGCCCTGCGTCGCGCTGCCCGCGCACGCCCTGCCCTGCCCCGCGTCGTGCTGCCCCGCGCACGCCCTGTCCTGCTCCGCGTCGCGCTGCCCCGCGCACGCCCTGCCCTGCCCCGCGTCACGCTGCCCCGCGCACGCCCTGCCCTGCCCCCCGTCGTGCCGCCCCTGCAGCCCGCGTGCCGCCCCTGCAGCCCGCGCGCCGCCCCTGCAGCCCGCGCGTCGCCCTCTGCAGCCCGCGCGCCGCCCCTGCAGCCCGCGCGCCGCCCCTGCAGGTCGCGCGTCGCCCCTGCAGCCCACGCGCCGCCCCTGCAGCCCAGCGCGCCCCGCTGCCCAGCGCGCCAGCGCGTCCCGCTGCCCAGCGCGCCAGCGCGCCCCGCTGCCCAGCGCGCCAGCGCGCCCCGCTGCCTACCGCGCCAGCGCGCCCTAGGTGCCGCCCCTGCCTGCCCGCGCGCCGCCCTCTGCATCCCGCGCGACGCCCTGCTGCAGCGCGCCGCCCTACTCTGGCCGCGCGCCGCTCTTCCCTGACCGTGCCCCTCCCCGACCTACCCTAGTGCCTGCTCGCCGCCCTGCCTTCCCTCCGTGCTGCCCTACTGGTCGCGCGCCTCCTTGCTTGCCCGCTATGACGTCTCTTCGTGGTAGCGGTGGGAGTGGTGGCGGCGGTGGTGGCAGCAGTGGGAGTGGTGGCGGCGGCCGCAGTGGCAGTCTAGGTGGAGCTGCTCGGTGGGGAGTTTCTGGCGGTGGCCAGATACAGCTCCAGCGACGTCCGCGCGAGTCCCTCACGCCCCAGCAGCTTCGTGAGTGGTACGCTAGTTGGGGTTGTGGCGGCGGCCGTAGTGGCAGTCGCCCTGGAGCTGGTCGGTCGGGAGTTTCTGGCGGTGGCCAGATGCAGCTGCAGCGGCGTCCGCGCGAGACCCTTACGCCCCAGCAGCTGCGTGAGTGGTACGCTCAGAGTAGAGGGTCCCGGAGTACTGCTCGCTACCCGTACGTCATTCGCACAGGTGATCGGGCTGGTCAGACTTGCGGGACAATTGGTCACACACAGTACCGCTGCTTCGCCGGTCTGAGCGACGCCTGGCGTACAGAGTTTGGTGACGCGGCTGAGCTCCCCAGCTGGGTGGAGCTGCTTAGGCAGAGGGTGGATATCTTTGCTCTTGACTATGATGCTATCCTCACTGCCATGTATGCATTACCTGTTAGTGCTGAGGGTGACTGTTACCTGTGTGTGCCGCCCGACCCAGGCATAGAGGCTGCTGCTCTAGGTGCTAGTGAGTCTGCTGCTCTAGGTGCTAGTGAGTCTGCTGCTCTAGGTGCTGGTGAGTCTGCTCTCTCTGGTACTGCGCCTGCTGAGGCCTTGCACACCTTTATGCTTGACTCAGGTGCTTCCCGCTGCTTCTTTCGCGACGGTACAGCACTCACACCACTCCCTGCACCTGTTGCTGTCTCTCTGGCTGACCCCTCTGGGGGCCCAGTCCTTGCACGTTCCTCCACTGTTCTCCCGTGTCCGGCGGTTCCGTCTGGCTCACTGTCAGGTCTTCACCTCCCCTCGTTCTCTACGAACTTGGTGAGCAACGCCGTCCTTCAGGATGTATGGGTTGACTCCTTTACTCCAGGAGGACAGCGTGTGGCGATCTGTACGTGCTCCCGGAAAGGCCGGCACCTGGCCACGTTCACCCGTGCGCCTGGCTCGAGTCTGTACACACTGACTACTGTGTCTCCTCAGGTAGCTGCGTCTGCGTCAGGTCAGCTAGTGGCCCCCTGCCCGTGTCGCGCTCTGTCACCCCTCAGTGCAGCGCCTCCGTGGCATGCACTCCCGTGTCCTTGTCTCTGGTCTTCCCAGGACTCTGCCTCCTCTCCCACCCTCGCCTCCCCCTCCCTGCCTTCCCTGTGTCGAGGGGCGGCAACGCGCCGCTCCTCACTCCTCCTCGTTTCCCCCGACGACTGCTCCCCTGCAGACTCTCCACATGGACGTGTGGGGCCCAGCCCGCGTCCGTGGACAGGGCCGCGAGCGCTACTTTCTGCTGGTCGTTGACGACTACTCGCGTACACCACGGTCTTCCCCTTGCGCAGCAAGGGGGAGGTCCCTGATGTTTTGATCCCTTGGATCCGCGCAGTCCGTCTCCAGCTCCGCGAGCGATTCCACACAAACCTTCCAGTCCTGCGTCTGCACTCTGACAGAGATGGTGAGTTTTCCTCCGACCTCTTGCGGGACTTTTGTCGTGGGGAGGGCATTCTCCAGTCGTTCATGCATCCGGCCTCTCCGCAGCAGAATGGGGTTGCTGAGCGCCGCATTGGCTTAGTCATGGAGGTCGCTCGTACCTCCATGATCCATGCGGCTACCCCCCATTTTCTGTGGCCGTATGCGGTCCTCTACACTGCGCATCAGCTCAACCTCTGGCCCCGTGTCTCCTTGCCGGAGACCTCGCCTACACTGCGTTGGACGGGGAAGGTTGGCGATGCGTCAGTGTTCCGGGTCTGGGGTTCTCGTGCCTTTGTCCGCGATACGTCCGAGGACAAGCTCTCCGCCCGCGCCATTCCCTGCGACTTCCTTGGTTTTCCCCCTGACGCGCCTGGCTGGCAGTTTTACCACCCCACCTCGCGCCGTGTCCTGCCCTCTCAGGACGTCACGTTCAACGAGTCGGTTCCCTTTTACCGGCTCTTCCCCTACCGCATTGCCCCTCTCCCCCCCCCCCGCCGCTCTTCCTCGCACCACGTCCTCGTCCGGTAGACCCCCTCCTCCCTCAGGGTCCTGCTCCCTCAGGTGTGTCTCAGGTAGACCCTGTCGAGCCTGTCGAGGTAGCTGTCGACTCTGGTGCTGCTAGGGGTGCTGCGACTGGGGGTGCTGAGCCTGAGCGTGTGGAGCCGGGGGGGTGCTGAGCCTGAGCGTGCGGAGCCTGGGGGTGCTGAGCCTGGGGTTGCTGAGTCTGAGGGTGCGGAGCCTGGGGGTGCTGAGCCTGAGCGTGCGGAGCCTGGGGGTGCTGAGCTTGGGGGTGCTGAGCCTGTGCGTGTTGCGCCTGGAGGTACTTTGTCTACTGGAGGTTCTCCGGGTGCCTCGTCACGGCGGGAGACTCTCTCTCCACCGCAGCTGCGCGAGTGGTTTGCTCGGCGCTGGAGCCTTCGGAGTGACGCTGCTAGAGCTGGGGGGCCTGCCGCTGGAGACCCTGGAGCTGGAGGCGCTGGAGCTGGAGGTACCGGAGGTGCTGGAGCTGCTGGTCCTGGAGGTGCTGGAGGTACTGGAGGTTCTCCGGGTGCCTCATCCCGGCGGGAGCCTCTCTCTCCACCGCAGCTGCGCGAGTGGTTTGCTCGGCGTCGGAGTCTTCAGAGTGGCGCTGCTGGAGCTGGGGGGCCTTCCGCTGGAGGTCCTGGAGCTGTAGGCCTTGGACCTGCTGGTCTTGGAGGTGCTGGAGGTACTGGAGCCGCTGGTCCCGGAGGTGCTCGTACTGGAGGTACTGGAGCTGCTGGACCTGGTGGTGCTGCAGGTGCTGGAGCTGCTGGAGCTGGAGCTGCTGGAGGCACTGGAGCTGGAGCTGCTGGAGGTGCTGGAGCCGCTGGTCCCGGAGGTGCTCGTACTGGAGGTACTGGAGCTGCTGGAGCTGGAGGTGCTGCAGGCGTTGGAGCTGGAGGAGCTGGAGCTGGAGCTGCTGGAGGTACTGGAGCTGCTGGAGCTGGAGGTGCTGCAGGCGTTGGAGCCGGAGGCACTGGAGCTGGAGCTGCTGGAGGTACTGGAGCTGCTGGAGCTGGAGGTGCTGCAGGCGTTGGAGCCGGAGGCACTGGAGCTGGAGCTGGTGGTGCTGCTGGAGTTGGAGCTGGAGACCCTGGAGCTGGAGGTGCTGGCCCTGGGGGTGCTGGTGCTGTCGGTGCTGGTTCTGGAGGCACTGTGCGGCCGCGACCGTACTTCGTTCCACTCCTTCACCAGGTTCTTGGTCTCCCGCCTTCTACTGGCCTTCCTCATCCCTTACTGTGTCCACCGCCTGACCAGTCGCAGTCGCAGTTACAGCCAGCCTCCCCACTGCCTGCTCCTTCTCCTTACACTAGGCCGACCGGAGGTCTTGCGGAGCGTCGTGAGCCTGAGTCTCGTCCTGCGTCGCCTGTTCGCGCTGTACGCAATGGTCGTCGTGTTCCGCGTCCGTGTCCTCCTCCTGTCCCCGGCACGCACCAGATGGCACTCCGTCCTTCCTCTGTTCCACAGCGTGTCCCTCTGCCGTCTCCTCCTGCGTCCTCTCTTCCTAACGTTGCTGACCCGCCGTCAAACCTTGCTCGTGCTGCCAGTCCTACTGTCACACGTCTTCTAGCCACTGTTGTCACTGACCCTTCGTTTGAGTCCTCTGCTGCGTCTGCCCTAGTTGCTGAGCTTGTTGACTTTGCTGTCGCCTGTCGCCTCGACTACGCCGCTAGTCTTGTTGCTGAGTCTGAGTCTGTCTGTCCTCCGTCCGTCGGGGGTGAGTGTGCTCTTGGCACGGACGTCCTTGAGGACAGGCAGGAGGACTTTGAGTGTTCTGCAGCTGCTTTACCTCATCTCGTGTCCATGCTGATTGCACCTGAGGGAGACCCGGATGCACCAGACATCCCGACCCCGCGCTCTTACACAGAGGCGATTGAGGGTCCCTACTCCTCTCAGTGGCAGACAGCCATGGACGCAGAGATGGCTTCCTGGAAGTCCACAGGCACCTACGTCGACAAGGTTCCTCCACCTGGGGCGAACATCGTCAGTGGCATGTGGATTTTCAGGGTGAAGCGGCCGCCGGGTTCTCCGCCTGTCTTCAAGGCGCGTTACGTTGCACGAGGCTTCAGTCAGCGACAGGAAGTTAATTTCTTCCAGACCTTCTCCCCTACCCCGAAGATGACCACTCTTCGGGTGCTACTGCACGTTGCCGCACAGCGTGACTACGAGCTTCACTATCTTGACTTCAGCACAGCCTTCCTACAGGGCAGCCTGCACGAGGAGATCTGGCTGCGCCGCCCACCTGGCTTCACTGGGTCGTTTCCTGTAGGTACCCAGTGGAGCCTCCGGCGGCCAGTCTACGGTCTCCGCCAGGCACCTCGCGAGTGGCACGACACACTGAGGACGACTCTTGCGGCTCTTGGGTTTGCTCCTTCTACTGCTGACCCGTCGCTGTTTCTACGCACCGACACTTCTCTGCCGCCGTTCTACATCCTCGTGTACGTCGACGACTTGGTCTTTGACACTGCTGACACTGAGGGACTCGCCCACGTGAAGTCGGAGCTGAAGAAGAGACACACGTGCACATACCTGGGTGAGGTGCGCAGCTATCTTGGCTTGCAGATCACCCGGGACAGAGCACAGCGCACCATTACCTTGACTCAGTCACACATGGTGCAGCAGGTCCTTCAGCGCTTCCGCTTCACGTACTCCTCGCCACAGTCCACTCCTCTGCCTACCGGTCACTCGCTCTCAGCGCCGCCTTCGGATGAGTCCGTAGAGCCTAGTGGCCCGTATCGAGAGCTTGTGGGCTGCCTCATGTACCCGATCACCTGCACTCGACCTAACCTTGCTTACCCTCTTAGCATCTTGGCACGCTACGTTGCGCCCGGGAGACACCGACCAGAGCACTGGGAGGTTGCTAAGAGGGTGATGCGCTACTTGTGCAGTACGTCGGGCATGGGGCTCGTGCTTGGAGGACGGGCTCGAGTTGTCCTTACTGGCCACGCAGATGCTTCTTGGGTTGACGACCTGGCTACGCAGCGGTCGTCACAGGGTTACACTTTCAGCCTTGGCTCCGGCTCTGTTTCGTGGCGGTCTACCCGCTCGTCTTCTGTTCTCAGTTCCAGTTGTGAGGCTGAGATCTACGCAGGGGCCATGGCTGCAGAGGAGTTACGCTGGCTCACCTACCTGCTGACCGACTAGGGAGAGCCGCCTCGTTCTCCTCCAGTTCTGTACGTCGACAACAAGGCCATGATTGCCTTGTGTCAGGAGCACAGAACGAAGCACATCGCTCTGCGCTACTTCCTTGCTCGAGAGTTGCAGCAGCGTGGTCAGCTTCGACTTGCTTACGTGGCCTCTCGGGCCAACACTGCTGATATCTTCACCAAGGCACTTCAGCCTTGTGATCATCAGCGTTTCTGTACTGTTCTAGGCCTTGTGCCTACTTGGCCTCACTTGCTCACTTCTTGACTTTGCTTGTACTGTGATCTATATACTTATACCTGCATGCTTACACTTGCTAGGTTGTGATCACTGTACTGCTTGTTCTCCTTTATATAACTCTGCATGTGAACTGGCCTTGTGGCCATTTGCTTGTGCTCAGAATGCGTGGTGACTTCGTGATCCACCCTGAGCTTGCTTTGATTTTCTTGACCGATCTTGTGACCTCTTGTTCTCCCCCACTTTGCCTATGGGGGTGTGTCAAACTTATATGCTGCTTATTGTGTAGGCTATAATGGGGTAGCCCATATGGGGTACAACCCAATTAGGGTTTGCTACTTGTACCCATCTTGCTGCTAGTTCATCCATTCTCGCTTACTGATTCTGACACCTTATGGGTAAATAACGCACTTATTCTTGGTACGAACCATATTGGTAAGTAACGCGCTTATTTTTAATACCAACCATATGGGTAAGTAACGCACATACTCTTGGTACCAAGAATATGGGTAAATAACGCACTTACTCTTGGTACCAACAATATGGCTAACTGACGGACTTGCTATTAGTACCAACCATATGTGTAAGTAACGCACTTATTCTTAATACCAACCCTATGGGTAAGTCAGGCAATTACTCTTGGTACCAACAATATGGGGAAGTAACGCACTAACTCCTAGTACCAACCATATCGGTAATTAACGTTCATATTTTAAATAACAACAATATGGGTAAGTAACGTACCTACTCTTGGTACCAACCATATGCGTAAGTTACGCACGTACTCCTAGTACCGACCATATGAAGATCTAACGCACTTACTCTTGGTACAAACAATATGGGTAAGTAACGCACTTACTCAGAGTACCAATGATATGGGTAAGTAACGCACTTACTCTTGGTACCAACTATATGTCGAAATAGCAGGCGAAAACGAGAAACAGGAAAGAGGGGTTTTCACTAGCAGCAGTTGAGATATAGGAAACCCTAATTGGGTTGTACTCGCTACAGAGTACCCCACTGCAGGCTAGACAAACATCGACATTCTGACACACCCCCATAGTCAAAGTGGGGTACAATCAACACAACAAGCAGGCAGTGCAATAGTTCACAAGGATAAGCAAAGCTAGAGGCTATCACAGAGGGCAAGTGAGGAGGAGGAGAAACTATGGAGGACGAGAAGATGAGAGGCGACGGCTGAAGCTGCAGACAGACGGGCAACAGGAGTGCGCAGCACTGACGCTACCAGGCTAAACCCGGGTAACACGGCGACAGGCGCAGCTGGCTCACTGTGCTCCCAGGAGTGCTCACACTGTGGCTACCGGGCGCAGAGCCCCGGACTACACGGCCACATGGGGTCGTGGCTCTCTGGACTACCAGGAGTGCTCACACTGTGGCTACCGGGCGCAGTGCCCCGGACTACACGGCCACAGGGGCTCGTGGCTCTCTGGACTTCAGGCGCTGCGGACGACAAGTCGGCTACCTCCGGTCAACCTCCCCCAACTGTCCCACACCCCTTTCACACACCCCCTGCTGAACCACTAGCACCGCTGATACGCCAGCCCCCTCGTACCACTCCGACGGCTCCAACACATCCACCCCCCTCAGCGGCAGCTGCAGCAGTGGGAGACGGAGGAGGAGGAGGAGCAGGGGACGGCTCACACACATGGCACCCCCATACTCTCCACCCCCAAACCCTAACACAGGAGTGCGGTCAGAAGCTCGGGGGACGGCGTGCGGCACTGGGGCAGACGGTACGGGCCGCTCACGGGCCTGGCGCAGGCCAGACGAACCGCGCGCGGGCTGCCCGAGCCGCGCGCGGGCCTGGCGCAGCCCGTACGGGCCGCGCGCGGGCCGGGCGCAGGCCGTACGGGCCGCGCGCGGGCCTAGCGCAGCCCGTACGAGCCGCGCGCGGGCCTGGCGCAGGCCGTAAGGGCCGCGCGCGGGCCTGGCGCAGGCCGTACGGGCCGCGCGCGGGTTGTACGGGCCGCGCGCGGGCCTGGCGCAGGTCGCGCGGGCCGCTACAGGCGACGCGCGGGTCCCCGGGGGCGCTGCGACGGGCGACGGGGGGCGACGCGCGGATCGACGGGGCAGAAAACCGCCGCGCACCCGAGCGCGCGGCAAGCAGAACACGTCGCACGCCCGGGGCGCGCGATAGGCAGGACAGCAGCGGAAGCATTAGGTGGCGGGCCCATCCACAGGATCGACCCAAGAGGGTCGACCTGCTCTGATAGCATGTCGAAATAGCAGGCGAAACCGAGAAACAGGAAAGAGGGGTTTTCACTAGCAGCAGTTGAGATACATATAGGAAACCCTAATTGGGTTGTACTCGCTATAGAGTACCCCACTGCAGGCTAGACAAACATCGACATTCTGACACTATATGGGTAAGTAACGCACTTACTCTTAGTACCAACCACATGATAAGTAACGCAGGTAAGTAACGCACTTACTCTTGGTACGAACAACATGGGTAAGTAACGCACTTATTCCTAGTACCAACCATATGAGTAAGTAACGCACTTACTCCTAGTACCAACCATATGGGTAAGTAACGCACATACTCTTAGTACCAACCATATCGGTAAGTAACACACTTACTCTTAGTACTAAACATATGGGTAAGTAACACACATACTCTTGGTACCAACAATATGTGTAAGTAACGCACTTACTTTTGGTATCAACAATATGGGTAAATTACGCATTTACTCTTAGTACCAACCATATGGGTAAGTAACGCACTTACTCTTAGTACCGACAAGATTGGTAAGTAACGCACCTACTCTTAGTACAAACCATATGAAAAGGTAACGTACATACTCTTCGTACCAACAATATGGGCAAGTAACGCAGTCACTCTTAGTACCGACCATATGGGTAAGTAACGCACTTACTCTTGGTACCAACAATATGGGTAAGTAACGCACTTATTCCTATTACCAATTATATGGGTAAGTAACACACATTCTCTTCGTACCAACAATATGGGTAAGTAACGCACTTACTCTTAATAACAATCATATGAGTAAGTAACGCACTTACTCTTAATACCAACCATATAGGTAAGTAACGCACTTACTCTTATTGCCAACCATATGTGTAAGTAATGCACTTTCTCTTAGTACTAACCATTTGGGTAAGTAACGCTTTGTTTTTCAATACCAACCATATGGGTAAGTAACACACTTACTCTTAGTACCAACCTTATGGGTAAGTAACGCACTTACTCTTAGTACGAACCATATGGGTAAGTAACGCACATATACTTGGTACCAACAATATGGGTCAATTACGCACATACTCTTGGTACCAACAATATGGGTAACTAACACACTTACTCTTAGTACCAACTATATGTGTAAGTAACGCACTTATTCTTAGTACCAACCATATGGGTAAGTAACGCACTTACTCTTGGTACCAACCATATGGGTAAGTAATGCACTAACTCTTGGTACCAACAATATGGGTAAGTGACGCACTTACTCTTGGTACCAACCATATGGGTTGGTAACGCACTTATTCCTGGTATCAACCATATGAGTAAGTAACACACTTACTCCTAGTACCAACCATATGGGTAAGTAACGCAGTTACTCCTAGTACCAACAATATGGGTAAGTAACCCACTTACTCTTGGTACCAACAATATGGGTAAGTAACGCACTAACTCCTAATACCAACCATATCGGTAACTAACGCTCTTCTTTTAAATTCCAATTATATGGGTAGGTAACGCACTTACTCTTAGTACCAACCATATGGGTAAGTAACGTAGCTACTCTTGGTACCAACCATATGGGTAAGTAACGTACTTACTTTTAGTACCAACCATATAGGTAAGTACCGTACTAACTCTTGGTACCAACAATATGGATAAGTAACGCACTTACTCTTTATACCCACAATATGTTTAAGTAACGCACTTACTCTCAGTACCAACCATATGGGCAAATAAAGCACTTACTCTTGGTACCTTCCATAAGCGTAAGTAACGCACGTACTCTTAGTACCGACCATATGAATATCTAACGCACTTACTCTTGGTACCAACAATATGGGTAAGTAACGCACTTTCTCTGAGTACCAACGATATGGGTAAGTAACGCTCTTACTTTTGGTACCAACCATATGGGTAAGTAACGCACTTACTCTTAATACCAACCTTATGAGTAAGTAACACACTAACTGTTGATACCAACCATATGGGTAAGTAACGCACCTACTCTTGGTACGAACAACATAGGTAAGTAACACACTTATTCCTAGTACCAACCATATGAGTAAGTAACGCACTTGCTCCTAGTACCAACCATATGGGTAAGTAACGCACTTACTCTTAGTACTAACCATAAGGGTAAGTAACGCACATACTCTTAGTACTAACCGTATGGGTAAGTAACGCACATACTCTTGGTACCAACAATACGTATAAGTAACGCACTTACGTTTGGTACCAACAATGTGGGTAAGTAACGCACTTACTCTTAGTGCCAATCATATGGGTAAGGAACGCACTTACTCTTAGTACCAACAAGATGGGTAAGTAACGCACATACTCTTAGTACAAACCATATGAAGATTTAACACACATACTCTTGGTACCAACAATATGGGAAAGTAACGCACTTACTCTTAGTACCAACCATATGGGTAAGTAACGCACTTACTCTTAGTACCAACCATATGGGTAAGTGCCGCTCATACTCTTGGTACCAACAATATGGGTAAGCAACGCACTTACACTTGGTACCAACTATATGGGTAAGTAACACACTTATTCCTAGTACCAACCATATGAGTAAGTAATACACTTACTGATAGTACCAACCATATGGGTAAGTAATGCAGTTACTCCTAGTACCAACCATATGGGTAAGTAACGCACTTACTCTTGGTACCAACAATATGGGTAAGTAACGCACTAACTCCTAGTACAAATCATATCGGTAAGTAACGCTCTTATTTTAAATACCAAGCATATGGGTAAGTAACGCATTTACTCTTAGTACCAACAATATGGGTAAGTAACGCACTTTCTCTTGGTACCAACAATATGGGTAAGTAACGTACCTACTCTTGGTACCATCCATATGGGTACGTAACGTACCTACTCTTGGTACCAACAATACGGGTAAGAAACGCACTTACTCTTAGTACCAACCATATGGGCAAATAAAGCACTTGCTCTTGGTACCAACAATATGGGTAAGTAACGCACTTTCTCTGAGTACCAACGATATGGGTAAGTAACGCACTTACTCTTAGTACCAACCACATGAGTAAGTAACGCACTAACTCTTGATACCAACCATACGGGTAAGTAACGCACTTACACTTGGTACGAACAACATGGGTGAGTAACGCACTTATTCCTAGTACCAACCATTTGAGTAAGTTACGCACTTACTCCTAGTACCAAACATATGGGTAAGTAACGCACTTATTCCTAGTACCAACCATTTGAGTAAGTTACGCACTTACTCCTAGTACCAACCATATGGGTGAGTAACGCACTTATTCCTAGTACCAACCATTTGAGTAAGTTGCGCACTTACTCCTAGTACCAACCATATGGGTAAGTAACGCACTTACTCTTGGTACCAACAATATGGGTAAGTAACGCACTTATTCCTAGTACCGACCATATAATTAAGTAACGCACTTACTCCTAGTACCAACCGTATGGGTAAGTAACGCAGTTACTCCTAGTTCCAACCATATAAGTAAGTAACGCACTTACTCTTAGTACCAACATTATGAGTAAGTAGCGAATTACTCCTAGTACCAACCATATGGGTAAGTAACGCAGTTATTCCTAGTTCCAACCATATAAGTAAGTAACGCACTTACTCTTGGTACAAACGATTTGGGTAAGTAACGCACTTACTCTTGGTACCAACATTATGGGTAAGTAACGCACTTACTCTTAGTATCAACCATATGGATAAGAAACGCACTTACTCTTGGTACCAACAATATGGGTAAGTATCGCACCTACTCTTGGTACCAACAATATGGGTAAGTAACACACTTAATCTTAGTACCAACCATATGAAGAGGTAACGCACACACTCTTCGTACCAACAATATGGGTTATAAACGCACTTTCTCTGAGTACCAACGATATGGGTAAGTAACGCACTTCCTCTTGGTACCAACCATATAGAAGGTAACGCACTTACTCTTAGTACCAACTACATGAGTAAGTAACGCACTAACTCTTGGTACCAACCATATGGGTAAGTAACGCAGTTACTGTCAACGGGAGTTGTTGTTGGCCCCGTCCTCACTTGGGCGGAGCCGACTTCGTGGTCGGGTGTGAGGAGTGCAACCGACCTGCAGCAGTGGGGGAGCTGGTCGACAGGTCTGGTCGACCTGCACGGGGGCCACTGCAAGGGCGCCGACTTTGGGAGGGCGCCAACTTCGGCTGGTCGACTTGGGAGGTCGACCAGTAGAGGGCGTCGACTTGGGCGACGTCGACCAAGGGAAGCCGACTTGGTGTGGTCGGCTGACAGATGCACTGGTCGACCTGGAGTTGGTCGACCAGGTGGGTTGTCGACCTGGAGCTAGTCGACCAAGGGTGTGGTCGACTGAAGGTGCTCGTCGACTTGGGAGGTCGACGGGCACACGAGAAAGCAGTTGGTCGATGTGGTGGTTGCCCGGTCGACCAGGTTACCTGGGTGACGAGGTTCTGCGGAGGAGTGCGACGGTCGCCCAGGTGGTAGTGGCGAGACCGACCTCGGTGGTGGTATCCCGAGGTCGACGTGGCTGGTGGGCGCAGTCGCTGGCGTGGAGTCGAGCTGGGCGTCTGCGCTGTGCACGTGACAAAGAGAGGTGCACCAACCAGCTGCATGCACCTGCGAAGCAGGTGCACCGTTGTCCTACGAGTGCAACGCTGGGCAGCCGACTTGCTGCAGCGTTGGCACACCGTGGACTTGCAACGTTGGCAAGCCGCGACTTTGCTCTGCTGGAGCGCGGTCGGCCAAGTCGTGCTGGCACGCGGTCGACCATGCTGCGCTGGAAGTCGACCAGCAACTTTGCTAGTTCTGATGTAGTCTTGCATGCCAATGTTGTTGCTATCATTGTTCTCAACTTTTGCTAGTGAAACTCTTGCAGTTTTGACCTGTGAACGCACAAGTGCTAGAGAACGACTAAGTGAACGAACGCAGAGATCCCTCCTACCCCGTGCCTAGCCCGTAGTCTAGCTCCCGTTGATAGAGTTATCTCCGCAATTACTCCTAGTACCAACCATATGGGTAAATAACGCAGTTATTCCTAGTTCCAACCATATAAGTAAGTAACGCACTTACTCTTGGTACCAATAATGTAAGTAACGCACTTATTCCTACTACCAACCATATGAGTAAGTAACGCTCTTATTTTGAATACCAACCATATGGGTAAGTAACGCACTTACTCTTAGTACCAACCATATGGGTAAGTAACGCACTTACTCTAAGTACCAACCATATGGGTAAGTAACGCACATACTCTTCGTACCAACCATATGTGTAAGTAACGCACTTACTCTTGGTACCAACAATATGGGTAAATAACGCACTTACTCTTGGTACCAACAATATGGGTAACTAACGCTCCTACTCTTAGTACCAACCATATGTGTAAGTAACGCACTTATTCTTAATACCAACCATATGGGTAAGTAACGCAGTTAGTCCTAGTACCAACCATATGGGTAAGTAACGCACTTACTCTTGGTACCAATAATATGGGTAAGTAACACTCTAAATCCTAGTACAAACCATATCAGTAAGTATTCCTCTTATTTTAAATACCAACCATATGGGTAAGTAACGCACTTACTCTTAGTACCAACCATATAAGTAAGTAACGCACTTACTCTTGGTACCAACCATATGGGCAAATAAAGCACTTACTCTTGGTACCAATCATATGCGTAAATAACGCACCTACTCTTGGTACCAACAATATGTGTAAGAAACGCACTTACTCTTAGTACCAACCATATGGGCAAATTAAGCACTTACTCTTGGTACCAACCATATGCGTAAATAACGCACGTACTCTTACTACCGACCATATGAAGATCTAACGCACTTGCTCTTGGTGCCAACAATATGGGTAAGTAACACACTTTCTCTTCGTACCAACCACATAAGTAAGTAACGCACTAACTCTTGGTGCCAACCATATGGGTAAGTAACGAACTTACTCTTGGTACAAACAACATGGGTGGGTTACGCACTTATTCCTAGTACCGACCGTTTGAGTAAGTAACGCACTTACTCCTGGTACCAACCATATGGTTAAGTAACGCAGTTACTCCTAGTACCAACTATATGGGTAAGTAACGCACTTACTCTTGGTACCAACAATATGGGTAAGTAACGAACTTATTCCTAGTACCAACTATATGAGTAAGTAACGCACTTAATCCTAGTACCAACCATATGGGTAAGTAATGCAGTTACTCCTAGTTCCAACCATATACGTAAGTAATGCACTTACTCTTGGTACCAACAATATGGGTAATTAACGCACTTACTTTTAGTACCAACCATATGGGTAAGTAACGCAGTTACTCCTAGTTCCAACCATATAAGTAAGTAACGCACTTTCTCTTGGTACCAACAATGTAAGTAACGCACTTATTCCTAATACCAACCATATGAGTAAGTAACGCTCTTATTTTAAATACCAACCATATGGGTAAATAACGCACTTACTCTTAGTACCAATCATATGGGTAAGTAACGCACTTACTCTAAGTACCAACCATATGGGTAAGTAACGCACATACTCTTCGTACCAACCATATGTGTAAGTAACGCACTTACTCTTGGTACCAACAATATGGGTAAATAACGCACTTACTCTTGGTACCAACAATATGGGTAACTAACGCTCCTACTCTTAGTACCAACCATATGTGTAAGTAACGCACTTATTCTTAATACCAACCATATGGGTAAGTAACGCAGTTAGTCCTAGTACCAACCATATGGGTAAGTAACGCACTTACTCTTGGTACCAATAATATGGGTAAGTAACACTCTAAATCCTAGTACAAACCATATCAGTAAGTATTCCTCTTATTTTAAATACCAACCATATGGGTAAGTAACGCACTTACTCTTAGTACCAACCATATAAGTAAGTAACGCACTTACTCTTGGTACCAACCATATGGGCAAATAAAGCACTTACTCTTGGTACCAACCATATGCGTAAATAACGCACCTACTCTTGGTACCAACAATATGTGTAAGAAACGCACTTACTCTTAGTACCAACCATATGGGCAAATAAAGCACTTACTCTTGGTACCAACCATATGCGTAAATAACGCACGTACTCTTACTACCGACCATATGAAGATCTAACGCACTTACTCTTGGTACCAACAATATGGGTAAGTAACACACTTTCTCTTCGTACCAACCACATAAGTAAGTAACGCACTAACTGTTGGTGCCAACCATATGGGTAAGTAACGAACTTACTCTTGGTACAAACAACATGGGTGGGTTACGCACTTATTCCTAGTACCGACCATTTGAGTAAGTAACGCACTTACTCCTGGTACCAACCATATGGTTAAGTAACGCAGTTACTCCTAGTACCAACTATATGGGTAAGTAACGCACTTACTCTTGGTACCAACAATATGGGTAAGTAACGAACTTATTCCTAGTACCAACTATATGAGTAAGTAACGCACTTAATCCTAGTACCAACCATATGGGTAAGTAATGCAGTTACTCCTAGTTCCAACCATATACGTAAGTAATGCACTTACTCTTGGTACCAACAATATGGGTAATTAACGCACTTACTTTTAGTACCAACCATATGGGTAAGTAACGCAGTTACTCCTAGTTCCAACCATATAAGTAAGTAACGCACTTTCTCTTGGTACCAACAAGGTAAGTAACGCACTTATTCCTAATACCAACCATATGAGTAAGTAACGCTCTTATTTTAAATACCAACCATATGGGTAAGTAACGCACTTACTCTTGGTACGAACAACATGGGTGAGTAACGCACTCATTCCTAGTACCAACCATTTGAGTAAGTATCGCACTTACTCCTAGTACCAACCATATGGGTAAGTAACGCAGTTACTCCTAGTACCAACCATATGGGTAAGTAACGCACTTACTATTGGTACCAACAATATGGGTAAGTAGCACACTTATTCCTAGTACCAACCATATGAGTAAGCAACGCACTTACTCCAAGTACCAACCATATGGGTAAGTAACGCAGTACTCCTAGTTCCAACCATATAAGTAAGTAACGCACTTACTCTTGGTACCAACAATGTAAGTAACGCACTTATTCCTAATACCAACCATATGAGTAAGTAACGCTCTTATTTTATATACCAACCATATGGGTAAGTAACGCACTTACTATTAGTACCAACCATATGGGTAAGTAAGGCACTTACTCTAAGTACCAACCATATGGGTAAGTAACGCACATACTCTACGTACCAATCATATAGGCAAGTAACGCACAAACTCTTGGTACCAACCATATGGGTAAGTAACACACATATTTTTGGTACCAACCATATGTGTCAGTAACGCACTAACTCCTAGTACCAACCATATCAGTAAGTAACGCTCTTATTTTAAATACCAACCATATGGGTAAGATACGCACTTACTCTTAGTACCAACCATATAAGTAAGTAGCGCACTCATTCCTAGTACCAACCATTTGAGTAAGTAACGCACTTATTCCTAGTACCAACCATATGGGTAAGTAACGCTGTTACTCCTAGTACCAACCATATGGGTAAGTAACGCACTTACTATTGGTACCAACAATATGGGTAAGTAGCGTACTTATTCCTAGTACAAACCATAGGTAACGCACTTACTCCTAGTACCAACCATAGGTAACGCACTTACTCCTGGTACCAACAATATCGGTAAGTAATGCAGTTACTCCTAGTTCCAACCATATAATTAAGTAACGCGCTTATTCTTGGTACCAACAATATCGGTAATTTACGCACATACTCTTAGTACCAACCATATGAGTAAATAACGCACTTACTTTTAGTACCAACCATATGGGTAAGTAATGCAGTACAACTAGTTTCCAACCATATAAGTAAGTAACGCACTTACTCTTGGTACCAACAATGTAAGTAACGCACTTATTCCTAATACCAACCATATGAATAAGTAACGCTCTTATTTTAAATACCAACCATATGGGTAAGTAACGCACTTACTCTTAGTACCAACCATATGGGTAAGTAACGCACTTACTCTAAGTACCAACCATATGGGTAAGTAACGCACATACCCTGGGTACCAACCATATGGGTAAGTAACGCACTTACTCTTGATACCAACATTATGGTAAGTAACGCACTTACTCTTAGTACCAACCATATGGGTAAGTAACGCACATACTCTTGGTACCAACCATATGGGTAAGTAACACACATATTCTTGGTACCAACCACATGAGTGAGTAACGCACTTACTCCTAGTACCAACCATATGGGTGAGTAATGCAGTTACTCATAGTTCCAACCATATAAGTAATTAACGCGCTTACTCTTGGTACCAACAATATGGGAAATTGACGCACTTACTCTTAGTACCAACCATATGAGTAAGTAACGCACTTACTCCTAGTACCAACCAGATACGTAAGTAACGCAGTACTCCTAGTTCCAACCATATAAGTAAGTAACGCACTTACTCTTGGTACCAACAATGTAAGTAACGCACATATTCCTAATACCAACCATATGACTAAGTAACGCTCTTATTTTATATACCAACCATATGGGTAAGTACCGCACTTACTCTTAGTACCAACCATATGGGTAAGTAACGCACTTACGCTTAGTACCAACCACATAAGTAAGTAACGCACAAACTCTTGGTACCAACCATATGGGTAAGTAACGCACTTACTCTTGGTACGAACAACATCGGTGAGTAACGCACTCATTCATAGTACCAACCATTTGAGTAAGTAACGCACTTACTCCTAGTACCAACCATATGGGTAAGTAACGCAGTTACTCCTAGTACCAACCATATGGGTAAGTAACGCACTTACTCTTAGTACCAACAATATGGGTAAGTAGCGCACTTATTCCTAGTACCAACCATATGAGTAAGTAACGCACTTACTCCTAGTACCAACCATATGGGTAAGTAATGCAGTTACTCCTAGTTCCAACCATATTAGTATTAACGCACTTACTCTTGGTACCAACAATGTAAGTAACGCACCTATTCCTAATACCAACCATATGAGTAAGTAACACTCTTATTTTATATACCAACCATATGGGTAAGTAACGCACTTACTCTTAGTACCAACCATATGGGCAAGTAAGGCACTTACTCTAAGTACCAACCATATGGGTAAGTAACGCACATACTCTTCGTACCAACCATATAGGTAAGTAACGCACAAACTCTTGGTACAAACCATATGGGTATGTAACGCACTTACTCTTGGTACCAACAATATGGGTAAGTAACGCACTTACTCTTAGTATCAACCATATGGGTAAGTAACGCACATACTCTTGGTACCAACCATATGGGTAAGTAACACACATATTTTTGGTACCAACCATATGTGTCAGTAACACACTAACTCCTAGTACCAACCATATAAGTAAGTAACGCTCTTATTTTAAATACCAACCATATGGGTAAGAAACGCACTTACTCTTAGTACCAACCATATAAGTAAGTAGCGCACTAACTCTTGGTACCAACCATATGGGTAAGTAACGCACTTACTCTTGGTACCAGCAATATGGGTAAGTAGCGTACTTATTCCTAGTACCAACCATAGGTAACGCACTTACTCCTAGTACCAACCATAGGTAACGCTACTCCTAGTACCAACCATATGGGTAAGCAATGCAGTTACTCCTAGTTCCAACCATATAAGTAAGTAACGCGCTTACTCTTGGTACCAACAATATCGGTAATTAACGCACATACTCTTAGTACCAACCATATGAGTAAGTAACGCACTTACTCCTTGTACCAACCATATGGGTAAGTAATGCAGTACAACTAGATTCCAACCATATAAGTAAGTAACGCACTTACTCTTGGTACCAACAATGTAAGTAACGCACTTATTCCTAATACCAACCATATGAGTAAGTAACGCTCTTATTTTAAATACCAACCATATGGGTAAGTAACGCACTTACTCTTAGTACCAACCATATGGGTAAGTAACGCACTTACTCTAAGCACCAACCATATGGGTAAGTAACGCACATACTCTTCGTACCAACCATATGGGTAAGTAACGCACATACTCTGGGTACCAACCATATGGGTAAGTAACGCACTTACTCTTGGTACCAACATTATGGGTAAGTAACGCACTTACTCCTAGTACCAACCATATGGGTAAGTAACGCACATACTCTTGGTACCAACCATATGGGTAAGTAACACACATATTCTTGGTACCAACCATATGTGTAAGTAACGCACTAACTCCTAGTACCAACCATATCAGTAAGTAACGCTCTTATTTTAAATACCAACCATATGGGTAAGAAACGCACTTACTCTTCGTACCAACCATATAAGTAAGTACCGCACTTACTCTTGGTAACAACAATATGGGTAAGTAACGTACCTACTCTTGGTACCAACAATATGGGTAAGTAACGCACCTACTCTTGGTACCAACAATACGTGTAAGAAACGCACTTACTCTTAGTACCAACCATATGGGCAAATAAAGCACCTACCCTTGGTTCCAACCATATGCGTAAGTAACGCACGTACTCTTAGTACCGACCATATGAAGATCTAATGCACTTACTCTTGGTACCAACAATATGGGTAAATAACGCACTGTCTTTGAGTACCAACGATATGGGTAAGTAACGCACTTACTCTTGGTACCAACCATATGGGTAAGTAACGCATTTACTCTTAGTACCAACCACATGATCAAGTAACGCACTAACTCTTGGTACCAACCATATGGGTAAGTAACGCACTTACACTTGGTATGAACAACATGGGTAAGTAACGCACTTATTCCGAGTACCAACCATATGGGTAAGTAACGCACTTACTCTTAGTACCAACCATATGGGTAAGTAACGCAAATACTCCTAGTATCAACTATATGGGTAAGTAACGCACTTACTCTTAGTACCAACAATATGAGTAAGTAACGCACTTACTCCTAGTACCAACCATATGGGTGAGTAATGCAGTTACTCATAGTTCCAACCATATAAGTAATTAACGCGCTTACTCTTGGTACCAACAATATGGGAAATTGACGCACTTACTCTTAGTACCAACCATATGAGTAAGTAACGCACTTACTCCTAGTACCAACCAGATACGTAAGTAACGCAGTACTCCTAGTTCCAACCATATAAGTAAGTAACGCACTTACTCTTGGTACCAACAATGTAAGTAACGCACGTATTCCTAATACCAACCATATGACTAAGTAACGCTCTTATTTTATATACCAACCATATGGGTAAGTACCGCACTTACTCTTAGTACCAACCATATGGGTAAGTAACGCACTTACGCTTAGTACCAACCACATAAGTAAGTAACGCACAAACTCTTGGTACCAACCATATGGGTAAGTAACGCACTTACTCTTGGTACGAACAACATGGGTGAGTAACGCACTCATTCATAGTACCAACCATTTGAGTAAGTAACGCACTTACTCCTAGTACCAACCATATGGGTAAGTAACGCAGTTACTCCTAGTACCAACCATATGGGTAAGTAACGCACTTACTCTTAGTACCAACAATATGGGTAAGTAGCGCACTTATTCCTAGTACCAACCATATGAGTAAGTAACGCACTTACTCCTAGTACCAACCATATGGGTAAGTAATGCAGTTACTCCTAGTTCCAACCATATTAGTATTAACGCACTTACTCTTGGTACCAACAATGTAAGTAACGCACCTATTCCTAATACCAACCATATGAGTAAGTAACACTCTTATTTTATATACCAACCATATGGGTAAGTAACGCACTTACTCTTAGTACCAACCATATGGGCAAGTAAGGCACTTACTCTAAGTACCAACCATATGGGTAAGTAACGCACATACTCTTCGTACCAACCATATAGGTAAGTAACGCACAAACTCTTGGTACAAACCATATGGGTATGTAACGCACTTACTCTTGGTACCAACAATATGGGTAAGTAACGCACTTACTCTTAGTATCAACCATATGGGTAAGTAACGCACATACTCTTGGTACCAACCATATGGGTAAGTAACACACATATTTTTGGTACCAACCATATGTGTCAGTAACACACTAACTCCTAGTACCAACCATATAAGTAAGTAACGCTCTTATTTTAAATACCAACCATATGGGTAAGAAACGCACTTACTCTTAGTACCAACCATATAAGTAAGTAGCGCACTAACTCTTGGTACCAACCATATGGGTAAGTAACGCACATACTCTTGGTACCAACCATATGGGTAAGTAACACACATATTCTTGGTACCAACCATATGTGTAAGTAACGCACTAACTCCTAGTACCAACCATATCAGTAAGTAACGCTCTTATTTTAAATACCAACCATATGGGTAAGAAACGCACTTACTCTTCGTACCAACCATATAAGTAAGTACCGCACTTACTCTTGGTAACAACAATATGGGTAAGTAACGTACCTACTCTTGGTACCAACAATATGGGTAAGTAACGCACCTACTCTTGGTACCAACAATACGTGTAAGAAACGCACTTACTCTTAGTACCAACCATATGGGCAAATAAAGCACCTACCCTTGGTTCCAACCATATGCGTAAGTAACGCACGTACTCTTAGTACCGACCATATGAAGATCTAATGCACTTACTCTTGGTACCAACAATATGGGTAAATAACGCACTGTCTCTGAGTACCAACGATATGGGTAAGTAACGCACTTACTCTTGGTACCAACCATATGGGTAAGTAACGCATTTACTCTTAGTACCAACCACATGAGTAAGTAACGCACTAACTCTTGGTACCAACCATATGGGTAAGTAACGCACTTACACTTGGTATGAACAACATGGGTAAGTAACGCACTTATTCCGAGTACCAACCATATGGGTAAGTAACGCACTTACTCCTAGTACCAACCATATGGGTAAGTAACGCAAATACTCCTAGTATCAACTATATGGGTAAGCAACGCACTTACTCTTAGTACCAACAATATGGGTAAGTAACGCACTTATTCGTAGTACCAACCGTATGGATAAGTAACGCACTTGCTCATAATACCAACCATATGGGTAAATAACGCAGTTTCTCCCAGTTCCAACCATATAAGTAAGTAACGCACTTACTCTTAGTACCAACCATATGGAGAGAAGTCGACGCCCTCCTCAGGTCGACTTCCGAGAGTTGAAGTCGGCCGTCGGCGCCCCCAAGGTCGGCGGCCTCGCAGTGGCCCCGTGCAGGTCGACCAACCCGTCGACCAGCTCGCCCAAGTCGGCGTCGCCCACTGCTGCAGGTCGGCTGCACCTCCCGCACACCCGACCACGAAGTCGGCTCCGCCCAAGCGAGGACGGGGCCAACCACAACTCCCGTTGACACTCCCCTGCCGCGTTCACGCTTGGGCCCCCAGCCCACACGGCAGCACCATTCGGAGAATAGCCCGTCGGCGTGCACACTACATACAGCACGCCAGTCACCGCACCAGCCATGCAAGAGGGCATGGCACCTACTGCTGCACGTCGTCGTCACAGTCGCCGACGTCGGCCAGGCGTACTTGGCCGATTGCGACGGAGCACCGGTTGAAGGCCGGATAGTGCAGCACCTTTGTCAGGAAGTCGGCCGGCTGCTCGGTGGTCGGGATGTACTTCGGCGTGAACTTCCCGCGCTTCACCATGTGCTGCAGCCAGGTGTATCGCCGCTCCATGTGCTTGAGGTTGCCCTGCAGCCCCAGGTCTCGGCGGCCGTGATGGCCGACTTGTTGTCCACCCGAAGGACGGTCGGCGTCCCGGCGTTCAGCAGCCGGAACTCTGCAAGAAGGAATCGAAGTCGGCATCCCTCCTTGCCAGCCTCGGTGGCCGCCACGTACTCCGACTCGGTCGACGACAACGTCGCACACTTGATGCGCTGGCTCGACCAGGAGACTGCGGCCCCTCCGAAGACAAACACGTAGCCACCCATGCTCATCCGGTTCTGCTTGTCGCCGGCGTCGTCGGCGTCCACGTAGCCGACCAGCTTCAGCGACTCTGGTCCACCGCCAAACTCCAGGGCGGTGTCACGGGTGTCGGCGAGGTAGGCGAGGCAGCGGTCGACCTCGCGCCAGTGCTGGTCGCTCCTCACCGTGAGGCCGCTCCCTAGTTTGCTGCAGGCGAAGGCGATGTCTGGCCTCGTCGTCGTCGCCGCGAACTCCAGCGAGCTGACCTTCTGCCGGTACTCCTCCTCCTCGCGCTCCTGAGCCCCCTCGTCGTTGAACGTAAGCTCGGCGTAGGCGTCGACGGAGACCGGCGTCTTCGGGACTCGACCGCCCTGCTCCTCGTCGATGAAACGCCTGCGCAGCTTGTCGGCGTAGCTCTGCTGGTGCAGCCACAACTTCCTCATCGGCCTGTCACGCACGATCTCCAGCCCGAGGTACTTCACCACCGGCGAGATCTCACGCAGCTCGAAGGCGGCCTCCAGCATTTCCTTCAGCTCCCTCAGCATCGCGGTGCTGCTGCTGGCGGCGAGCAGGTCGTCGACGTCGACCTTGAAGTAGAGCGCCTGGTCGACCTGGCTCTTCTTCCAGTCGGCGCCGACCAGCACGTCGTCGAGCGCCTTGTACCACAGCAGCGGCGACTGCTTGAGCCCGTACAGGCTCTTCAGCAGCTTGCACACCCGGCCGGCCCCGTCGTCGTAGTAGTCCGGCTGGTACATGTACAGCACCCTGTCGAGCTTGCTTTGCAGGAAGGCGTTCTTCATGTCGAGCTGCATCAGGTTGAGGTCGAGGACGGCGACGATGCTGAGGAAGATCCTCAGCGTGACGTAGCTGCTCACCGGTGCATACGTCTCGTCGTAGTCGGCGCCATACACCTGCATGAAGCCCTTCATGACCAGCCTTGCCTTCTCCCGGGCGACCGTGTCGTCGACGTGATACTTGGTCATCAGGACCAACTGGTTCTTCATGATGTTCACCCCGCGTGGGCGGTCGACCAGCTCCCAGGTACCCATGCCGATGAGACTGCGGATCTCCTCGTCCATGGCGGCCTTCACTGCCTTGCCCTTCCAGCTCGCCAACGCCTCCTTCACCGTCATCTTCGCGATGTCCCAGCGGTGCTCGGGGTCAGATGTCGGGGTCGAGCTCAGGCAGGTCGACGTCGGCGTCCGCGTCCTCGAGCAGCGTGGTGAAGGCGGCCGGCGGCAGGCACACGTGGTAGGTCAGCCGCTCAGGCGGCCTCCGGAGTCGGACTGAACGTCGCACCTCAGGCTCCTCGGCGTTGTCCTCCACCACGTTGCTGTCGGTGGACTCCTCGCCCGCCGACTGCTCTCCTTCCTCGTCGTCCTCACCATCTTGCTGCTCAACGGTCGGCGTACCTGCCGACTTCTCCCCTGTCGTCGGCTCCCCTGCCGATTGCCCAGTCGCCGACTGCCCCTTGGTCGGCTTCACAGCTGGCTGCTCCCCTGTCGGCGGCTTCTCTGCCGACGCCTCCTTCGCCGACTTGTTCCAAGTCGGCTGCACCTCCTCTGTCTGCTGCTCCCTTGTCGGCGTCGACTTCTCTCCCACGCCGACCTGCTTGACGTCACGTCGGCCACCGGCGATGTTCTTGGCCGGCGCCACAGGCGACGCCCCACTTCTCCCCTCATCGCCGCTGGCCAACGTCGATGTCAGCTTACGCAGGTCGGCTACAAGGGGAGGGGCAGGTGGGGCAGGGGAAGGGGAAGGAGGGCGGACGTCCTCGGCGTCCTCATCAGCAAGCTCACCGACCTCGGCGAGCAGAGGGGGAGTCCCCATCGAGGTGTCCGTCGGCAGTTTGACCTGCGTCCGCCCCGACGCCGGCCCGTGCTCTGACTTCCACACCTCCAGCGACATTGTCTCGTAGAACACCATGTCCGACGTGGTGACCACCCTGTTGTCGATGAGGTCGAGGAGCTCCCAGCCCTTGCCCTCCTTCGACACACCGAGGTGAAGGCCCCACCTGGCCTTCGGCTTCAGTTTGCCTCCGCACTGCTGCTCGGGGACCAGGAACTGCGCCATGCAGCCCCACACACGGGCCAGCATCAGGTCGGGCTTCTTGCCGGTCAGCAGCTGGTGCGGCGTCGTCCCCGGCGGCAGCGTCGACCTCTTCAAGCAGTTCCTCACCCAGACGGCCTGGCGCAGAGCGAGGTGCCACCAGTGGTGCTGCACACCCATGTGCAGCAGCATCGTCCGCACCGACTCCACCACCGTCCGCATCTCTCGCTCCGCCATGCCGTTCTGCTGCGGTGTGTAGGGGCAGGTCAAGTCGTGGACGATGCCCTTGCCGTCCACGAAGTCGGTGAACTGCCTCCCGAGGAACTCCCCTCCCCGGTCAGAGCGCAGCATCAACACCGACTTCTTCGTCTTCCGCTCAACCACCACCAGCCACTTCTCGAACTCCCGCAGCACGTCAGACTTCTTGGCAACCGGCCTCACCCACACGTAGCGGGTCTTCCGATCCTTCAGCAGCAAGAAGTACAGGCTGCCATCCTTGGCAGCCACTGTAAAACGGCCCGCACAGGTCGATGTGCACGACAGCCAGGGCGTCGTCGGCGTCCGTGCCCTTGGTGGGGAAGGTGTGCCGCGCCAGCTTCCCGCCGACACACGAGACACACGGAGAGTCGGTGCCGGTTGACGGCTTGACGTCTAGGCCGGTGGCGACCTCGTGCTTCGCCGAGCTTGTGATGGTGTCGACGCCGACGTGAGCAAGCCTCACGTGCCACTTGGCCGGCGTCGACATCGTTGCCGTGACGATGGTCCGCAGAGCCACCGTCTCCGTCGTGGTCGACGTCGACGTCGCCAGGCACGGACGTAGGTCGGTGCAGCGGACCTGGCCGGTGTATGTTGCCCGACCTAGGACGTCCCCGGCCGCCGAGACGATCTACATCCCGTCACCCTCTTCCTGCAGCTTCACGCCGCTCTCCTTCAGTTGGCCGGCGGTCAGCAGGTTGGCATGCACGCCCGGGACGTAGAGCACGTCGGGGATGAGCACCTGCTTCCCGGCCTCTCCTTGCAGGGCGACGGTCCCACGGCCCTGGACGGTCTGCAACGCCCCATTGAAGCCGCGCACGTGCTTGACGTCGCCGCTCGGCCTTAAGTCTACGAAGACCACCTTCGTCCCCATCAGGTGGTGAGAGCAACCACTGTCGAGCAGGACCACCGCCGGGTTCACCTGCACGGCTGCTGCCACCGCCTGGAAGTCCTCACCGGCCTCCAGCGCCAGCGAGACGGTCGACTCCACGACGCCGACCAGCGAGCACGACGCCTCCCCGTCGCCCCGCCCTTTGCCGCCTGAGGAGGAGTCGGCGTCCTTTGCCGAGGTCGACTTGGTCGACTGCTTCTCCATGCGCGGCTTGCTCTCCAGACGAGGGTGACGCCAGGCCGACCTCCCTCGGCCTCCCTTAGTGTCGTCGTCGTCGGAGTCGCTGCGGTCGGGGCACTCGAAGGAGAGGTGGTCGGGGTCGCCACACAGCCAGCACTCCCGACGTCGACTTTCTTTTCCACGACCGCTGTCTTTGGCCGACCTGCCCTTGTCGGCGTCCTTGGCCGGTTTCCCACCTCCGCTACTACCGCCGCCAGGCTTGCTGCGCTGCCCCGATCGACTTCCTTGCTTCGTCGGGGCGACGTAGTTCACCTGCGGCAGGAGCTCCGTGGACCATCCGGCCTCCTGCATCGCCTTGTCCCTGAGGATGAGCGAGGTCAGCGTGTCCTCGTTGAGCGACTCCCGCGTGCCCGGCACCACCGACAGCTGCTTCATCAGGTTGTAGCTGCTCGGGAGTCCCTTCAAGACATGCGTGATATAGGACGCCGTCGAGTACTGCACGCCGGCCATCCTCATGTTGGCGAGAAGTCGCTGAGCCCGGTTGCAGTAGTCGGTCGCCGTCTCCTGTTCGCCCATCCGCAGGTGCGTCATCTGCTCTTCGAGCTGGCCGATGTACAGGTCGTCGGTGACCTGGTTACGTCGACTCGTAGAAGTGCCACGCCTGGTGGCCGGCGTCCAGGTAGTGCATGCACGACTTCAAGGCGATCTGCACGCCCGGCGAGCAGCACGATGACCGTGAAGGTTAGCAGCTGCACGACGTGAAACTCCGCACGCAGCTCGGGATTGCTCTCCGGCGGAGTTGCCACGGTGCCGTCGGCGAATCACATCAGCCCGGCCATCTCCAGCTGGGGCTCGATGGCCTCCTTCTACGTGAGGATGTCGGGACGACCGACCAGCAGGGGGGTGACGGAGATCCTGTCCGGCGTGAACTTGAAGTAGCCGTAGGATGGCGCTATCCCCCCCGCAGTCACGTGGGTCGCCGACAACGGCGTCACACTGCTTCGACGTCCTCCGACGTCGCCCTGCGAGGACCCTGCAGCCGCCGACGACTGCAGCCCTCGCGCCTGAACGCCGCCGACTTCACCGGCGTGTATCATTCCTCTCTGCCTCGACGTGCCTCCCGCACTACTGCCGACTTGGTCACCAGCGTTGACGCCCACATCGACGCCACCTTCGCTGTTCACCGGTCGAGGAGAAGCAGGCTGAGGGGGGTGCTCGTCCGCCCACACGGTGCGGGTGCCCGCCTCGACGACCGCCAACGAGAGGTTAGGCCCGTACTCGCCATCCTTGTGGCATCTCCTCGCGTCCTCCAGCCGTGCCTCCAAGGTGTCTACAACACCAGTGTTGTTATGTGATGCTATCATTTGCATTCACGTCTGTCTGCCTCTCATCACATGTTCGTGCGTTGCATGCGTGGTGTGAGCGTGTGCAAGAATTTGTGTTTGATGTGGTTTGGTTTTTCTGAGTGTGTGTGTATGTTTTTTTGGCTTGAGCAGATATCTGAAGTGACTCCTCTGCTCAAGAGCTTTCCGACGAACCAAGAATCGTCGCGATCGGAGCAAGAACGACGAAGTTATGTTCGTTCGAAGTTTTGATTGGGATGCGACGACTTTGGGAAGTTTGTTGAGTGACTCAATATGGGGTACAGACTTTTGGGGGTTAGGAAATTCGTCCCCATCACTGTAGATGATGCCAAGTGGTTGGGAGAAACCAAATTGGGTTGGCAAGTGTGGTCAACTTGGGTGAGGTGGATTGTGGAGGTTGGGAAAGTGACAAATGTCAAAGTTGGGGTGCCTATAGAGAGGGGAATTGTGTGGCATGGGGTTTCCTTGGTTGGGGACTTTCTCATCCTCCTCATCCCTCCCACCTGGTTAATTGCTACTCCAACTTTCTTGTGTGAAATTGTGAGACTCTTATAATTGAGTTAAGTTCTCATGGCAGCATACCCCCTAGTGCGCCGAAATTCATAACTCAAGAAATACTTCACCTTATCGTACGATGCAACTTGGGAATTGTAGCCACGGACTAGAGCTACAACATATCCGAAATTGGTGAAGTTCTAACGGTGCGTTTTTCGTCGACGGCGTTTCTTGTGAGCGCGACGATTCTGTCCAGAATTGAGACCAACGATTTTGTGATATTTCGACTCCTAATCTTCATAGACTCCGTCCTTAGTCTCTAACAAGTGTCACCTACGCTGCAACGCTAGCAAAAGTTCACAATAATATAGTACAATAAAGTTGGCAAGCAAGTCTACATCAGATGCTAGCATGCATGCAGGCCGACCGCCAGCGCAGCACGGTCGACCGCGTTCCAGCACGACATGGTCGACCGCGCTCCAGCAGTGCAAAGTTGCGGCCTGCCAACACTACAAGTCGACGGCGTGCCAACGCTGCAGCAAGGCGGCTACACAGCGTTGCACCTGCAGGACAGCAGCGCACCCACTTCGCAGGTGCTCGCAGTTGATTGGCGCGCTGTGCTTCGTCACCTGCACAGCGCATACACCAAATCGTCCACGTGCTGGTGGCTGCACCTGATCAGCCACGTCGACCTCGGGATACCACCTCCGAGGTCGGCCTCGCCAAGACCACCTGAGCGACTGTCGCACTCCTCCACAGAACCCCGTCGCCCGGGAAACCTGGTCGACCGGGCAACCAAGTCGACCAGCTCCTTCTCCTTGTGCCTGTCGACCACCCAGGTCGACGGCCACCACCGGTCGACCACACCCCTGGTCGACCAGCTCCAGGTCGACCAGCACAGCTGTCAGCCGACCACACCAAGTCGGCATTACCAGGTTGGCGTCCCCAAGTCGACGCCCTCCCCAGGTTGACCTCCCAAGTCGACCTCCCAGTGTTGAAGTCGGCCGTCGGCGCCCCCACGGTCGGCGGCCTCGCAGTGGCCCCGTGCAGGTCGACCAACCCGTCGACCAGCTCGCCCAAGTCGGCGTCGCCCACTGCTGCAGGTCGGCTGCACCTCCCGCACACCCGACCACGAAGTCGCCTCCGCCCAAGCGAGGACGGGGCCAACCACAACTCCCGTTGACAAGTAACGCACAAATTTTAAATACCAACCATATGGGTAAGTAACGCACATACTCTTGGTACCAACCATATGGGTAAGTAACGCACTTACTCTTGGTACCAACAATATGGGTAAGTAACGCACATATACTTGGTACCAACCATATCTGTAAGTAACGCACCTACTCTCGGTACCAACAATATGGGTAAATAACGCTCCTACTCTTAGTACCAACTATATGTGTAAGTAACGCACTTATTCTTAATACCAATAATATTGGTAAGTAACGCAGCTACTCCTACTACCAACCATATGGGTAAGTAACGCACTTACTCTTGGTACCAACAATATGGGTAAGTAACACACTAACTCCTAGTACCATCCATATTAGTAAGTAATGCTTTTATTCTAAATACCAACCATATGGGTAAGAAACGCACTTACTCTTAGTACCAACCATATAAGTAAGTAACGCACTTACTCTGGTACCAACAATATGGGTAAGTAACGTACCTACTGTTGGTACCAACCATATGGGTAGGTAACGTACCTACACTTGGTACCAACAATACGTGTAAGAAACGCACTTACTCTTAGTACCAACCATATGGGCAAATAGCACTTACTCTTGGTACCAACCATATGCGTAAGTAACGCACGTAATCTGAGTACCGACCATATGAAGATCCAACGCACTTACTCTTGGTACCAACAATATGGGTAAATAACGCACTTTCTCTTAGTACCAACCATATGGGTAAGTAACGCACGTACTCTTGGTACCAACCATATGGGTAAGTAACGCACTTACTCTTAGTACCAACCACATGAGTAAGTAGCGCACTAACTCTTGGTACCAACCATATGGGTAAGTAACGCACTTACTCTTGGTATGAACAACATGGGTTAGTAACGCACTTATTCCTAGTACCAACCGTATGAGTAAGTAACGCACTTACTCCTAGTACCAACCATATGGGTAAGTAACGCAGTTACTCCTACTACCAACCATATGGGTAAGTAACGCACTTACTCTTAGTACCAAGAATATGGGTAAGTAACGCACTTACTACTAGTACCAACCATATGGGTAAGTAACGCAGTTTCTCCTTGTTCCAACCATATAAGTAAGTAATGCACTTACTCTTAGTACCAACCATGTGGGTATATAACACACTTACGCTTAGTACCAACCATATGTGTAAGTAACGCTCTTATTTTAAATACCAACCATATGGGTAAGTAACGCATTTACCCTTAGTACCAATCATATGGGTAAGTAACGCACTTACTCTAAGTACCAACCTTATGGGTAAGTAACATACATATTTTAAATATTATCCATATGGGTAAGTATCGCACATACTCTTGGTACCAACCATATGGGTAAGTAACGCACATATTCTTGGTACCAACCATATCTGTAAGTAGCGCACTTACTCTTGGTACCAACAATATGGGTAAATGACGCTCCTACTCGTAGTACCAACTATATGTGTAAGTAACGCACTTATTCTTAATACCAACAGTATGGGTAAGTAACGCAGCTATTCCTAGTACCAACCATATGGATAAGTAATGCACTAACTCCTAGTACCAACCATATCAGTAAGTAACGCTCTTATTTCAAATGCCAACCATATGGGTAAGAAACGCACTTACTCTTAGTACCAACCATATAAGTAAGTAACGCAATTACTCTTGGTACCAACAATATTGGTAAGTAATGTACCTACTCTTGGTACCAACGATATGGGTATGTAACGTACCTACTTTTGGTACCAACAATACGTGTAAGAAACGCACTTACTCTTAGTACCAATCATATGGGCAAATAAAGCACTTATTCTTGGTACCAACCATATGCGTAAGTAACGCACGTACTCTTAGTACCGACCATATGAAGATCTAACGCACTTACTCTTGGTACCAACAATATGGGTAAGTTAGGCACTTTCTCTGAGTACCAACGATATGGGTAAGTAACGCACTTTCTCTTTGTACCAACCACATGAGTAAGTAACGCACTAACTCTTGGTACCAACCATATGGGTAAGTAACGCACTTACTCTTGGTATGAACAAAATGGGTAAGTAACGCACTTATTCCTAGTACCAACCATATGAGTAAGTAGCGGGTAAGTAACGCAGTTACTCCTAGTACCAACCATATGGGTAAGTAACACACTTACTCTTGGTACCAACAATATGGGTAAGTAACGCACTTATTCGTAGTACCAACCATATGTGTAAGTAACGTACTTACTCCTAATACAACCATATGGGTAAGTAACGCAGTTTCTCCTAGTTCCAACCGTATGAGTAAGTAACGCACTTACTAGGTCAACAGCAGTAGCAGAGGCGACTGAGGGGAGAAGGGGGGAAGGGGAACACCCCTCGAAGAAAGGGGTGCGGGGGTCGCCACGAGAGGCAGCTACAGCGACTATGCTAGTCTCACCTGCAAGCAGTTCCTTCTCGAGCAGGTCAACGGTGAGCTCAGTGGGGCAGCGAGCGAGGAAGTGGTCCCTGACCGCACGTAGAGAGTCAGGGAGACGGGTGACAAGGTGGTAGAGAGTGAGCCAGAGCAGGGGGGGGTGGGTGGCAAGAAACTCAGCGGGCATAGCTGCACGGAAGCGAGCCTCACTAGTGCGGAGGTGCGTGGTGAGGTCAGCGACTGTGGCGAAAGCGGACAGGTCTGGGAACAGGTAGGGGAGCGAGAGACGGCCTAGCGCAGCAGAGGCAGGTGAGGAGTAGCGTGCAACTACAGCAGTGTACAGTGCCTGCGCAGTTTTGTGCTGGCCAAAGTGCTCGCGCTCATCTACCGGCAGGGAGTTGCGAATAGCAAAGCGAGCGTGGGCGTCACGAGTCTGCCACTGTGAACGGGCAGTACTGTCAGCAGTAGCAGCAGGGGCAGCAGCATTGCCTAGCGCGTGATCGTACAGTGAGATATCCTCCTTGGCAGTGAGCTGGAGGAATAGGTGCAGGTCATCGAGCCAGGTCTCAAACTTCAGTGGGCGGCCCTCAGCATCGAAAGCTAGTACAGAGGGGCTAGCCATAGTTGAAGTAGCAGCAGTAGCAGTAGCAGGAGTAACAGTAGCAACTGTAGCAGTAGGAGCAGTAGTAGTAGCTGGTGGGGCACAGTAGGGCGGCGCGGCTCGGCCAGGGCGGCGCGGTTCGGTTCGGGCGGCGCGGCTCGGTTCGGGCGGCGCGGCTCGGTTCGGGCGGCTCGGCTCGGTTCGGGCGGCTCGGCCTGGGCTACGTGGCGGAGCGAGACGGGGGGCGTGCGCGTGGGCGGCTGTAGCGGGCGGGCCGTGGCTGTGCATGGGCCGGCCTAGCGCGCTGGCGGCGGCCTAGTGGGGTGTCGCGGCGGCCTAAGGGCGGGCTGCGACTCTCTGGGCGGCGGTCGACGGGCGGCTAGGGGGCTGCTCGTGGGCGGCGACGGTCGCGCGGGCGGCTAGGGGTCGGCGCGCGCTCAAAAACCGGTCGCACGCGGGCTGCTAGCGGGCTACACGCGCCAAGAAAAAAAACGGGCCGCGCGCGGCACTAGCGAGCTGCGCACAGGCAGCAGGAGGAAGAGAGGCGCACGAGGGCGCACTAGGAGAGAGGCGCTCGAGGGCGCTAAGGAGACACGGCGCTCGAGGGCGCTTCTAGCGGAACGGTGGGCCCTATCGGTCCTAGGTTACGACCTAGGCTCGCGATACCATGTTAGAATGTGAGAGTGAACGAGAATGATGAAACTAGCAGAAAGTTGGGTACAAGTAGGAAACCCTAAGTTCTGTTGTACCCCCTAAGACTAAACCCACTATAGCCTACACAATGTAAACATACAATGTTTGACACCTAGTACCAACCATATGGGTAAGTAACGCAGTTACTCCTAGTACCTACCATATGGGTAAGTAACGCACTTACTCTTGGTACCAACAATATGGGAAAGTAACGCACTTATTCCTAGTACCAACCATATGAGTAAGTAACGCACTTACTCCTAGTACCAACCATATGGGTAAGTAACGCAGTTACTCCTAGTTCCAACCATATAACTAAGTAACGCACTTACTCTTAGTACCAACCATATGGGTAAGTAACGCAGTTACTCCTAGTTCCAACCATATAACTAAGTAACGCACTTATGCTTAGTACCAACCATATGTGTAAGTAACGCTCTTCTTTTAAATACCAACCATATGGGTAAGAAACGCAATTACTCTTAGTACCAACAATATGGGTAAGTAACGCACTTACTCTTAGTACCAACCATATGGGTAAGTAACGCACATACTCTTGGTACCAACTATATGGGTAAGTAACGCAGTTTCTCCTAGTTCCAACCATATAAGTAAGTAACGCACTTACTCTTAGTACCAACCATATGGGTATATAACGCACTTATGCGTAGTCCCAACCATAGGTGTAAGTAACGCTCTTATTTTAAATACCAACTATATGGGTAAGTAACGCATTTACTCTTAGTACCAATCATATGGGTAAGTAACGCACATACTCTAAGTACCAACCTTATGGGTAAGTAACATACATATTTTAGATATTAACCATATGGGTAAGTAACGCACATACTCTTGGTACCAACCATATAGGTAAGCAACGCACATACTCTTAGTACCAACCATATCAGTAAGTAACGCTCTTATTTTATATACCAACCATATGGGTAAGTAACGCACTTACTTTTAGTACCAACCATATAAGTAAGTAACGCACTTACTCTTGGTACCAACAATATGGGTAAGTAACGTACCTACTCTTGGTATCAACCATATGGGTAGGTAACGTACCTACTCTTGGTGCCAACAATACGTGTAGGAAACAGACTTACTCTTAGTACCAACCATATGGGCAAATAAAGCACTTACTCTTGGTACCAACCATATGCGTAAGTAACGCACGTACTCTTAGCACCGACCATATGAAGATCTAACGCACTTACTCTTGGTACCAACAATATGGGTAAGTAACGCACTTTCTCTGAGTACCAACGATATGGGTAAGTAACGCACTTACTCTTGGTACCAACCATATGGGTAAGTAACGCACTTACTCTTAGTACCAACCACATGAGTAAGTAACGCACTAACTCTTGGTCCCAACCATATAAGTAAGTAACGCACTTACTCTTGTTATGAACAACGTGGGTAAGAAACGCACTTATTCCTAGTACCAACCATATGAGTAAGTAACGCACTTACTCCTAGTACCAACCATATGGGTAAGTAACGCAGTTACTCCTAGTACCAACCATATGGGTAAGTAACGCACTTTCTCTTGGTACCAACAATATGGGTAAGTAACGCACTTATTCCTAGTACCAACCATATGAGTAAGTAACGCACTTACTCCTAGTACCAACCATATGGGCAAGTAACGCAGTTACTCTTGGTACCAATAATGTAAGTAACGCACTTATTCCGAATACCAACCATATGAGTAAGTAACGCTCTTATTTTAAATACCAACCATATGGGTAAGTACCGCACATTTTTCAAATACCAACCATATGGGTAATTAACGCACATACTCTTGGTACCAACCATATGGGTAAGTAACGCACTTACTCTTTGTACAAACAATATGGGTAAGTAACGCACTTACTCTTAGTACCAACCATACGGGTAAGTAACACACTTACTCTTAGTACCAACCATATGGGTAAGTAACGCACATACTCTTAGTACCAACCATATATGTAAGCAACGCACTTATTCTTAACACCAACCATATTGGTAAGTAACGAACATATCCGTGGTACCAATAATATGTGTAAGTAACTCACTTACTCTTGGTACCAACAATATGGGTAAGTAACTCACTTACTCTTAGTACCAACCATATGGGTAAATAACGCATTTACTCTTGGTACCAAGAATATGGGTAAGTAACGCACATACTCTTGGTACCAACCATATGGGTAAGTAACACACTTATTCCTAGTACCAACCATATGGGTAAGTAACGCACTTACTCATAGTACCAACCATATGGGTAAGCAACGCACATACTCTTGGTACCAACAATATGGGTAAGTAACGCACTTACTCTTGGTACCAACAACATGGGTAAGTAACGCACATACGCTTAGTACTGACCATATGAAGAACTAACACACTTACTCTTGATACCAACAATATGGGTAAGTAACGCACTTACTCTTAGTACCAACAATATGGGTAAGTAACGCACTTACTCTTAGTACCAACCATATGTGTAAGTAACGCACTTAATCTTAGGACCAACCACATTGTTAAGTATCGCACTAACTCTTGGTAGCAACAATACGGGTAAGAAACGCACTTATTCTTAGTACCAACCATATGTGTAAGAAACGCACTTATTGTTAATACCAACCATATATGTAAGTAAGGCAATTACTCTTGGTACCAACAAAATGGGTAAGTAACGTACTTACTCTTAGTACCAACCATATAGGTAAGTAACGCACTTACTTTTAGTACCAACCATGTGTGTAAGTGACGCACTTACTCTTAATACCAACCATATGGGTAAGTAACGCACTTACTCTTAGTACCAACCATATTGGTATGTAACGTACTAACTCTTGGTACCAACCATATAGGTAAGTAATGTACTAACTCTTTGAACCAACAGTATAAGTAAGTAACGCACTTACTCTTACTACCAAGTATATGTGTAAGTAACGCATTTACTCTTAACACCAACCATATGGGTAAGTACCGCACTTACTCCTAGTACCTACCATATGGGTAAGTAACGCACATACTCTTAGTACCAACCACATGGGTCAGTAACGAAATTACTCTTGGTACCAACCATATGGGTCAGTAACGCACTTACTCTTGGTACGAACAATATGGGTAGGTAACTCACTTACTCTTAGTACCAACATATGGGTAAGTAACGCACTTACTTTCAGTACCAACCATATGGGTAAGTAACGCACATACTCTTCGTACTAACAATATGGGTAAGTAACGCACTTACTCTTGGACCCACAATATGGGTAAGTAACGCGCGTACTCTGCGGAGATAACTTCAGCAACGGGAGCTAGACTACGGGCTAGGCATGGGGCTAGAGTGATCTCTGCGTTCGTTCGCTTAGTCCTTTCCTTGTGTTCACACTACTTGCTAGTTCACGGGAGAATTTGGCAAGAGTTTCACTAGGAAAACATGACAACAATCAAAGATACAACATTGGCAACACAGACTACATCAGAGCTAGCTAGGCTGCTGGTCGACCTCCAGCGCAGCATGGTCGACTGCGATCCAGCGCAGCAGAGCTCGCACCGCTCCAGCGTTGCAGAGCAGCAGTTTGCCAACGTTGCAAGTCCACGGTGTGCCAACGCTGCAGCAAGTCGGCTGCACAGCGTTGCACCTACAGGACAACGGTGCACCTGCTTCGCAGGTGCGTGCAGCTGGTTGGTGCACCACTCCTTGTCACGTGCACAGCGCAGACGTCCAGGTCGAGTCCACGCCAGTGACTGCGCCTACCAGCCACGTCGACCTCGGAATACCACTTCCGAGGTCGGCCTCGCAGTAACCACCCTGGCGACCATCCCATACGTCGCCCGGGTAACTCGGTCGACCGGGCAACCACGCCTGGTCGCCCAGCCCAGTCGGACGCCGGCTACACCAGACCGGCGTCCCCATAAGAGGTGTCCCAGCACCCAGGTCGACGTCCAGACGCCCAGGTCGGCGTCCAGCCGCCTAAGGACGCCGTCCAGACGCCAAGGTCGGCGTCCAGGCGCCCAAGACGCCGTCCAGACACCCAGGTCGGCGTCCAGCCTCCCAGGACGCCGTCCAGGCGCCCAGGTCGGCGTCCAGCCTCACAGGACGCCGTCCAGACGCCCATGACGGCGTTCACCTGCTCGGCGCCCTCCAGCTAGGCGCATTCCAGCTCGGCGCCCTCCAGCTCGGCGCCCTCACTGCAACTGACCGGCTACACCAGACCGGCGTCCCCAGAAGAGGTGTCCCAGCACCCAGGTCGACGTCCAGACGCCCAGGTCGGCGTCCAGCCGCCCAGGACGCCGTCCAGACGCCCAGGTCGGCGTCCAGGCGCCCAAGACGCCGTCCAGACGCCCAGGTCGGCGTCCAGGCGACAAGGACGCCGTCCAGACGCCCAGGTCGGCGTCCAGCCTCCCAGGACGCCGTCCAGGCGCCCAGGTCGGCGTCCAGCCTCACAGGACGCCGTCCAGACGCCCATGACGGCGTCCTCCTGCTCGGCGCCCTCTAGCTAGGCGCCCTCCAGCTCGGCGCCCTCACTGCAACTGATCGGCTGCGCTCCCCACACACCCGACTGCGAAGTCGGCTCCGCCCAAGCGAGGACGGGGCCAACCACAACTCCCATTGACACTCCCCTGCTGCGTTCACGCTTGGGCCCCCAACCCATAGGGCAGCACCACTCGGAGAATAGCCCGTCGGTCACAGCACGCCGGTCACCGCACCAGCCATGCAAAAGGGCATGGCACCTACTGCTGCACGTCGTCGTCACCGTCGCACACGTCGGCCAGGCGCACTTGGCCGATTGCGACGGAGCACCGGTTGAAGGCCGGGTAGTGCAGCGCCTTCGTCAGGAAGTCGGCCGGCTGCTCGGTGGTCGGGATGTACTTCAGCGTGAATTTCCCGCGCTTCACCATGTGCTACAGCCAGGCTTGTCGCCGCTCCATGTGCTTGAGGTTGCCCGTCAACCCCATGCCCTTAGCGACCGTGATAGCCGACTTGTTGTCCACCCGAGGACGGTCGGCGTCCCAGCGTCCAGCTGCCAGAACTCTGCGAGGAGGAAACGAAGGCGGCGTCCCTCCTTGCCGGCTTCACTGGCCGCCACGTACTCCGACTCGGTCGATGACAATGTCGCGCACTTGATGCGCTGGCTCGACCAGGAGATAGCGGCCTCTCCTCAGGAGAATGTGACTCAGGTCCACCGCCGAACTCCAGGGCGGTGTCACGCGTGTTGGCGAGGTAGGCGAGGCAGCGGTCGACCTCGCGCCAATGCTGGTCGCTCCTCACTGTGAGGCCGCTGCCCAGCTTGCTGCAGGCAAAGGCGATGTCCGGCCTCGTCGTCGTCGCTGCGAACTGCAGCGAGCCGACCTTCTGCCGGTACTCCTCCTCCTGTCGCTCGTGTGTCTCCTCGTCGTCGAACGTCAGCTCGGCGTAGGCGTCGACGGAGACCGGCGTCTTCGGGGTGCGCCCGGTCTGCTCCTCATCGATGAAACGCCTGCGCAGCTTGTCGGCGTAGCCCTGCTGGTGAAGCCACAGCTTCCTCGCCGGCCTGTCGCGCACGATCTCCAGCCCGAGATACCTTTCCACCGGCGAGCAGGTCGTCGACGTAGACCAGCACCCAGCAGGCCACTTTATCGGCGCCGACCTTGAAGTACAACGCCTCGTCGACCTGGCTCTTCTTCCAGCCGGCGCCCATCAGCACGGCGTTGAGCGCCCTGTACCACAGCAGCGGCGACTGCTTCAGCCCGTACAGGCTCTTCAGCAGCTTGCACACCCGGCCGGTCCCATCATTGTAGTTGTCCGGCTGGTACATGTACAACACCCTGTCGAGCTTGCTCTGCAGGAAGGCGTTCTTCATGTCGAGCTGCATCAGGTTGAGGTCAAGGACGGCGACGATGCTGAGGAAGATCCTCAGCGTGACGTAGCTGCTCACCGGTGCGTACGTCTCGTCGTAGTCGGCGCCGTACACCTGCGTGAAGCCCTTCACGACCAGCCTCGCCTTCTCCCGGGCGACCGTGTCGTCGACGTGGTACTTGGTCATCAGCACCCACCGGTTCTTCATTATGTTCACCCCACGTGGGCGTTCGACCAGCTCCCAGGTGCCCATGCCGATGAGACTGCGAATCTCCTCGTCCATGGCGGCCCTCACCGCCTTGCCCTTCCAGCTCGCCAACGCCTCCTTCACCGTCATCGTCGCGATGTCCCAGCGGTGCTCGGGGTCGGCGTGCATGTCGGGGTCGAGCTCTGGCAGATCAGCGTCCTCCTCGGCGTCGTCGTACAGCAGGGCGTCTTCGTCTTCGTCGTACACCGTGGTGTAGGCAGCCGGTGGCAGGCACGCATGATAGGACAGGAAGTCAGGCGGCCTCCGAATTCGGCCTGAACGCCGTGGTCCAGGCTCCTCGGCCTTGGCTTCCCCCACAGCGCAGTCGGTGGACTGCTCGGCGCCCGACTGCTCGGCTTCGCTGCCCTCGACGTCCTGCTGCACCAAAGTCGGCGTCCCTGCCGACTTCTCCCCTGTCATCGGCTCCCCTGCCGACTGTTTGGTCGACGACAACTCCTTGGTCGGCGTCCCGGTTGACTGCTCCCCTGTCGGTGGCTTCTCTGCCGCAACCGTCTTCACCGACTTCAGCAAAGTCGGCTGCTTCCTCTCCACCCGCTGCTCCACTTGCTCGACATCACGTCGGCCACCGGCGATGCTCTTGGCCGGTGCCATAGGCGACGTCGCACTGCTCCCCTCATCGCCGGAGGCCGACGCCAGCGTCAGCTGCTGCAGGTCGGCTACGAGGGGCGGGGCACGAGTGGCAGGGGAAGAGAGAGACGGGAGGACGTCCTCGGCGTCCTCAGCAACTGGCTCGCCGATCTCGGTGAGCAGAAAAAGGGTCGCCGTCGAGGTGTCCGTAGGCTGGTTGGTCGGCGTCCTCCCCGACACCGGCCCGTGCGCCGACTTCAACATCTCCACCTACATCGTCTCGTAGAACACCACATCCGACGTGGTGAAGTCCCCACCGGGCCTTCGGCTTCAACTTTCCACCACGCTGGTGCTCGGGGACCAGGAACTGTGCCATGCAGCCCCACACGCATGCCAGCGACAAGTCGGGCTTCTTCCCGGTGAGTTGCTGGTACAGCGTCCTCCCCGGCGGCAACGTCGACCGCTCAAGGCAGTTGCGGACCCAGACGGCCTGCCGCAGGGTGAGGTGCCACCAGTGGTGCTGCACGCCCATGTGCAGCAGCATCGTTCGCACCGACTCCACCACCGTCCACATCTCCCGTTCCGCCATGCCGTTCTGATGCGGTGTGTAGGGGCAGGTCAGATCGTGGACAATTCCCTTACCAACCACGATGTCGGTGAACTGCTTCCCGAGGAACTCTCCTCCCCGGTCAGAACGCAGCATCAACACCGACTTCTTGGTCTGCCGCTCAGCCACCACCAGCCACTGCTGGAACTCCTGCAGCACGTCCGACTTCTTGGCGACCGGCCGCACCCACACGTAGCGGGTCTTGCTGTCCTTCAGCAGCAAGAAGTACAGGCTGCCATCCTTGGCAGACACGCGAAACGGCCCGCACAGTTCGATGTGCACGACGGCCAGCACGTCGTCGGCGTCGGAGCCCTGGTCAGGGAAGGTGTGCCGCGCCAGCTTCCCACCGACGCACGAGACGCACGGCAAGTCGGCGCCGGACGCCGACTTGAGGTCCAGCCCAGTGGCGACCTCGTGCTTCGCCGAGCTCTGGATGGTGTCCATGCCGACGTGTGCGAGCCTCGAATGAAGTAGGTCCGGTGTTGACTTTGTCGCCGAGACAATTGCCCGCAGGGCCACCACCTCCGTCGAGGACGACGCCGAGCAGGGACGCAGGTCGGTGCAGAGGACCCGGCCGGTATACGTCGCCTGACCGAGCACATCTCCCGCCGCCGAGACGAGGAGCATCCCGTCGCCGTCATCCGTCAGCTTCACGCCGCTCTCCGTCAGCTGGCCGGTGGAGAGCAGGCTCGCCTTGACGCCCGGAACGTAGAGCACGTCGGGGATGAGCACGCGCCGCCCGGCGTCGCCCTGCAGGGCAACGGTGCCGCGACCCTGGACGTCCAGCAGCGCCCCATTGAAGCCACGCGCGTGCTTCTCGTCTCCGCTCGGCCCCAAGTCGACAAAGGCCTCCTTCGTCCCCATCAGGTGGTGCGAGCAGCCGCTGTCGAGCAGGACCACCTCCGGGTTCGCCTGCACCGCTGCCGCCATCGCCTGGAAGTTCTCGCTGCCCTCCGGCGCCAGCGAGACGGTCGGCTTCACGACGCCGACCAGCGAGCACGACGCCTCCTTGTCGTCTCGCCCCTTGCCGCCAGCAGAGGAGTCGGCGTCCTTCGCCGAGGTCGACTTGTTCGACTGCTTCTCCTTGCGCGGCTTACTCTCCCGGCGAGGACGACGCCCGGTCGACCTCCCGCGGCCACCCTTGGCGTCGTCGTCGTCCGAGTCATTGCGGTCGGAAAACTCGAAGGAGAGATGGTCGGGGTCGCCGCACAGCCAGCACTCCCGACTTCGACTTCCTCCTCCACGACCGCTATCCTTGGCCGACTTCTTCTTGTCGGCGTCCTTCGCCGGCCTCCCACCACCGCTTCCACCGCCGCCAGACTGCCCGCGCTGCCCTGGTTGGCCTCCCTGCTTCGCCGGGGCGACGTAGTTAGCCTGCGGGAGGAGCTCCAAGGACCGCTCGGCCTCCTGCATCGCCTCGTTCCGCAGGATTTACGAGGTCAGGGAGTCCTCGTTGAGCGTTGCCCGCGTGCTCGGCACCACTGACAGCCGCTTCATCAGGTTGTAGCTGCTAGGCAGCCCCTTCAGGACATGGGTGACGTACGACGCCGTGGAGTACTGCACGCCGGACATCCTCATCGTGGCGAGAAGCCGCCGCGCCCGGTTGCAGTAGTCTGTCGCTGTCTCCTGGTCGCCCATCTGCAGATGCGTCATCTGCTCCTCAAGTTGGCCGAATGTATAGGTCCTCGGTGACCTGGTACGTCGACTCGATGAAGTGCCACGCCTGGTGGCCGGCGTCCAAGTAGTCCCTGCACGGCTTCAAGGAGATCTGCATGCCCTGCAAGCAGCACCGCGAGATGACCGTGAAGGTCAGCAACTGCACAACGCAAAACTCCGCACGCAGTTCGGGGTAGTGCTCCAACGGCGTCGCCATGGTGCCGCGGGCGAAGCCGATCAGCCCAGCCATCTCCAGCTAGGGCTCGATGGCTTCCTTCCATGTGAGAATGTCGGGTCGACCGACTAGTAGGGGGGTGACCGAGATCCTGTCCGGCGTAAACTTGAAGTAGCCGTAGCTTGGTGCTATCCCGCCCGCTGTCACGTGGGTCGCCGACATCGGCGACAAACCGCTTCGTCGACCTCCGACATCGCTTTGCGAGGACCCTGCAGCCGTCGACGACTGCATCCCTCGCGCCTAAACGCCGCCGACTTCATCGGCGTGAATCACACCTCGCTGCCTCGACGTGCCTCCCGCACTGCTGCCGACTTGGTCACCACCGGCGTTGACGCCCACGTCGAGCCGCCTTCGTCGTTCACCGGTCGAGGAGAGGCTGGTCGAGCAGGGTGCTCTTCCGCCCACACCGAGCGGATGCCTGCCTCGATGACCGCCAACGGTAGGTTTGGCCCGTACTCGTTGGCCTCATGGCGTCTCCTCGCGTCCTCCAGCCGTGCCTCCAGGGTCTCCACCACTCCTGCGTTACCTACGGCGCTTGCCATAGTGACTACCGCACAGCTGCCGGCCTACAAAGACGAATTAGGTAAGTGATAACTACGTCGACCTGACTGAAAGGTAAGTCGTGTGCCGTCCACGCTCACCGCACCATGCGGAGATAACTTTAGCAAAGGGAGCTAGACTACGGGCTAGGCACGGGGCTAGAGTGATCTCTGCGTTCGTTCACTTAGTCGTTTCCTTGTGTTCACACTACTTGCTAGTTCACGGAAGAATTTGGCAAGAGTTTCACTAGAAAAACATGACAACAATCAAATATATAACATTTGCAACACAGACTACATCAGAGCTAGTTAGGCTGCTCGTCGACCTCCAGCGCAGCATGGTCGACCGCGATCCAGCGCAGCAGAGCTCGCACCGCTCCAGCGTTGAAGAGCAGCAGTTTGCCGCGTTGCACCCGCAGGACAACGGTGCACCTGCTTCGCAGGTGCGTGCAGCTGGTTGGTGCACCACTCCTTGTCACGTGCACAGCGCAGACGTCCAGGTCGAGTCCACGCCAGCGACTGCGCCTACCAGCCACGTCGACCTCGGGATACCACTTCCGAGGTCGGCCTCGCAGCAACCACCCCGGCGACCATCCCATACGTCGCCCCTGTAACTCAGTCGACCGGGCAACCACGCCTGGTCGCCCAGCCCAGTCGGACGCCGGCTACACCAGACCAGCGTCCCCAGAAGAGGTGTCCCAGCACCCAGGTCGACGTCCAGATGCCCAGGTCGGCGTCCAGGCGCCCAGGACGCCGTCCAAACGCCCAGGTCGGCGTCCAGTCGCCCAAGACGCCGTCCAGACGCCCAGGTCGGCGTCCAGGCGCCAAGGACGCCATCCAGACGCCCAGGTCGGCGCCCAGCCTCCCAGGACGCCGTCCAGGCGCCCAGGTCGGCGTCCAGCCTCACAGGACGCCGTCCAGACGCCCATGACGGCGTCCTCCTGCTCGGCGCCTCCAGCTAGGCGCCCTCCAGCTCGGCGCCCTCCAGCTTGGCGCCCTCACTGCAACTGATCGGCTGCGCTCCCCACACACCCGACTACGAAGTCGGCTCCGCCCAAGCGAGGACGGGGCAAACCACAACTCCCGTTGACATACTCTTAGTACTGACCATATGAAGAACTAACGCACTTACACTTGGTACCAATAATATGGGTAAGTAACGCACTGACTCTTAGTACCAACCATATGGGTAAGTAACGCTCTTTCTCCTAGTACAAACCTTATGGGTAAGTAACGCACTTATTCATAGTACCAACCATATGGGTAAGTAACGCAGTTACTCTTAGTACCAACCATATAGGGTAGGTAAGGCACTTACTCTTGGTACCAACAATATGGGAAAATAATGCACTGACACTCTATACCAACCATATGGGTAAATAACGCACTTACTCCTAGTACCAACCATATCGGTAAGTCGCGCACTTACTCTTGGTACCAACAATATGAATAAGTAACGCAATTTCACTTAGTACCAACCATATGGGTGAGCAACGCACTTACTCTTAGTACCAACCATATAGGTAAGCAGCGCACATACTCTTGGTACCAACAATATGGGTAAGTAACGCACTTACTCTTGGTACCAACAATATGGGTAAGTAACGCACGTACTCTTAGTACTGACCATATGAACAACTAACACACATACTCTTGGTACCAACAACATGGGTAAGTAACGCACTTACTCCTAGTACCAACCATATGGGTAAGTAACGCGCATATCCTTGGTACCAATAATTTGTGTAATTAATGCACTTACAATTGGTACCAACCATATGGGTGAGTAACGCACTTACTCTTAGTACCAACCATATGGGTAAGTAACGCACTTACTCTTAGTACCAACCACATGTGTAAGTAATGCACTTACTCTTGATACCAACCATATGTGTAAGTAACGCACTTACTTTTAGTACCAACCATTTGGGTAAGTAACGCACTCACTCTTGGTACCAACCATATGTGTAAGAAACGCACTTATTCTTAATACCAAGCATATACATAAGTAACGCAATTACTCTTGGTACCAACAAATTGGGTTCGGTACAAACACACTTACTCCTAGTACCAACCATATGGATAAGTAACGTACCTACTCTTATTACCAACCATATAGGTAAGTAACGCACTAACTCTTGGTACCAATTGTATGAGCAAGTAACATACTTACTCTTAGTACCAACCACATGTGTAAGTAACGCACCTACTCTTAATACCAACCATATGTGTAAGTAACGCACTTACTCTTAGTACCAACCATTTGGGTAAGTAACGCTCTTATTTTAAATACCAACCACATGGGTAAGTAACGCACTTACTCTTGTACCAACCATATGGGTAAGTAACGATCTTACTCTCAGTACCAACCATATAAGTATGTAACGCACTCACTATTGGTACCAACAATATGGATAAATAACGTACCTACTCTTGGTACCAACCACATGGGTAAGTAACGTACCTACTCTTGGAACCAACAATATGGGTAAGTAACGCACGTACTCTTAGTCCTGACCATATGAAGAACTAACGCACTTACTCTTGGTACCAACAATATGGGTAAGTAACGCACTGACTCTTAGTACCAACCATATGGGTACGTAGTGCTCTTACTCCTAGTACCAACCATATGGATAAGTATCGCGCATATCCTTGATACCAGTAATATGTGTAAGTAACGCACTTACTCTTGGTACCAACAATATGGGTAACTAACGCACTTACTCTTAGTACCAACCATATGGTAAGTAACGCACTTACGATTAGTACCAACCATATGGGTAAGTAACGCGCATATCCGTGCTACCAATAATATGTGTAATTAACGCACTTACTCTTGGTACCAAAAATATGGGTAAGTAACGCACTTACTCTTAGTACCAACCATATGGGTAAGAAACGCACTTACTCTTGGTACCAACCATACGGGTAAGTAACGCACTAACTCTTGGTAGCAACAATACGGGTAAGAAACGCACTTACTCTTTGTACCAACCATATATGTAAGAAACGCACTTATTCTTAATACGAAGCATATTCGTAAGTAAGGCAATTACTCTTGGTACCAACAAAATGAGTAAGTAACGCACTTACTCCTAGTACCAACCATATGGATAAGTAACGTACTTACTCTTAGTACCAACCATATATGTAAGTAACGCACTAACTCTTGGTACCAATTATATGAGTACGTAACATACTTACTCTTAGTACCAACCACATGTGTAAGTAACGCACTTACTCTTCATACCAACCATATATGAAAGTAACGCACTTACTCTTGGTACCAACCACATGGGTAAGTAATGCGGAGATAACTCTATCAACGGGAGCTAGACTACGGGCTAGGCACGGGGTAGGAGGGATCTCTGCGTTCGTTCACTTAGTCGTTCTCTAGCACTTGTGCGTTCACAGGGCAAAAGTGCAAGAGTTTCACTAGCAAAAGTTGAGAACAATGATAGCAACAACATTGGCATGCAAGACTACATCAGAACTAGCAAAGTTGCTGGTCGACTTCCAGCGCAGCACGGTTGACCGCGTGCCAGCACGACTTGGTCGACCGCGCTCCAGCAGAGCAAAGTCGCGGCTTGCCAACGTTGCACGTCCACGGTGTGCCAACGCTGCAGCAAGTCGGCTGCACAGCGTTGCACTCGCAGGACAACGGTGCACCTGCTTCGCAGGTGCATGCAGCTGGTTGGTGCACCTCTCTTTGTCACGTGCACAGCGCAGACGCCCAGCTCGACTCCACGCCAGCGACTGCGCCCACCAGCCAGGTCGACCTCGGGATACCACCACCGAGGTCGGTCTCGCCACTACCACCTGGGCGACCGTCGCACTCCTCCGCAGAACCTCGTCACCCAGGTAACCTGGTCGACCGGGCAACCACCACGTCGACCAACTGCTTCCTCGTGTGCCCGTCGACCTCCCAAGTCGACGAGCACCTTCAGTCGACCACACCCTTGGTCGACTAGCTCCATGTCGTCAACCCACCTGGTCGACCAACTCCAGGTCGACCAGTGCATCTGTCAGCCGACCACACCAAGTCGGCTTCCCTTGGTCGACGTCGCCCAAGTCGACGCCCTCTACTGGTCGACCTCCCAAGTCGACCAGCCGAAGTTGGCGCCCTCCCAAAGTCGGCGCCCTTGCAGTGGCCCCCGTGCAGGTCGACCAGACCTGTCGACCAGCTCCCCCACTGCTGCAGGTCGGTTGCACTCCTCACACCCGACCACGAAGTCGGCTCCGCCCAAGTGAGGACGGGGCCAACAACAACTCCCGTTGACACTCCCCTGCCGCGTTCACGCTTGGGCACCCAGCCCACACGGCAACACTGCTCGGAGAATAGCTCGTCGGCGTGCACCCAACACACAGCACGACGGTCACCGCACCAGCCATGCAAGAGAGCATGGCACCTACTGCTGCACGTCGTTGTCACCGTCGCCCACGTCAACCAGGCGCACCTGGCCGATTGCAACGGAGCACCGGTTGAAGGCCGGGTAGTGCAGCGCCTTCGTCAGGAAGTCGGCTGGCTGCTCAGCGGTCGGGATGTACCTCAGCGAACACTTCCCGCGCTTCACCATGTGCTGCAGCCAGGCCTGTCGCCGTTCCATGTGCATGAGGTTGCCCGTCAACCCCATGCCCTCGGCGACCGTGATGGCCGACTTGTTGTCCACCCGGAGGACAGTCGGCTTCCCGGCGTCCAGCTGCCGGAATTTTGCAAGAAGAAAACGAAGTCGACGTCCCTCCTTGCCGGCTTCTGTTGCCGCCACGTACTCCGACTCGGTCGACGACAGCGTCGCGCACTTGATGCGCTGGCTCGACCAGGAGACTGCGGCCCCTCCGTAGACGAACACGTAGCCGCCCCTGCTTGTCCGGTTCTGCTTGTCGCCGGCGTCGTCGGCGTCCATGTAGCCGACCAGCTTCAGCGACTCAAGTCCACCGCCGAACACCAGGGCGGTGTCACGGGTGTTGGCAAGGTAGGCGAGGCAGCGGTCGACCTCGCGCCAGTGCTGGTCGCTCCTCACCGTGAGGCCGCTCCCCAGCTTGCTGCAGGCAAAGGCGATGTCCGGCCTCGTCGTTGTCGCCGCAAACTGCAGCGAGCCGACCTTCTGCCGGTACTCCTCCTCCTGGCGTTCTTGTGTCTCTTCGTCGTCGAAGGTGAGCTCGGCATTTGCGTCGACCGAGACCGGCGTCTTCGGGGTGCGCCCGGTCTGCTCCTCGTCGAGAAAACGCCTACGCAGCTTGTCTGTATAGCCTTGCTGGTGGAGCCACAACTTTCTCGCCGACCTGTCGCGCACGATCTCCAGCCCGAGGTACTTCTGCACCGGCGAGATCTCCCGCAGCTCGAAGGCGGCCTCCAGCAGCTCCTTCAGCATCTCGGCACTGCTGCTGGCGGCGAGCAGGTCGTCGACGTAGACCAGCACCCACCAGGCCACCTTGTCGACTTTGAAGTACAGAGCCTCGTCGACCTGGCTCTTCTTCCACCCGGCGCCGACCAGAACGTCGTTGAGTGCCTTGTACCACAACAGCGGCGACTGCTTTAGCCCGTACAGGCTCTTCAACAGCTTACACACCCGGCCGGTCCCGTCGCTGAAGTGGTCCGGCTGGTACATGTAGAGCACCCGGTCGAGCTTGCTCTGCAGAAAGGCGTTCTTCATGTCGAGCTGCATCAGGTTGAGGTTGAGCACGGCGACGATGCTGAGGAAGATCCTCAGCGTGACATAGCTGCTTACCGGCGCGTACGTCTCGTCGTAGTCGGCGCCATACACCTGTGTGAAGCCCTTCACGACCAGCCTCGCCTTCTCGCGCTCGACGGTGTCGACGATGTGGTACTTCGTTGTCAGCACCCACCTGTTCTTCATGATGTTCACCCCAGGTGGGCGTTCGACCAGCTCCCACGTCCCCATGCTGATAAAACTGTGGATTTCCTCCTCCATGGCGGCCTTCACCGCCTTGCCCTTCCAGCTTGCCAACGCTTCCTTCACCGTCATCGTCGAGATGTCCCAACGGTGCTCAGGGTCGGCGTGCATGTCGGGGTCGAGCTCCGGCAAGTCTTCGTCCTCCTCGGCGTCGTCGTACAGCAGGTCGTCGTCGACCTCGTCGTACACCGTGGTGAAGGCAGCCGGAACGAAGAAGTCAGGCGGCCTCCGAAGTTGGCCTGTTCTCCGTGTTCCGACTTCCACCACGTTGCTGTCGGTGGACTCCTCGGCGTCTGCCTGCTCGGTTTCCTCTTCGCCGGCGTCACTGCCCTCAGCATCCTGCTGCACCACAGCCGGCGTCCCTGCCGACTTCTCCCCTGTGGTCGGCTCCCCTGCCGACTGCCCTGTCGCCGACTGCTCCTTGGTCGACCTTGCTGCTGCCTGCTCCCCTGTCGGTTGGTGCCTTGCCGCTGCCCCCTTCGCCGACTTCATTACCGTCGGCTTTACCTCGGCCTGCTCCTCTCCTGCCGGCGTCGACTTCACTCTCATGTCGACTTGCTGGACGTCGCGTCGGCCACCGGCGATGCTCTTGGCCGGCGCCATAGGCGACGCCCCACTGCTCCCCTCATCGCCGGAGGCCGACATCGGAGTCAGCCCACGCAGGTCGGCCACGAGGGGAGGGGCAGTGGGTGCAGGGGGAGGGGAAGGAGGACGGACGACCTCGGCGTCCTCATCAGCAAGCTCACCGACCTCGGCGAGCAGAGGCAGCGTCGCCGTCAAGGTGTCCGTCGGCGGGGTGGCCGACGTCCGTCCTCACGCCGGTCCGTGCTCCGACTTCCACACCTCCAGCGACATGTTCTCGTAGAACACCACGTCCGACGTGGTGACCACCCGGTTGCCGGCGATGTCGAGGAGCTCCCAGCACTTGCTCTCGGCTTCAGCTTTCCACCTCACTGCTGCTCGGGGACCAAGAACTGCGCCATGCAGCCCCACACCCGTGCCAGCGACAAGTCGGGCTTCGTCCCGGTCAGCAGCTGGTATGGTGTCGTCCCCGGCGGCAACGTCAACCTCTCCAGGCAGTTGCGGACCCAGACGGCCTGCCGTAGAGCAAGGTGCCACCAGTGGTGTTGCACGCCCTTGTGCAGCAGCATCGTCCGCACCGACTCCACTACCGTCCTTATCTCCCGCTCTGCCATTCCGGTTTGCTGCGGGGTGTAGGGGCAGGTCAGGTCGTGGACGATTCCTTTGCCGTTCACGAAGTCGGTGAACTGCTTCCTGAGGAACTCCCCTCCCCGGTCAGAGCGCAGCATCAACACCGACTTCTTCGTCTGTCGCTCAGCAACCGCCAGCCACTGCACGAACTCCTGCAGCGCATCCGACTTCTTGGCGACCGGCCTCACCCACACGTAGCGGGTCTTGCGGTCCTTTAGCAGCAAGAAGTAAAGGCTGCTGTCCTTGGCAGCTATACGGAACGGCCCACATAGGTCGATGTGCACGACTTCCAGCACGTCGTCGGCGTCGGAGCCTTGGTCGTGGAAGGTGCGTTGTGCCAGCTTCCCGCCGACGCACGAGACACACGGTGGGTCAGCGCCAGACGCCGACTTGAGGTCCAGCCCAATGGCGACCTCGTGCTTCGCCGAGCTCCGGATGGTGTCCATGGCGACGTGTGCAAGCCTCGCATGCAGCCTGTCCGGCGTCGACTTCGTCGCCAAGACTATCGCCCTCAGGGCCACCACATCCGTCATGGGCGACGTCGACTTCGCCGAGCAAGGACGCAGGTCGGTGCAGAGGACCCGGCCAGTGTAGGACGCCCGACCAAGGACGTCTCCTGCCGCCGAGACGAGAAGCATCTCGTCGCCATCCTCCTGCAGCCTCACACCGTTCTCCTTCAGCTGGCCAGCCGATAGCAGGTTCGCCTGCACGCCCGGAACGTAGAGCACGTCGGGGATCAGCACCTGCTTCCCGGCCTTCCCTTGCAAGGCGACCGTGCCCCGACCCTGGACGTCCTGCAGAGCCCCGTTGAAGCCACGCACGTGCTTCACGTCACCGCTCGGCTGCAGGTCGACGAAGACCTCCTTCGTCCCCATCAAGTGGTGGGAGCAACCACTATCGAGCAGAAATACTGCCGGGTTTGCCTGTACGGCTGCCGCCATCGCCTGGAAGTCCTCGCCAGCCTCCGGCGCCAACGAGACGGTCGGCTCCACGACGCCGACCATCGAGCACGACGCCTCCTTGTCGTCTTGCCGCCAGCAGAGGAGTCGGCGTCCTTCGCCGAGGTCGACGACTTGGTCGACTGCTTCTCCTTGCGCGGCTGGTTTCTGCCTCGACGGGGACGACGGCTGCCAGACCTCCCGCGGCCTCCCTTGGCGTCGTCGTCGTCGGAGTCACTGCGGTCGGGGCACTCGAAGGAGAGGTGGTCGGGGTCGCCGCACAGCCAGCACTCCCGACGTCGACTTCCTCCTCCACGTCGCTATCTTTAGCCGACTTCTTCTTGTCGACTTCCTTGTTCGACTTCCAGCCACTGCTACCACCGCCGCTAGACTGCCCACGCTGCCCAGGTCAACCACATTGCTTCACCGGGGCGACGTAGTTCACCTGCGCCAGGAGCTCCGAGGGCCGCTCAGCTTCCTGCATCGCCTCATCCTGCAGGATATACGAGGTAAGAGAATCCTCGTTGAGTGTCGCCCTAGTACTCGGCGCCAACGACAGTCGTTTCAGCAGGTTGTAGTTGCCCGTAAGCCCTTTGATAACGTGCGTGAGGTACGACACCGTGGAGTAGTGCACGCCGGCCATCCTCATGGTGGCGAGAATTCGCCGAGCCCGGTTGCAGTAGTCGGTCGCCGTCTCCTCTTCGAGGAATGGCAACAGGCGTAACCGTATGTACAGGTTACATGCAGCGACTCGGTAACAAGAAAGTAGAGTCACTGTAGAAATGCCTGTAAAGCAGTTAGAATAAGGGAATGTACCCCTCAGAGTACATGGCTAGCTAGGAACTATTTATTATGTGTGTAATCTCTGTTTTAATCAACTTTGTCATTTACATCTATGATCAGAGTTCCTACAACAAAGACTTCCGCTACCAAACTCTTCTAAGGCATTCCTATCCTATCCAAGGTCCTCACTCTAATATGGTATCAGAGCTAGTTTGGATTATAGGAACTGCTAAAGGGGCTTCAAAGCAAGCTTCTTTCATAACTTAATCCTACAACAAGGGCAACATCATGCCGGGCGCAGATTGCGGAGAGAATGGAGAGAACCCAACACAACCTTCCACCAATTTCGCTTCTACCACAACGACCGTGGAAACAGCGCTACTGGAGCAGCTGATCTCCCGCATCAGCGCCTTGGAGAGCCATCAGCCAATGAGCATCGACGGCTCTAGTTACGCCCGAAGCAGCTGATCTCCCGCATCAGCGCCTTGGAGAGCCATCAGCCAATGAGCATCGACGGCTCTAGTTACGCCCGAAGACCTCCCGATCCTCAAGGAGCTGGATCTGAACGATCCTTCACCTTTGACAACCGCGGGGCCCAAGGATCTGCACAAGCACAACAGACGCATTATGAAGCAATGGCGTCAATGCAGAGCAAGTTTTTATCAACATCGAAGCTCAGGACAACAAAACCGTTCGACGGACAAGACTTCTACACCTGGAGCTTCGAATTTGAGCTACTAGCTCAAGGCGCTCAGATCTGGATGTATTACGACGGGTCGTACGCATTTCCGACCAATGGCTCACCTCAGGAGAAAACTCAGTACTGCAACGAATCACTCCTGGCCTTCACCGTCCTGATACGGAATCTGTCGCCTGAAGAACAGCTGAGCATTCGCCCCTTGAAGAACGAGTGGGCGCCCGCGCAACAGTCCTGGGAACACCTGCGCACCTGCCACATGGCAACGGACTCGGTGACACTTAGTCGCCTGCTCAACCAGCTGAACAATGTCAAGATGTTCCCCGGCGAAAAGGCGGGACCATACATCAACCGCTGCAGGAACCTGAGAGACCAATTCAGGAAAAGCGGCGGCAACTTCCCTGACGACATGTTCGTCACTATCATCCTCGCTGGATTGAGCCCGGAATGGCGCCAATGCAAGTCGCTCCTTCGCACGCAAGGAACCCTCAGCGAAACTGCCCTCTGCTCCACGCTTCTCTCCGAGCATAAGGAAATCGACCTGTACAACGAAAGAGGCAACAAGGAGAAGATTGCTTTCTACGCGCAAGCGCCACCGGACAAGAAAAGACTCTTCTGCAAATACTGCAAGAAGACAGGGCACATGATTCAAGACTGCTGGAAGCTAAACGGCAACAACAACAACTAGAAGGGTGCCGCAACTCACCAGCAAGGAGGAGCTCCAGCACGCAACCAGACAGTGTCACCAACAGCTGTCGCCAGCACGTCTCAAGCCCCGGGGCGTATTTCTGCGAACACAAACGACAAGGGCATAAGCAAGGTCTTGACTTGCATGGTGCGTCGAGGACCGCCTCGCCCAAACCGTCACTACCGTTTCTTCCGCAGCTAGGAGGACATGTTCGCAGACCCGCCTCAGGAGCGGCCCGAAGGATCAGTTGAAGAAGAAGAAGAGAACGATCCAACCTACGACGAGCTGACGGTCGGACGGATGCAGTTTGACTGGGAAGCGCCGCAGTGGATTCATGAGTCACCACCTGCACGCATCGCATACGACGAAGAAGGGTGTTACTACGATTACGAGAACGAGCACGATATGGAACATCACATCACTCCGAAGCTCGCCAATCTCGCGAAGGCAAAGAAAGAAGTTAACAAGTGGTACCTGGACAGTTGCTGCGGCCAACACATGGTGTCATCAAGCGTCTTCATCCTCAACAGCGAAGCACTCTTCAACGAGGTGGAAATCACCGTCGCCAACAGCCAAACCATCTATGCCAGAAGCCGCGGTCAGATCCAACTGGAATCACATGACACCGGCTACTACGTCCACATCAGCGACGTCCTCGTTGTGCCCGAGCTCCAGTACAACCTTCGGTCCCTTGACCAGCTGATGAAGTGTGGAGTCGGCCTGGAAGCAATCGAAAACGAACTCCACTTAATATACGACGGGATCTTCATCGGAAAAGCGACAAGCATCGAAGGAGTATTTGTGCTCGACTTTGAGTCACCCAAGACCTCCGGCGACAACCAACACATCCTCGTCCTTGATCCTCCCGGTCACCCATCACCGCCAAGGTGGAGCCATCCCGAAGAAACCAACTACCAGCACCCCGGCCTCGACGGAACGTTCCGCGCACTCGCCGTACCCGTCGCCTCGACCACGAATCATGCGGACACTGGACCACAAGCGGTGGAAGAAGGAGAAGAAATCACATCAAAAACGGCAGCTGCAACAACGGAAACAACAAACGCGGAAGTCGGAGGATTCGCGCGAGCAATCTGGCCTCGCGTTCAACATCCTACCGGCTGGAACACCACTGAAGGCTGGGACGCTGTGGACGTCCGCTGGACGATGGAAAATACCGCGCTGGGAGAAGCCGTTGCGGCTGAAACTGGATGGGGAAACATCGCCGAAGGATCTGCAGCAGAGGAAGCAGAAGCAGCAGAAGAACCAGAAGTCACTGAGGAAGCACCAGAAGCAGAAGAAGAAGAATCGCTGACAGAATACAGCCCTCACCTCCTTCCGATCACAACGGACGGGAGGGATTACCTTCGCATCGAGACAAGGGGAGCGGCGATAGGCGACACTGACTCCGAAGAAGGGGAGATCACGCAGCCAGAAGATCGCCGCCCACGCGTTTCTCCACCACCTCACGAAGTACCACTGGAGCTTCCGGTGACGACCGACACATCCACCATCGGCGACAGCAGCGGAACGTACCACGTCACAACACTTCAAGCAGCAGCAGTCCGAGTTACCGTCCCCGACGAACCTGCAGAACAAGTCGGAACAGAAACCGCAGCAGCAATATTAGCACGGGAGAAGGAGCTTTACGCGCGCACTAAGGGATACCGGGCCGACGGAGACATCTGGCATCAACGCATGGGACACCCATCAATTGAAGTGCTCAACAACTGCATCAACGCAAACGTCTTTGCGGCAGACGCACTGTTGCTGCCAGATGGAAAACTACTCAAGCCAAGAACTGACTTACCCAACTGCACCGTCTGCCCCGCAGGCGCGCTACGTCACACGCCCTTCGCCGAGAAAATCCCTGGGGCCGAACGCTACGCGCCACTCGAGAAAGTCTACAGCGACTTCCTGGTACTCACGGCAAAAGGAGTTGGAGGGGAGCAGTACACACTCACCTTCATCGACGCCGGTACCCGCTTCGTGTGGGCCGTAAACGTCAGCAACCGCTATCTTGCCTACCAGTGCTTCGAGATCTGGCTAAACATGGCGGAGACACAGAGCGACGGACAGAAGCTGAAGTCCTTTCAGACGGACGGAGCCCTAGAGTATCAGACGGAGGAGTTCAAAACCCTCTGCAAGCAGAAGGGAATCAAGAGGATGATTTCCCTTCCCTACGCTCACGAGCAGCAGGGATTGGCTGAGCGCACCAGCCTCGCGACAAAAATGCGAGCCCTCATGAAGCAGTCCGCTGTGCCAACCAAATATTGGCCGTTTGCAATGGCACATGCAGTTCGGCTGCACAACATGCTTTCTTCGAAAGCGCTGCCCAACAACACCTCACCCTTCAAGGAGTGGACCGGAAAACACCCCGACACACGCATGCTGCGAGTCTTCAGGTGCATGGTACAGTACCGCCCTCACACTGCCCGGAACGGAAAATTTGAAGACCGCGCCCGCTGGGGCATTCACCTCGGAATCGAATCCAAATACCACGCCTGGACAATCCTGGACTTCGCCACCCACCAGCTCACGCGTTCACGTGACTGCATCTTCTACGAAAGGCTGACACTGCCACTGTACCGCCAGCACCGCACTGCACAAAACGCACCGGACAACATTTTTCAGGGACAACACAGCTACGCAAATGACGAGGACGACGTCGACTTGGCAGGAGAACAGCCAGACGAGACAACTGGGAACAAGGCACCCTTCGTACCCGTTACGGAGGAGTTCGGGACAGCCACATTCTTCCCAACGGAGACCGATCATCACGAAGCAGTACAGGCACAACACGACTACGCAAGTGCAGAAATGCACTTACCCATGGACGAAGACCCCGCCCGCAATTCTTCTCGCGACACTGTCCGCGACATCCCTGGCGACGACGACAACGTGGTTGAGGTTACCAACGCAGCTGAATCCAACCTCACAGGTCTTCGCAGCCTTGGCCTCGCCGTCGCTGTTCGGGGTAACCAGCAGCTGGTCGAGCCCACCACCGTTCGTCAGGCTCTCAGTGGGCCCGATGCTGAGAAATGGAGAGCCGCCATGGCCGCAGAAGTCGCTGCACTCCAGCGACGTGGCACCTGGAAACTGGTACCTCGACGACACGCAAAGGGGGGGAAAATCCTTACGGGAAAATGGGTCTTCAGGATTAAAACTCTCGCGGATGGGACTATTGACAAGTACAAGGCACGCTGGGTCGTCCGCAGGTTCGAGCAGACTCAATTCGTGGACTACGATCAAACATTCGCACCTGTCGGCCGCCACACCTCCGTGCGGATTCTCCTTTGCATCGCCGCCGTGAAGCAACGCCCCCTCCGCAAAATCGACGTCTCCAACGCCTCCCTCTACGCGATCGTCGACGCCATCATCTACGTCGAGCAGCCGCACGCCTTCGAGGAAGACGGCGACGCCATCTGCCTCCTCCAGAAGTCCCTGTATGGCATCAAGCAGGCGCCACGCCTGTGGCAGCAGTACCTTCACACCGTGCTCATCGAGCTCGGTTTCCAGCAGCTCCCTCACGATCAGGGGATGTACCGCCTCGAATCCCGCGGCCACTTCATCCTGCTCGTCGCCTACGTGGATGATCTCCTCTACACCGGAGACGACGCGGAACTGCTCGATCGCTTCGAACGCGACATCCAGGAGAAGCTGGAAGTAACCATCGACCACGAGGTCACCCAATTCCTCGGCCTCAACGTCACCCAGACCGCCGACACAATCCACCTCTCTGCCGCAAAATACGCCGAAACACTCGCTAAGAAGTTCGGCATCGCTCCCATCGGCATCACTACCCCATTCCGCACTCCTCCGCCTAACCACGAGCCCGACACTACCCCGCTCTCACAGGCCGATCACCGTCTCTACCAGCAGCAGCTCGGGTGTCTACTGTTCGCCGCCGTCACATGCCGCCCGGACTTATCCTACATCGCCAGCCAGCTCGCCCAGTACCTGCGTCGACCTGAAGGGGAGAACCTGGCAGACCTGCCCCGCGCCTTACAGTACTTCATCTCTACGCCCGATGTCGGCCTCACCTACACAGCGAACCTAACGGCTACTCTACAACTTGCTGGCTACGTGGATGCGGATCACGCAGGGGACGCAGATAACAGGAGGTCCCGCACAGGCTTCATTTTCAAACTCGAGCCTGCAGGAACCATCTCCTGAAACTCACAGAAGCAGGAGCTTATCGCCCTCTCGTCAGCAGAAGCAGAATTCATCGCAGCAAGCGCAGCAGTTCGCGAAGGTCTCTACCTCACGGAACTCCTACAGGAAACGAAGACGGTGATGAACGGGTCCTTCAAGTTACTCTGCGACAACCAAAGTGCGATCAAAATCGCAAACAAACCAGGCTTCGTCAACCGCACGAAACACATCGCCCTGCGTTACTTCTTCGTCAAGGACGAAATCGACAAAGGGAAGGTCCAGCTCACCTACTGCCCGACTAGCGAGATGGCAGCTGATTTTTTTACGAAGAAACTGCCACGTCAGAAGTTCCAGTACTGCTCGGACCTGTGCGGAGTCGTCCGAAAGAGCCACGTGGCACACCTCCAGGAATGAAGGGGAGTGTTGGAGTATGAAGGGAATTACACTTAGCATTCCCGTAGGTGCAGCAGCATAGCACCAGTCCACATCGAAGCAGCAACAACAGCAGTATCGGATCAGCCCGTATCAAGGGCAGGAAGGTCAACAGTCGTAGGAAGGTCAACAGTCGCAAGAGTCGCGACTGTTGACCATCTGGACCGACGATTGACTTACCATCGAGGAATGGCAACAGGCGTAACCGTATGTACAGGTTACATGCAGCGACTCGGTAACAAGAAAGTAGAGTCACTGTAGAAATGCCTGTAAAGCAGTTAGAATAAGGCAATGTACCCCTCAGAGTACATGGCTAGCTAGAAACTATTTATTATGTGTGTAATCTCTGTTTTAATCAACTATGTCATTTATTTCTACTATGATCAGAGTTCCTACAACAAAGACTTCCGCTACCAAACTCTTCTAAGGCATTTCTATCCTATCCAAGGTCCTCACTCTAACATCAACACACAACCACCCATTTTCTATTTTGCTGTTTACGTGCTTGTATCTGATTACGACCGTTTACAGTCCCGAAACCTTGGAATTCCCGTTTTTTTTTTATGGAAGGAAAATCACTTCTCCTTAATTCGCGTCCCTGCATACAGCGTACATGACCATGCCCGCTATAGTACCCCAACAGTAAACCGTTACCACCTGGCGACACTCGCCTCGACCACTGTTTCCGTCACTGTTCCCATCGCGCCCAAACATCACGGTTTGGCTGGTAACCCACAACCCGGTCCTCCGCCTCGACGAATCCCAACCTCGGCGCGAGGCCCGTCGCGCACCCCACAAATCACTCGTTACCGTTAGTTCGCTATTTAATCATTAGGGTGGGTCCAGTGCGTGCGTTTGCAGCTCGTTTTTGTTAAGAATTACAAGGAATTAATGAACTAGGAAGGTGTTGGGTACAAATATGAAACCCTAGAAACCTGTACCCCTTAGTGTCTACCCCACTATAGCCTACAAAGGCTAAGTCATATATATCTGACAGTTTTGAGCGGTTTATGTTGTTACATCATGGTGTAAAACTGTGGAAGTTGAAAACCGCTGTCCACCGCCTCATATCGTTTTACACCAGGACAAATGAACTGTAAACGAACTGTAAACGAACTGGATCCTTCGCTCATTTTTTTGCCTCGTTCGTGCAATCCTCGTTCGTTCACTCAATTGCATTGGTAACATCAAATCTATTGCACCTATGGCAAGCAACCTGGCCCCAGCCGCGTGGCGACTTCGTATGATCGGGGTCATACAATTCGGACCGTATCCATCGTGGCCACACCATTCGGACCAAGCGGAACCATCCATTCATGGCTACATCTGGATCCAATCCAAGGACTTGAAAACTGCGCGGATTCTCGTGCAATGGACCCCGTCCCGAAAAAAAAACTGGCGGAATGCTCTCCGCCTTCTCCGCCATCTGGCGGCCATGGATTCTACCACACTTGACCGAGTCAACCTTCTCGTTACAATGCACACCACGAACGACTGTTGCTGCATTTCGTATCGTTTCTATCATTAACAATGGACTACCGGCCATATCTGCTGGCCTTGGTTTCTCCAGATATGAAGCGACATTGCACTGGGTTTGTCAGGCATTCCCGAGGTTACACTCGTCAGCTGTTTCGAGAATCATGTTTACGACTGACATTGTTAACGCTGCAGCTACATCACTTATTAAGTCTGAAGCTTTTGAGGCAAGCACCTCGGGAAAACATCATCTGCAAGATGAAATCTTGGAGCCTGACATACCAGGGTCACTATTTAATGGCGTGCTCAGTTATCATGCTTCACATCCTTTATCAGTCAGCAAGCGCGTCCTGAACGCTGCTCTGTCGCTTGAGTTTCATCATTGCACGATGTCGCACCCTGCGGACGTCCTGGTTCTCCCCAAGGGTCAGCGTTCCAAGCCTGCTGCAACTGATGCTCTGGCTGTTAATGTTCCACCTGCGGGAGATCATCAGAAGGGGGGTGTTGATGCTAACATTGTTAACACCTCGGCTGGCGTGACTGACAAGGCTGGCGCTTCGGTTAACACTACTGCTCCTGGTGGTTCAGGACTCTCCGTCAATGACAAGGCTGACCAGTCATCTGCGACACTCACGGATGCTGATGGCTTCCTTGATGAAGATTCCGATGACGAAATGCTGATTGATGACAAGGAGGCTTGCTCACGGCTCCGTTCCGTCGCGATCCTGCTCATTCCGTTTATGCTTCGTAATAAAGTTGCCTGTATCATTGATACGGTCAAAGCACTAATCAAGCATGGGTGGTACACAGATTTGTCAGCTGACGCCGCATCAACCACGAAATTTCAGGAGTTGCAGCCAGGCTATTACGCCAATACGCGATACTGCCGTCTGCAAGTTTCCTTTGTCCTGGATTCGGATGCGCAATGGGTACGGAACAAGGAGGTGATATATCAGCCGCTCAAGAACCAGGGACAGCTTGTCACACTTCACTGGCTGCATGCTGATGATCCTGCTTATGTCCGGGAGAAGGCCATGAACACGCTCGCCATCGAAGTGATCATTAAAGGGGTTTCTGCTGCTGTGGAGCTGGACACGATATATGACCGGCTGGCGACTTACCCTCTTAAGAGCAGCGGCTTGACGGCTTTCCAGAAGTGCTCCTGTCTTCACCGTGTGCTGCACCCTGTCACTGGTGCGGATACGGATGTGGTCAAAGGCCTCGTTTACGCTCACCCGTGCAACAAAGGCCATCGCTGGATTCACGCTGTCGCCGACCCTGCTGACCGCGCGAAGAAGCTCCTGCTCCATTATCCGGCCTTATCCTGCACACGCTGTGGGGGCAAACATTATGATAATTATCATGATGTTTTCCTTACTGAGCGTCAGAATAATGTTAGTAAATGGAACTTGAACTTGGGAAATGCGCATCGGCTCAATGCTGCGTCGCTGAAGGCTTCGTCCCTCTTTCTCCCTATTCTCCGAGACCCTGCCATTGCTCTCATCTCTACCGGCAGCAGCAGGGAGGATTGGATTTGCACACAGATCGGTTGCGGAAAAGCGAAGGGAAAGAGCCTTATGGCGGCTGCGGAACAGATCTCTACGCATGCTCACCTTCAGCAGCTGATGAAGCTGCATGTAGCCACCTGCTGGAGCCTTGGTGTTAGCTTTACCTGTGTAGTTGTTTTTATCAGCCTGTGGATGACAAGGGGCTGCAAGGCAGTGGACCGACGATTATTAAAAACCACCTTTTGTCAGAATATGTTGTTTGTGTAGCCTGCAGTGGGGTACTCAATAGTGAGTACAGCCCCTTAGGGTTTGCCATTTGTATCCTGCTGCTTGCTAGTACAATCATTCCTTCCTCATTTCTGTTCGTGCACACAACTCTCGCTCGTACTTGGCGCCTCGTTCTAGTCTTCCTGTGGCCTAGGCTACTAAGCCTAGGCCCGACTACTTAGTATGTTTGACATGGTATCAGAGGGCGGCATGTCTGCCGCCTTCCTGTGTATGGGCCCACCACCTGCTTCCGCTGCCGTACTGTCCGTCGCGCGCCCCGTGGTGCGCGGCGCCGAAATTAGGGTTTCTGCCCGCCGCGCGCTCGGGGCGCGTGGCGGCTTACCCCTCCGTGGCGCCCGTCGTGGTGCCCTCGGGGGTCCGCGCGGCCTCCCCTCCCGTCGTCCGTCGTGGCGATCACGGGGGCCCGCGCGGCCTCCCCTCCCGTCGTCCGTCGTGGCGACCACGGGGGCCCGCGCGGCCTCCCCTCCCGTCGTCCGTCGTGGCGACCACGGGGGCCCGCGCGGCCTCCCCTCTCGTCGTCCGTCGTGGCGACCACGGGGGCCCGCGCGGCCCCCCCTCCCGTCGTCCGTCGTGGCGACCACGGGGGCCCGCGCGCGGTCCCCTCCCGTCGCCCGTCGTGGCGACCACGGGGGCTGCGCGGCCTCCCCTTCCCGTCGCCCGTCGTGGCGCTCCGGGGGGCCCGCGCGGCGCCCTTCCCGTCGCCCGTCGCGGCGGCTCTGGGGGCCCGCGCGGCGCCCTTCCCGTCGCCCGTCGCGGCGGCTCTGGGGGCCCGCGCGGCGCCCTTCCCGTCGCCCGTCGCGGCGGCCCTGGGGGGCCGCGCGGCTCCCTTTCTCGTCGCCCGTCGGGGCGCCCTGGGGGCCGCGCTCTTCCCCCCCCCCTTCCTCCTACCTTTCACCTGCAGCGGCCGCCCCTGGAGCCGCCCCTGGAGCAGCCCGCACCTGCAGCAGCCGCCCCTGGAGCAGCCCGTGCCTGCAGCAGCCACCCCAGGACCAGCCCGCACCTGCAGCAGCCGACCCTGGAGCAGCCCGTGCCTGCAGCAGCCGCCCCAGGACCCGCGCCAGCTGCCCCTGCAGCAGCCCGCGGCCCGTCCCTGCAGCCCGTCCCGTTCCCCCCCCCCCCCCCCCCCCTTGCTGCCCATTGCTCCCATTCCGCCGTGCGTTCCACGGTGGTGGGGGTGTGGGGTGGCGAGCATGGGGGTGCGAGGTGTAGGTGCTCCCCTTCCCTTTCCCCTCCTTTTTTTTCGTCTCCCACTGCTGCAGCTGCTGCTGAGGGGGGTGGAGGTGTGGGAGCCGCGGGGAGTGGAGCTAGGGGGGTGATGTGGGAGTGGAGCTAGGGGTGCAGCAGGGGGTGTGTGGGGGGGGTGTGGGACAGTTGGAGGAGGTTGAGTGGAGGCTGTCGTCGTGTCGTCCGCAGCGCCTGTAGTCCGGGGTTCTAGTGGCCGCCGGTAGCTCAGAGAGCTTGCTGCACCTGTCGCCCTTGGGTCCGTTCCTCCTGCCGCTCGTCGCAGCCGCAGAGCCTGTTACTCCTGTAATCCGGGGCACTAGTCGCCGGTAGCCACTGAGTGCGCACTCCTGTTGCCCGTGTGTCTGCAGCTTCAGTCGTCGCCTCCCATCTTCTCTCCTCTCGCAGTCCCTCCTCCTCCTCACTTGCCCTCTGTGACTGCCTCTAGCTCTGCTCATTAATTGTGAACTATTGCTATGACTGCTCATTGTGCTGATTACACCCCACTTTGGCTATGGGGGTGTGTCAGAATTTGTTGTTTGTGTAGCCTGCAGTGGGGTACTCAATAGTGAGTACAGCCCCTTAGGGTTTGCCATTTGTATCCTGCTGCTTGCTAGTACAATCATTCCTTCCTCATTTCTGTTCGTGCACACAACTCTCGCTCGTACTTGGCGCCTCGTTCTAGTCTTCCTGTGGCCTAGGCTACTAAGCCTAGGCCCGACTACTTAGTATGTTTGACACCTTTCCATCGCGAGCCTAAACGTCAACGGTTTAGGCGATAAGACAAAACAGGACAGAGTTTCTGACTGGTTAAAGAAGGCTGCAGACATCACAGTTCTAGTAGATACCAGACTACCTAGCACGCACCCTTACTGGACGCACCTTAGTACTTACACAGTTGTTGATAGCCCCCCACAGTACAGCGCTGGAGGAGTAGCCATCCTTAGCTGTAACCAAGACATTAGCTTTCAGGACACAGTCAAACACCCGTCAGGAAGATTAGTGCAGACCACAGTTAGAGGAGCAGGCCTAGATCTCACGCTCATCGCTTTATACCTCCCCGCACATCCTACCCCAAGAGCTGCCTTCATTCGTGAGGTTCTTGGCCCAGTTATTGACCGCATCAACCCTTCCTCTCACCTTCTCCTGATTGGTGATCTCAACCTGACTGATGACCCGAAGCTGGACAGGTCCTCTGGCTCGGGTTCATCGTCGGAGAATGATAAGTTGTTGCTACGGTGCTCCAGCTTCCAACTGTCTGACGCCTTCCGCACACTGCATCCGCGCAAGAAAGAATACACTTTTTATGCTCATTCGCACCGCTGCAGCACCCGCATTGACCGCGCTTTAGCTTCACAATCCCTACTAACTCACCTGGCGATTGCGTCTCATGACAAGCCGGAGGACCCAATTTCGGATCACGGTTACGCGATTAAGGTGGCTTTCCGTCTTGATGCAAAGGTTTGCTCCGGGCCTGGCATCTGGAGACTGCATGCGTCGATGGTGCATAGACCTGGAGTGCGGAAAATCATTGACGCGACGATTCGACGAACACCGGTCAAGGATGATAGCAGCTTTGAACTCCTCATCGCTCGCTTGGGTGCTGGTCTTCGTTCCTACGCAAGAGAAGATATTAAAAGAGTTAAGGCAACGCTTTTACGCCTGGCTACTGACGTGGCTAGACTGAAGCAAGAGTGGATGGGGGATCCGGGGTGTACTGTCAAGCGTGCACTGCTGGAGGCAAGAGAGTCGCAGTTAAATGCGTACCGGATGGCGCGGAAGGAGAGATTGCATCTGCAGGCTGGGCTGACGGAGGAGATGACCGGGGAAATTGCATCAAAGCACCTGTCAGCCAGGGTCCGAGCTAGGAAAGCCCGCACGCAAATAACGGAGCTGAAGGAGGGAGGTTCGTCCGTCACGGGCGTGAAGCAGATTCTGGGGGCGGCCTCATAGTACTTCCGGAAAATCTTCGGCAAGGACCGTCGAACAGACTTCGCGTCTTGGGACTTCAGTCCGTCGCGGTGTCTGGGCAAAGAGGCAGCAGAGGCGTTAACAGCGGAATGGACGGAACAAGAGATAAAAGCGGCCTTTGCAGCGATGGCTAAAAATAAATCACCTGGGGGGGACGGGCTCCCGAAGGAGCTCTTCGAGGCTCACTGGGACCTGCTGGGAGAGAGCTTCGAGAAGACTGCCTTCCTCCCGACGGAGCTCAAGGAAGCGGTTACGATCTTGCTACACAAGAAAGGGGATCAGGATCAGTTGGATAATTACAGGCCTATCACCCTTTTGAACTTCACTTACAAAGTCTTGGTGAAGGTCATGGCGGACCGGATGAAATCCGTACTGCACCAGGTCATCTCGCCGGAGCAGTATGGTTTTATTCCTGGGAGACGACTCTCTGACGCAGTGGCGCTGGTAGCTGATGTCATTGATGCGGCGAACAACGCCAGTAAAGACTGGTACCTGTTGTTGGTGGATTTCAAAAAGGCTTTCGATTCGGTGTCGAGGGATTTCTTGTTCGAGGTGCTCCGGAAGATGGGCTTCCCGGATCGCTTCGTCGGCTGGATAGAAGGCCTGCACGAGAACACAACAACAAAACTCTTGGTCAACGGCTGGCTCGGGGATGAGCTGGAAGTGGCCTCGGGGGTCAGACAAGGATGCCCGCTGGCGCCTTACCTTTTTCTTTGCGCGGTGGAACCCCTGTCCCTGGCGGTGGAAAGAGAACGGTTGGGGCTCAGCAAGGATGAGCAGCGGCTGAGTTACCTGGGCTACGCTGACGACACCACGCTGGTCCTGCAGGGGGAAGAGCAGATAGCTAAGGCAGAGGAAATCTTGGATAAATTTGAGAAGGCATCCGGGCTCGCGACCAACAAGGGAAAGTTGGTCGTGTTGCCGCTGGGAGCCAATCTGGGGGCTGTTGCGGATGGGCCAGCTGCGTTCAAATGGGCAGGGGCTGGCGATGTTGAGCGCCTGTTGGGGGTATGGGTGTCGCCGTCCGGAAGCGGTGTGAAAACATGGGAGAAGACACTGGAGCGGATAGCTGAGAAGCTGACTAAGTGGCAGCAGAAATACTTGACAACCACGACGCGAGCGACAGTAGTGAACTACTATATCATACCGATCATCGCGTTTCAGGCACAAGTTTACCCACCGTCGGCTGATGTCTGGGATGACCTCATACGGCTGCTGCACAGTTTCACGTCTGGAAATAGAGCGTCAGCGGCGAAAGGTTTCAGACTGTGGAGCAAAGAGTTGCTATACACAACAAGGGAGCTGGGAGGAATTGGCGTGACAGATCCTGGGATAATCATCTCCTGCCTTGCGGCGAGAAGGGTTGGCTTATTTCTCGCGGAAAGAGATGCGCTGAAGAAGGAGCTGATGGAGTTAGCGGCTGAGCTTCCGCTTGGGGCGGATTCATTCGAGGCCCATGAGAAGCTGTTCAACCACTGGAAAGGGCGTAGCGCGCGCTGGAAGCAGACCTGTGAATGCCTCTCTCGCTCACCGCTGTACACAAGGGCGGCGGCATGTACGAGGGGAGAAATTCTGCAGGAGAGATTGGTTTTCAACAAGAACATCCTGTTACGGGGAACCACACCAATTGGCGGTCAGAAGGCTGCCAAGGAGCTGTCAGATTTCAGACTGGGGGAGCTGTTCACGAGAGAGGAGTCGGGTGAGCTAGTGCAGAAATCCATGGCGGCCCTTTCGGCGGAGGTTGGAGGTAGCGGTGCTGCGAAGCTGGCGCTGAAGGCTCTGGGCTGCTTGCCTGCGGTCTGGTACAAGCTGCTGGGGTTTCCAACCGTGCTCCCTCGCTCGGCTGACTCCCCTCCGCGGGTGTTGATTCTGGAAGGGGGGCAGGTTGCCCCCATGAAGCAGTTGAAAGAAGGTTGGAAAGGCGCCCAGAAGGAGTCGTACAAGCGGGCGAAATGGGCGGCAAGATGGGGGGAAAGCATCAACTGGAAGGCTGTTGTGCGCATCCGGGATTCTCTGGCTGTTCTCAGCCGTCCGCGGGACGTTCTTCTCAGGATCCACAGCTTGAATCTGCAAGTCGGGGAGCGCCTGGCTTTTTTTAGCAGTCAGCCTGTCTGCCCGTATTGCGGTGATCCGGAGACGTTGGAACACTGTCTGGTACTCTGCCCAAGAATACAAGTGGTTTCCACCGCCCTCCGGCGCGCTCTGCGGATGCTCAACCCCGCTCGAGTGACGGACTCGCTAGGTGACCTCTTGTTCCGAGACACGGGAACCGGTTCAGCTTTCCCGGAGATGACGCTAACTTCAATTGCATTGCACCAATTGTGGGTCGAGCGGTGCGACGCTGTATTCCGGACGCAGAAATTCCGCACGCAACGTGTCCTGCGGAGGATAGAGCTGGCCTTTCGACATCACGTGAAGTTGTACACCCACACATTCAGATCGACGTGGCGAAAGCAAAGGCGGCGGGATTTCTCGGAGGAGTGGAACATGCTGAAGCGGATCAAGTTGGATGGCAACAGTTTGAAGTGGACAAACAGTTTTGCTGCATTGTGGTTGGCGCGGAGGGCAAGGCCCACCAGGACGTAAAGATACCTCATCTGGAGGCAGAGGTCCCACCTCTAACTCCTCACGCACGGTTACGGCCGTCTTTGTCTGTATATGCTTGTTCTTACCGGTGTATACATTCAATTATCATTAAAAAAAAAAAACAAGAAGCGACGAAATCGTCTTAGGGTTGCGAAGCGTTTTGCGTAGTTACATACATTTGTACAACTTCTAATTCTGTACATCATGCTGTAGTATGACACTAAGTGGTACTTCCTCTCACTTGGCAAAGATAAAAAAATCAAACGTTGAAACGTCCGATTAAACGTTGAATCTCAAACGTCTGAGACAACAGAGATGTTCATTTCGAACAACAGACCATATCGGACCGTATTGTTTGCGACGAATCTGAAACTGCCTTAGGGTTTGTTCGTTCCTTTTCTCTCCCGCTCCTTTTCTTCTCCTCCTCCTCGCTGGTCACGCTCTACCAACCACTCCACCTAGTCTAACTGCAACTAAGGTGAGAAGATCCTTCAGCTCTAACTCCAACTAAGTTAGATGCCTATTAGATAGACTAACATTTAGTCATCTCGTATCCTAACTGTGTAAATGGATGACTATTAGCTAGACTTAGTTGATTAAACTTAGGTTCAAGGCCTTTTGTAAAGATTTCAGGTTTCCCTTGTTTTTTTTTTAGATTTCGTTTCTTCCTCCATAATCTTGCATCCTTTTCTTCTATTCTTCATCCTTAGGTTTCCTTTCGTCGGTTGCCTTTCCTTCATATTTGCAAGTTTCAGTTCATTGTTTTCTCAACCTCGTCTTAGGTTGTACATAAAGATTGTAATAGGTTGCATGTTTAGTCCATTTCGTTCTCTCTCGTTCTCTCTCGCTCGTTCTCTCTCTCCCGTTCTCTCTCTCTCCCGTTCTCTCTCTCCCGTTCTCTCTCTCCCGTTCTCTCTCCCCCGTTCTCTCTCTCCCGTTCTCTCTCTCCCGTTCTCTCTCTCCCGTTCTCTCTCTCGCGTTCTCCGTCTCGCGTTCTCCCTCTCTCGTTCTCCCTCTCTCGTTCTCCCTCTCTCGTTCTCCCTCTCTCGTTCTCCCTCTCTCGTTCTCCCTCTCGTTCTCCCTCTCTCGTTCTCCCTCTTTCGTTCTCTCTCTCTCGTTCTCGCTCTCTCGTTCTCTCTCTCTCGTTCTCTCTCGCTCACGTTCTCTCTCTCTCTCGTTTTCTCTCGCTCTCTCGTTCTCTCTCGCTCTCGTTCTCCCTCTCTCGTTCTCCCTCTCTCGTTCTCCCTCTCTCGATCTCTCTCTCGTTCTCGCTCTCTCGTTCTCTCTCTCCCGTTCTCTCTATCTCGTTCTCACTCTCTCGTTCTCGCTCTCTCGTTCTCGCTCTCTTGTTCTCTCTCTCTCTCATCCTCTCTCTCTCGTTCTCTCTCTCTCTCTCATTCTCTCTCTCGTTCTCTCTCTCTCTCTCTCATTCCCTCTCTCTCTCTCTCTCGTTCCCTCTCTCTCGTTCCCTCTCTCTCGTTCCCTCTTTCTCGTTCCCTCTCTCTCGTTCCCTCTCTCTCGTTCCCTCTCTCACGTTCCCCCTCTCTCGTTCTCTCTCTCTCTCTCTCCCTCGCTATAGGCAGCAGTTGATTAGTATCTGGTTTGTAAGTCGTGTGTTCTTGATTCCAACTTGATTTACTGATGATCAAGTGTGTATCTGCTGATTCTTACAAATATGTTTTCTTTTCCGTTATCTTCAATTTCCTGATTGTTTTCATTGGTTATTTCGTAGTCTATCTCTCATTTTGCCCATTCTAATTCCCATTTCTCTCCCTGTTTTCTCCTCAGAGGCTTTGCTGTATCCTTCAAGAAGTCAAATTTAATGTGGAATATGAAACGATAACAGTGGTTGATGTTCTTTAGGATACTTGTATTGTTTTGGTAAAATTCCCAGCATGTTTTCTGTCTGTTTCGTTTGAGTTTTAAGGTGTGTGTGCGTACGTGTGTGGTTGTGTTTGCATGTTTGTATGTGTGAATGTGCATCTATGTCCATCTATAATTGCATCAACAATGCATGTCTGTGAGTTTTAAAAAGGTGAATCGGCTTTATCATTTTTACCCAAAGGTTCATTGGCGCGCCTGTCGGGAGCCCACTTGAACTGGAGATGATAAAGTTGACCATCTTTTTGGAGTTCACAGATTGTGTTGTTTCATGTGACTGCTGATTGTTCAAAGATTATGCTATCAACTCCCCGACATGCTAGGCGGGGGATGCGGTAGCATAGTTTTTGGGTCGTTAGCTTTCACGCATCTTTATCATTATAAATATGCATCATGGATTGTAAGTAATAAGTCAGCATTATTCAGATCGAACTTAAAGCATGCATTTATCATTTATCATATCTTACACAATATATCATATTTTATATAATATCATTCTATTCATCTACATTCACCGATCATTACATTCATATTTTCATGTGCATATTATACGGTAGTAAATCACTACAAAGTAATTCACAAAAACAACCTACCGGTAGTTATCCAAAAAAACCACTACCACCACGTTGGTAGTAGAATTGAGCTACACAGGACCTCGTACATGTTACATAGATAGCAATTAATGCAACCAGGAATTTTTTTTAATTTTTTTTTCATATTTTAATAAATAAAATGTGGAAAAATGTGAAAAAAAAAACTGGCCAAATCGATCGTAATAGGTTGCTTCGCAACCCAAAAAATGGACCCCGTCCCCTTACCTTACAGTACCCGTTCTCGCCCTCTTTAGTCGGCAACTAGTTAGCGGCAGGCGGCAACAAGTTAACGGTACAACTCTGTTATGTTTTCCACAAATTCGTGTGAACCAAGGATGGCGCTTGAAGCGGGAACGCGGAGTGAGAACCTTTCCTCGTCAATGGCCAACAGGGCGCGAGCCACGTCGATCAACCATCTGCCCGACGAGCTTCTTCTAAAATTTTTCTCGCTTGCCACGCCCACCGCGAAATCGACAGCAGAATCTGACGCCGCGGATAACGGCCAGACCGCTATCGAGCCGAACTTCACGGATGTCCCCGATTTTAGCAACCTCGGGGCGGTTTGTAAGCGATGGATGCTTCTGATGACGACCCTTCGCGTCCATGGCGGTTTTGAATCAGACTCACCTGAACTCGACGATACCGAGCGCCTCGCGATGACGCTCTCCGCTCCCGCGATCTCTGCTCCGGCGCTCTTCCGCACGCTGGCGCGCGCGTCGGCGTGACGGCGCTTTCTCTGGAAGCTTACGCCGTCGATTTCTACAACGATGAGTTCCTGTCTCGCCTGCTCTCCGCGCGCCCTCAGCTCGCCCGCCTGAGCATCGGCTGCCCCCGCTTCACCGGAAGGTCCCATTTTCAAATCGGCACAAAAAACTTTTGGAAGTTTCTTCTGTCAAAGTATATGCTAGTTATATATGTGTAGGCTGTAGTGGGGTAGCCAATATGGGGTACAGCCCCTTTTAGGGTTTCATACTTGTACCCAACTCTTTCATAGTTCATTCATTCATGTCTCTTGATTCTGACATGGTTTCAGAGCAGTAGGTCCGTAGGACCGTTTTTTTTTTTCGAGCCCACCTACCGCTACCCCACGACTCTGACTGTGACTGACTGTGCCTGTGACGTGCTGCGCTGCGCGCGCCGTCTGCCTGCTGCCTACTGTCTGGTGACTGTGCGATCTGCTGCTGCTTAGAGCGCGCAGACCTAATCCCTGCGCGCGGCTCGTTTTTTGGACACCTCGGACGTCGTGCAGCAGCCCCGCGCGCCGCGACCGCTGCCCGCGCGTCGCGCTGCAGCCCCGTGCGCCGTGACCCACCTGCCTCTGACGCGGCCGCGCACTGCTTCTGACGCGGCCGCGCCCTGCCGCTGACACGGCCCCGCCCGGACGCTGACGCGGCCCCGCCAGCCCTGCAGCTGACGCGGCCCCGACCTGCCGCTGACGCGGCCCCGCCCTGCAGCGGACGCGGCCCCGACCTGCCGCTGCCGCGGCCCCGCCCTGCAGCTGACGCGGCCCCGCCCTGCAGCTGCCGCGGCCCTACTCTGCAGCTGCTGCTGCGGCCCCGCCGTCGCCGCCGTCGTGCGCCTACCCTGCCGCCGCCCGCCGAGCGCCGGCCCTGCCCGCCACTGGTGAGCACCTGCCTTGTTCGCGCACTGCAGCGCCCTCTGCCTGCCTGTCTACCTGCCTGCCTGCCTGCCGCTCCTGCCGCGCCTGCCCTGCCCGAGCTGCTGCTGCTACTGTTGCTACTGTTGCTACTGTTGCTACTGGCGGTGGCCAGATGCAGCTCCAGCGACGCCCGCGCGAGTCTCTCACGCCTCAGCAGCTTCGTGAGTGGTACGCTAGTTGGGGTTGTGGCGGTAGCCGTCGTGACTGTCGCCCTGGAGCTGGTCGGTCGGGAGCGTCTGGCAGTGGCCAGCTGCAACTGCAGCGGCGTCCGCGCGAGACATTTACGTCCCGGCAGCTTCACGAGTGGTACGCTCAGAGTCGAGGGTCTCGGAGTACCGTTCGCTGCCCGTACGTCCCACGCACAGGTGATCGGACTGGTCAGGCTTGCGGGACACTTGGTCACACCCAGTCCCGCTGCTTCGCCCGTCTGAGCGACGCCTGGCGCACCGAGTTTGGTGACGAGGCTGAGCTCCCCACCTGGCTGGAGCTGCTTGGGCAGGGGGTAGATATCTTTGCTCTTGACTATGATGCTATTCTCACTGCCATGTATGCATTGCCTACTAGTGATGACCGTGCCTGTTCCCTGTGCGTACCGCCTGACCCAGGTATAGAGGCTGCTGCTCTAGGTGCTAGTGCGTCTCCTGCGCTAGGTGCTGGTGAGGTTGCTGCTCTAGGTGCTAGTGCGTCTCCTGCTCTAGGTACTGGTGAGGCTGCTGCTCCAGGTGCTGGTGAGTCTGCTCTCTCTGGTACTGCGCCTGCTGAGGCCGTGTACACCTTCACACTTGACTCAGGTGCTTCCCGCTCCTTCTTTCGCGACAGCACCACACTCACGCAGCTCCGTCGGCCGGTTGCAGTCTCCCTGGCAGACCCCTCTGGGGGTCCAGTCCTTGCGTGTCAGAATATGTTGTTTGTGTAGCCTGCAGTGGGGTACTCTATAGTGAGTACAGCCCCTTAGGGTTTGCTATTTGTATCCTGCTGCTTGCTAGTTCAATCATCCCTTCTCAATTTTGTTCCTAGACACATTCCTAGCTCGTACTTGGCTCCTCGTTACTAGTCCTACTGTGGCCTAGGCTACTAAGCCTAGGCCGTTCTCCTACTACTTTTGACATTGCGCACTCCTCCACGGTCTTGCCGTGTCCTGCGGTCCCGTCTGGCTCCCTGTCAGGTCTTCACCTCCCCTCGTTCTCTACGAACTTGGTGAGTGGAGCTGACCTACAGGATGTGTGGGTTGACCAGTTCACCCCTGGAGGTCAGCGTGTGACCCACTGTACGTGCTCCCGGACTGGTCGGCACCTGGCCACGTTCACCCGAGAGCCTGGCTCGAGTCTGTACACACTGACCACTGTGTCCCCTCAGGTAGCTGCGTCTGCGTCTGCGTTTGCGTCAGGTCAGCTAGCGGCCCCCTGCTCGTGTCGCGCTTTGTCGCACCAGACCGTCCTGTGGCACCACCGCCTTGGTCACCCCTCGGTGCAGCGCCTTCGTAGCATGCACCGCCGTTTCCTTGTCTCTGGACTTCCAGAGACTTGTTATAGTCACAATAGGCTTGAATGTGCCTAAAACGAAAGATAGAGAGCACAGACGGATTTCTGCACAGCGGCTTGAAACGTTGATAGCGTTCTGCTCACAGCTGCAAATGACTTGATTCAAATTGGATCTGGAGCGTCTTCACGTCGTCTACAATTATCAATTTAGATTGCACGATTTGATAAAGAATTGACGACACAGCGTCGGTTTGAACGAACGGTACTATGGCAGCCACTATAGTCTTAGAACACAAGATAGGAAGAGTTACGAGTTGGGAATGACTCCCAGCTCCTACAAACCCCAAGAGCCGAGGTACAGTGATGTGGAACAGTGCCACACTGTCCCCAACCACGAAGGGTCTCGAAACTACCCTTCACTAGGGCCTACACCAAGTGAAATGTTACACTACACAAAGTAATGTAACTATCTTCAATATCTTGAGGTGTACCCTTCTGGCGAGCTTCGAAATCACTTGAGGCTTGACACCAAGGCTCGGGCTCTTCATCACAAACTCATCCTTGAGTTCTTGATGGGTCTGCTGCACACACCTGCGACACGCCGAACGTTCGACACAGGACAAAATAGAAACCGCGCACGACAAAATAGAAACCGCGCGCGAGACACAAACGACCGCGTAACACGCGTCTAGCGATAACTCGCTATTGACTCGACACACACACTCGACATCATGACTCAACATTCACACACAATTATAAGCATGAAATATATATTATCCCATGCCCTCATACCATTCCATACACACACACATTCACGCACACGGACAACAAGCCGAGTGCAAACCGTAGGGTTGCACCAACAAGACTCTGCCTCCTCTACCGCCCTCGCCTGCTCCTCCCTGTCTTCCCTGTGTCGAGGGGCGGCAGCGCGCCGCTCCTCACTCCTCCTCGTTCCCTCCCACAGAGGCTCCCTTGCAGACTCTCCACCTGGACGTGTGGGGCCCAGCCCGCGTCCGTGGACAGGGCCGCGAGCGGTACTTCCTGCTGGTCGTCGACGACTACACGCGTTACACCACGGTCTTCCCCTTGCGCAGCAAGGGGGAGGTCCCTGATGTTTTGATCCCCTGGATCCGCGCTGTTCGTCTCCAGCTCCGCGAGCGGTTCCACTCGGACTTTCCTGTCCTGCGTCTGCACTCTGACAGAGGTGGTGAGTTCTCCTCAGACCTCTTGGCAGCCTACTGTGCGGAGCACGGCATCCGCCAGTCGTTCACGCTTCCGGCCTCTCCGCAGCAGAATGGGGTTGCTGAGCGCCGCATTGACTTAGTCATGGAGGTCGCTCGTACCTCCATGATCCATGCGGCTGCCCCCCATTTTCTGTGGCCGTTTGCGGTCCGGTACGCCGCGCATCAGCTCAACCTCTGCCCCGTGTCTCCTTGCCGGAGACCTCGCCCACACTGCTGTGGACGGGGAAGGTTGGCGATGCGTCGCGTTTCCGGGTCTGGGGTGCTCGTGCCTTTGTCCGCGATACCATTGCGGACAAGCTCTCCGCCCGCGCTGTTCCCTGTGTCTTCCTTGGCTTTGTCCCTGACGCGCCTGGTTGGCAGTTTTACCACCCCACCTCGCGCCGTGTCTTCCCCTCTCAGGACGTCACGTTCGACGAGTCGGTTCCCTTTTACCGTCTCTTCCCCTACCGCACTGCCCCTCTCCCCCCCCCGCCGCTCTTCCTCGCTCCAGGTGCTCCCCAGGTAGACCCCCCCCCCGCTCCCGGTCCTGCTCCTTCAAGTGTGTCTCAGGTAGACCCTCCTCCTCAGGTTGAGGTTACTGGTGACTCAGGTCCTGCTGAGGGTGGTGCTGCTGCTGGGGGTGCTGAGCCTCGGGGTGCGGAGCCTGGGGGTGCTGAGCCTGGGGGTGCTGAGCCTGGGGGTGCAGAGCCTGGAGGTGCGGAGCCTGGAGGTGCGGAGCCTGGGGGTGCGGAGACTGGAGGTGCTGAGCCTGGGTGTGAGGAGTCTGGGGGTGCTGAGCCTGGGGGCGCTGAGGCGTCTGGTGAGCAGTCTCCCGGGAGCGGCCGTCTCCGTCGTCGCTCCGCTGGTGCCTCGCCGCTGCACTCTCGTCGTCGACTCCCTCTCTCCCCACAGCAGCTGTTTGAGTGGTACGCTGGCCATCAGGGTCGCGCTACTGGAGCTAGGGGCCCTGCTGCGGGAGGCGCTGGAGCTGGTGACTCTGCCACTGGAGTTGTTTCTACTGGAGGTTCTGGAGCTGCTGAGGGTGCTGGATCTGGAGGTTCTGGAGCTGCTGGAGGTGCTGGCGCTGGTGGCGCTTGCGCTGGAGGTTCTGGAGCTGCTGAGGGTGCTGGTGCTGGAGGTACTGGCGCTGTTGGCGCTGGAGCTGGAGGTTCTGGAGCTGCTGAGGGTGCTGGCGCTGGAGGTACTGGAGCTGCTGCGGGTACTGGCGCTGAGGGTTCTGAGTCTGCTGTTGCGCGGTTTCCTTGGAGTAGCCGCCTTCGTCCGCGTGTGCCTCTCACCTCGCAGCAGCTGCACGACTGGTACGGTCGCCGTCAGGGTCGCGCTTCTGGAGCTCGGGGCTCTGCCGCTGGAGGTACTTCTGCTGACGTCACTGGAGCTGGGAGTGGTGCTGGTCCCGGAGGTGCTCGTACTGGAGGTACTGGAGCTGCTGGGGCTGGTGGTGCTGAGCCTGAGGGTGCTGCTGCTGGAGGCACTAAGGCTGGAGACCCTGGGGCTGGAGCTGCTGGTGCTGGTGTCACTGCACAGTCGCGCCTGTTCTTCGCTCCACCGTCTCCGTCGTCTCAGCCACCGCCTGACTCTGTGCTTCGCCAGGTTCTTAGTCTCCCTTCGTCTACTGGTCTTCTGTTACAGCCTGGCTCACCGCTGCCTGCTCCTTCTCCTTACACTGAGCAGCTAGGGAGTCTTACTGAGCGTCGTGAGCCTGCGTCGCGTCCTGTCTCGCCTGTCTGTTCTGGTCGTTCCGGTCGTCGTGTTCCTCGTCCGCGTCTGCCGGCTGTCCCCGACACCCACCTCGTAGTCCGTCGTCCTTCCTCTCCTCCGCAGCGTGTTCCTCTGCCGTCCCCTCCTGCGTCTTCTCTGCCTTTCGTTGCGGACCCCGAGTCTGACCGGTTTCGTGCTGAGCACCCTACTGTCACGCGTCTGCTAGCCACTGTTGTCACTGACCCGTCGTTTGAGTCTGCTGCTACGTCTGCCTTAGTTGCTGAGCTTTTGGACTTTGCTGCTGCCTGTCGTCTAGACTACGCTGCTAGTCTTGTTGCTGAGTCTGAGTCTGTCTGTCCTCCGTCCGTCGGGGGTGAGTGTGCTCTTGGCACGGACGTCCTTGAGGACAGGCAGGAGGACCTTGAGTGTCTTGCAGCCGCTGCGCCTCATCTCGTGTCCATGCTGCTTGCCCCTGAGGGAGACCCGGATGCTCCAGACATCCCGACCCCGCGCTCTTACGCTGAGGCGATCGCGGGTGAGTACTCCTCTCAGTGGCAGACAGCCATGGACGCAGAGATGGCATCCTGGAAATCCACAGGCACCTACGTCGACGAGGTTCCCCCACCTGGGGCGAACATCGTCAGTGGCATGTGGATTTTCAGGATGAAGCGGCCGCCGGGTTCTCCGCCTGCCTTCAAGGCGCGTTACGTTGCACGTGGTTTCAGTCAGCGAGAGGGAGTAGACTTCTTCCAGACCTTCTCCCCCACCCCGAAGATGACCACTCTTCGGGTGCTGCTGCACGTTGCCGCTCAGCGTGACTACGAGCTTCACTCTCTTGACTTCAGCACAGCCTTCCTACAGGGCAGCCTGCACGAGGAGATCTGGCTGCGCCGCCCACCTGGCTTCACTGGGTCGTTCCCTCCTGGTACCCAGTGGAGCCTCAGGCGGCCGGTCTACGGTCTCCGCCAGGCGCCACGTGAGTGGCACGACACACTGAGGACGACACTTGCGGCTCTTGGGTTTGCTCCGTCGACTGCTGACCCGTCGCTGTTTCTGCGCACCGACACTTCGCTGCCGCCGTTCTACATCCTCGTGTACATCGACGACTTGGTCTTTGCCACTGCTGACACTGAGGCTCTCGCCCTGGTGAAGTCGGAGCTGCAGAAGAGACACACGTGCACAGACCTTGGTGAGCTGACAAGCTATCTTGGCTTGCGGATCACCCGGGACAGAGCACGCCGCACCATCACACTGACTCAGTCACACATGGTGCAGCAGGTCCTTCAGCGCTTCGGCTTCACCTGGTCCTCGGCACAGCACACTCCTCTGGCTACAGGTCACTCGCTCTCAGCTCCACCTTCGGACGAGTCCGTAGAGCCGAGTGGTCCTTACCCAGAGCTAGTGGGCTGCCTCATGTACCTGATGACCTGCACTCGTCCTGACCTTGCGTACCCTTTTGGCCTTCTGGCTCGCTACGTGGCTCCTGGTCGGCACCGAAAGGTGCACATGGATGCTGCTAAGAGGGTACTACGCTACTTGTGCAGTACATCGGAGGACGGAGCGACGTTGTCCTCACTGGGCACTCAGACGCTTCTTGGGTTGACGACCAGGCTACGCAGCGGTCGTCACAGGGTTACACCTTCAGTCTTGGCTCTGGTTCGGTTTCTTGGCGTTCTACGCGCTCGTCTTTAGTTCTCAGCTCCAGTTGTGAGGCTGAGATCTACGCCACAGCCATGGCTGCACAGGAGTTACGCTGGCTCACCTACCTGCTGACCGACTTGGGAGAGCGGCCTTGTTCTCCTCCAGTGCTGTACGTCGACAACAAGGCCGCCATTGCCTTGTGTCAGGAGCACAGACTGGAGCACAGAACGAAGCACAATGCTCTGCGTTACTTCCTGGCTCGAGAGTTGCAGCAGCGTGGTCAGCTTCGTCTTGCTCACGTGGCCACTCGGGCCAACACTGCTGATATATTCACCAAGGCGCTTTGGTCTGGTGATCATCAGCGTTTCTGCACTCTGTTAGGCCTTGTGCCCACGTTTCCTCCCTTGCTGTAGACTTTGCTTGTACTGTGATCTATATATACCTGCATGCTTGTTCTGCTAGGTAGAGATCACTGTGCTGTTGTTGTTGCATATATACCCCTGCATGTGAACTGGCCTTGTGGCCCTTTGCTTGTGCTCAGTGTGTGTGGTGACGTTGTGATCCACCCTGAGCTTGCTTTGCCTCTCTTGACTGGTCTTGTGACCCCTTGCTCTCCCCCACTTTGCCTATGGGGGTGTGTCAAAGTACATGCTTGTTATATATGTGTAGGCTGTAGTGGGGTAGCCAATATGGGGTACAGCCCCTTTTAGGGTTTCATACTTGTACCCAACTCTTTCATAGTTCATTCATTTCTGTCTCTTGATTCTGACATCTTCCGCGTCGCGTCGTCGCGCCTGCAAGAGCTCTCGCTGCGCGAATGTCTCGGCAGCACGACGAAGCTCCCTGATTCCGTCGCGTCGCTGTCGTCGCTGCGCGTGTTCCGCCTGTGCTCCAAGGCTCTCCGCTCGCTGCCCGACCAGTTATGCCAGCTGTCTGCCCTGCAGAAACTTTATCTAAACTGCCCATTGCTGCAGCAGCTGCCCGAAAATTCCGGCCGGCTAGCAAAGCTGGAGCACCTTTCGTTTACGGACTGCACGGAAATGCGGCGCCTGCCGGACTCGCTTGGCGATCTCTCCGCGCTCACCTCTCTCCACGTCGACGGCTCGTGGCACGTCAATCAGTTCCCGCCTCGCGTCGCCGCGCCGCAGATGCGGCGGCTGGAGCTGCTAAACTTCAAAGGCGGGTTTCCAGAGGCATGCGAACAATGGGCGAATCTCGAGCAGGTCACTCTGGATTCGTGCGAAGACATGCGGAGGTTTCAACCCGCGTTCGTGCACGCGCTCACGCATCTCACAATCCGATGGTGCTGGGACCTCCAGTCGCTCCCACGCGACCTGCCCTCCGCGTTCGCATTGCGCCACCTCACGCTCAACGATCTCGGACCCACAGTGTCCCTCGAACCACTACGCCAGCTCGTGTCTTTGGAGCGCCTCGAGGTGTCGTGCGTCAACGATGAGGAGCGCTTCCCCGAGGCGCTCTTCGCGCTGCCGTCGCTGGCGCACGTGGAAGTGGGTTACGTCCGCTGGCTGGACCCTCTCGACGTGGCGACCATGCAAAACCCTAAGGAGCTCGCGGCGCTCCTGGAATGCCCCGCTCGGAATCACTCCTGTGCTGCTGCCGCCGCCGCAGCAGCTCCAGCAGCAGGTACAGGCGCAGCAGCAGCAGGTGCGGCGGGCAATAGCACCCACCACACAGCACTGGGCCCGTCTCTGAAGCACCTCACTATCTGCTGTCAAAGCATATGCTTGTTATACATGTGTAGGCTGTAGTGGGGTAGCCAATATGGGGTACAGCCCCTTTTAGGGTTTCATACTTGTACCCAACTATGACATAGTTCATTCATTCCTGCTGCTTGATTCTGACATGGTTTCAGAGCACTAGGTCCGTAGGACCGTTTTTTTTCGGGCCCACCTACCGTTGCAGTTACCGTGTTACCCCACATGTTGTCCTGCCTGCCTGCCTTGCCTTGTGACGTGCTGCGCTGCGCGCGCCGTCCTGCAGCCCTCGTACTGCCCACTACTGCCCTAGGCCAGAGCGCCGCCCCGCCAGTTCGCTGCCCCGCGCGTCGCGCCCACAGCCCGCGCGTCGCGCTGCAGCCCCGCGCGTCGCGCCCACAGCCCGCGCGTCGCGCTGCAGCCCCGCGCGTCGCGTCCGCTGCCCGCGCGTCGCGCTGCAGCGCCGCGCGTCGCGTTCGCTGCCCGCGCGACGCGCTGCAACCCCGCGCGCCGCGGCTGCCGTCCTCGCGCAGCCCGCGGCGGCTTCGCGCGCCGCGTTTGCAGCTCGCGTGGCGCGCTGCAGCCCCGCGCGCCGTGGCTGCCCCTGGACGCCGCCGTCGCTCCTGCAGCAGCTTCCGCGGAGCACCCTGCCGCAGTCGCGGATCCGCCCTGCAGCACCTGCCGCGGAGCCTCCTGCCGCCGTCGCGGCCCTGCCCTGCAGCAGCTGCCGCGGAGCCTTCTGCCGCCGTCGCGTCCCCGCCCTGCAGCAGCTGTCGCGGACCTGCCCTTACTCCGACGCGGTCCTGCTCTGCCGCAGCTGTCGCGGCCCCGCCGTCGCCGCCGTTGTGAGCCTGCCCTTCTCGCCACTGGTGAGCACTTACCTGCCTGCCTACCTGCCTGCCGCGCATGCCCTGCCCGCGCTACTACTACTGCTAGACTGTTGCTGCTGCTGATGCTACTACTGCTACTACTGCTACTGGCGGTGGCCAGATGCAGCTCCAGCGACGTTCACGCGAGTCTCTCACGCACCAGCAGCTTTGTGAGTGGTATGCTAGTTGGGGTTGTGGCGGTCGCCGTCGTAGCAGTTGCCCTGGAGCTGGTCAGTTGGGAGCGTCTGGCAGTGGCCAGCTGCAGCTGCAGCGGCGTCCACGCGAGACACTTACGTCCCAGCAGCTTCACGAGTGGTACGCTCAGAGTAGAGGGTCTTTGAGTACCGTTCGCTGCCCGTACGTCATTCTCACAGGTGATCGGGCCGGTCAGCCTTGCGGGACGCTTGGTCACACACAGTCCCGCTGCTTCGCCCGTCTGAGCGACGCCTGGCGTACCGAGTTTGGTGACGAGGCTGAGCTCCCCACCTGGCTGGAGCTGCTTGGACAGAGAGTAGATATCTTTGCTCTTGACTATGATGCTATTCTCTCTGCCGTGTATGCATTGCCAACTAGTGCTGACCGTGCCTGCTCCCTGTGCGTACCACCTGACCCAGGTATAGAGCCTGCTGCTCTAGGTGCTGGTGTGGCTGCTGCTCTAGGTGCTAGTGCGTCTCCTGCTCTTGGTACTGGTGAGGCTGCTGCTCCAGGTGCTGGTGAGTCTGCTCTCTCTGGTACTGCGCCTGCTGAGGCCGTGTACACCTTCACACTTGACTCAGGTGCTTCCCACTCCTTCTTTCGCGACAGCACCACACTCACGCCGCTCCGTCGGCCGGTTGCAGTCTCCCTGGCAGACCCCTCTGGGGGTCCAGTCCTTGCGCACTCCTCCACGGTCCTGCCGTGTCCGGCGGTCCCGTCTGGCTCCCTGTCAGGTCTTCACCTCCCCTCGTTCTCTACGAACTTGGTGAGTGGAGCTGACCTACAGGATGTGTGGGTTGACCAGTTCACCCCTGGAGGTCAGCGTGTGACACACTGTACGTGTTCCCGGACTGGTCGGCACCTGGCCACGTTCACCCGAGAGCCTGGCTCGAGTCTGTACACACTCACCACTGTGTCCCCTCAGGTAGCTGCGTCTGCGTCTGCGTCTGCGTCAGGTCAGCTAGCGGCCCCCTGCTCGTGTCGCGCTCTGTCGCACCAGACCCTCCTTTGGCACCACCGCCTTGGTCACCCCTCGGTGCAGCGCCTTCGTAGCATGCACCGCCGTTTCCTTGTCTCTGGACTTCCAGAGACTCTGCCTCCTCTACCACCCTCGCCTGCTCCTCCCTGTCTTCCCTGTGTCGAGGGGCGGCAGCGCGCCGCTCCTCACTCCTCCTCGTTCCCTCCCACAGAGGCTCCCCTGCAGACTCTCCACCTGGACGTGTGGGGCCCAGCCCGCGTCCGTGGACCGGGCCACGAGCGGTACTTCCTGTTGGTCGTCGACGACTACACGCGTTACACCACGGTCTTCCCCTTGCGCAGCAAGGGGGAGGTCAATGATGTTTTGATCCCCTGGATCCGCGCTACTCGTCTCCAGCTCCGCGAGCGGTTCCAGTCGGAATTTTCTGTCCTGCGTCTGCACTCTGACAGAGGTGGTGAGTTCTCCTCAGACCTCTTGGCAGCCTACTGTGCGGAGCACGGCATCCGCCAGTCGTTCACGCTTCCGGCCTCTCCGCAGCAGAATGGGGTTGCTGAGCGCCGCATTGGCTTAGTCATGGAGGTCGCTCGTACCTCCATGATCCATGCGGCTGCCCCCCATTTTCTGTGGCCGTTTGCGGTCCGGTACGCCGCGCATCAGCTCAACCTCTGGCCCCGTGTCTCCTTGCCGGAGACCTCGCCCACACTGCTGTGGACGGGCCGCGCTGTTCCCTGTGTCTTCCTTGGCTTTGTCCCTGACGCGCCTGGTTGGCAGTTTTACCACCCCACCTCGCGCCGTGTCTTCCCCTCTCAGGACGTCACGTTCGACGAGTCGGTTACCTTTTACCGTCTCTTCCCCTACCGCACAGCCCCTCTCCCCCCCCCCGCCGCTCTTCCTCGCTCCAGGTGCTCCCCAGGTAGACCCCCTCCCCGCTCCTGGTCCTGCTCCTTCAGGTGTGTCTCAGGTAGACCCTCCTCCCTTGACTGAGCCGGTTGAGGTCACTGGTGACTCAGGTCCTGCTCGGGGTGCTGCTTCTGGGGGTGCTGAGCCTGGGGGTGCGGAGCCTGGGGGTGCTGAGCCTGGGGGTGCGGAGCCTGGGGATGCGGAGCCTGGGGGTGCGGAGCCTGGGGGTGCGGAGACTGGAGGTGCTGAGCCTGGGTGTGAGGAGTCTGGGGGTGCTGAGCCTGGGGGCGCTGAGGCGTCCGGTGAGCAGTCTCCCTGGGGCGACCGTCTCCGTAGTCGCTCCGCTGGTGCCTCGCCGCTGCACTCTTGTCGTCGACTCCCTCTCTCCCCACAGCAGCTGCTTGAGTGGTACGCTGGCCGTCAGGGTCGCGCTGCTGGAGCTAGGGGCCCTGCTGCGGGAGGCGCTGGAGCTGGTGACTCTGCCACTGGAGTTGTTTCTGCTGGAGGTTCTGGAGCTGCTGAGGGCTCTGGAGCTGGAGGTTCTGGAGCTGCTAAGGGTGCTGGCGCTGGAGGTTCTGGAGCTGCTGCGGGTTCTGGCGCTGAGGGTTCTGAGTCTGCTGTTGCGCGGCTTCCTTGGAGTAGCCGCCTTCGTCCGCGTGTGCCTCTCACCTCGCAGCAGCTGCACGAATGGTACGGTCGCCGTCAGGGTCGCGCTTCTGGAGCTCGGGGCTCTGCCGCTGGAGGTACTTCTGCTGTCGTCACTGGAGCTGGGAGTGGTGCTGGTCCCGGAGGTGCTCGTACTGGAGGTACTGGAGCTGCTGCTGGAGGTGCTGAGTCTGAGGGTGCTGCTGCTGGAGCCACTGAAGCTGGAGACCCTGGGACTAGAGGTGCCGGTTCTGGGGATGCTGCTGTTGGTGGAGCTGGTCCTGGAGGAGCTGGCGCTGAGGGTTCTGGAGCTGCTGGAGGTGCTGGCCCAGGTGGCCCTGGAGCTGGAGGTTCTGGAGCTGCTGAGGGTGCTGGCGCTGGAGGTTCTGTAGCTGCTGGAGGTACTGGCGCTGGTGGCGCTGGAGCTGGAGGTTCTGGAGCTGCTGAGGGTGCTGGCGCTGGAGTTTCTGGAGCTGCTGGAGGTGCTGGAGCTGCTGGGGGTACTGGAGCTGCTGGTGCTGGTGTCACTGCACAGCCGCGCCTGTTCTTCGCTCCACCGTCTCCGTCGTCTCAGCCACCGCCTGACTCTGTGCTTCGCCAGGTTCTTAGTCTCCCTTCGTCTACTGGTCTTCCGTTGCAGCCTGGTTCACCGCTGCCTGCTCCTTCTCCTTACACTGAGCAGCTAGGGAGTCTTACTGAGCGTCGTGCCTGCGTCGCGTCCTGTCTTGCCTGTCTGTTCTGGTCGTCCCGGTCGTCGTGTTCCTCGTCCGCGTCTGCCGGCTGTCCCCGACACCCACCTCGTAGTCCGTCGTCCTTCCTCTCCTCCACAGCGTGTTCCTCTGCCGTCCCCTCCTGCGTCTTCTCTGCCTGTCGTTGCGGACCCCGAGTCTGACCGGTTTCGTGCTGAGCACCCTACTGTCACGCGTCTGCTAGCCACTGTTGTCACTGACCCGTCGTTTGAATCTGCTGCTACGTCTGCCTTAGTTGCTGAGCTTGTTGACTTTGCTGCTGCCTGTCGTCTAGACTACGCTGCTAGTCTTGTTGTTGAGTCTGAGTCTGTCTGTCCTCCATCCGTCGGGGGTGAGTGTGCTCTTGGCACGGACGTCCTTGAGGACAGGCAAGAGGACCTTGAGTGTCTTGCAGCCGCTGCGCCTCATCTCGTGTCCATGCTGCTTGCCCCTGAGGGAGACCCGGATGCTCCAGACATCCCGACCCCGCGCTCTTACGCTGAGGCGATAGAGGGTGAGTACTCCTCTCAGTGGCAGACAGCCATGGACGCAGAGATGGCATCCTGGAAGTCCACAGGCACCTACGTCGACGAGGTTCCCCCACCTGGGGCGAACATCGTCAGTGGCATGTGGATTTTCAGGGTGAAGCGGCCGCCAGGTTCTCCGCCTGCCTTCAAGGCGCGTTACGTTGCACGTGGTTTCAGTCAGCGAGAGGGAGTAGACTTCTTCCAGACCTTCTCCCCCACCCCGAAGATGACCACTCGTCGGGTGCTGCTGCACGTTGCCGCTCAGCGTGACTACGAGCTTCACTCTCTTGACTTCAGCACAGCCTTCTTACAGGGCAGCCTGCACGAGGAGATCTGGCTGCGCCGCCCACCTGGCTTCACTGGGTCGTTCCCTCCTGGTACCCAGTGGAGCCTCAGGCGGCCGGTCTACGGTCTCCGCCAGGCGCCACGTGAGTGGCACGACACACTGAGGACGACACTTGCGGCTCTTGGGTTTGCTCCGTCGACTGCTGACCCGTCGCTGTTTCTGCGCACCGACACTTCGCTGCCGCCGTTCTACATCCTCGTGTACGTCGACGACTTGGTCTTTGCCACTGCTGACACTGAGGCTCTCGCCCTGGTGAAGTCGGAGCTGCAGAAGAGACACACGTGCACAGACATGGGTGAGCTGACAAGCTATCTTGGCTTGCGGATCACCCGGGACAGAGCACGCCGCACCATCACACTGACTCAGTCACACATGGTGCAGCAGGTCCTTCAGCGCTTCGGCTTCACCTGGTCCTCGGCACAGCACACTCCTCTGGCTACAGGTCACTCGCTCTCAGCTCCACCTTCGGACGAGTCCGTAGAGCCGAGTGGTCCTTACCCAGAGCTAGTGGGCTGCCTCATGTACCTGATGACCTGCACTCGTCCTGACCTTGCGTACCCCCTTGGCCTTCTGGCTCGCTACGTGGCTCGTGGTCGGCACCGAAAGGTGCACATGGATGCTGCTAAGAGGGTACTACGCTACTTGTGCAGTACATCGGGCATGGGGCTCGTGCTTGGAGGACGGAGCGACGTTGTCCTCACTGGGCACTCAGACGCTTCTTGGGTTGACGACCAGGCTACGCAGCGGTCGTCACAGGGTTACACCTTCAGCCTTGGCTCTGGTTCGGTTTCTTGGTGTTCTACACGCTCGTCTTCAGTTCTCAGCTGCCATGGCTGCACAGGAGTTACGCTGGCTCACCTACCTGCTGACCGACTTGGGAGAGCGGCCTCGTTCTCCTCCAGTGCTGTACGTCGACAACAAGGCCGCCATTGCCTTGTGTCAGGAGCACAGACTGGAGCACAGAACTAAGCACATCGCTCTGCGTTACTTCCTGGCTCGAGATTTGCAGCAGCGTGGTCAGCTTCGTCTTGCTCACGTGGCCACTCGGGCCAACACTGCTGATATATTCACCAAGGCGCTTCCGTCTGGTGATCATCAGCGTTTCTGCACTCTGTTAGGCCTTGTGCCCACGTTTCCTCCCTTGCTGTAGACTTTGCTTGTCCTGTGATCTATATATATACCTGCATGCTTGCTCTGCTAGGTAGAGATCACTGTGCTGTTGTTGTTGCATATATACCCTTGCATGTGAACTGGCCTTGTGGCCCTTTGCTTGTGCTCAGTGTGTGTGGTGACATTGTGATCCACCCTGAGCTTGCTTTGCTTCTCTTGCTCTCCCCCACTTTGCCTATGGGGGTGTGTCAAAGCATATGCTTGTTATACATGTGTAGGCTGTAGTGGGGTAGCCAATATGGGGTACAGCCCCTTTTAGGGTTTCATACTTGTACCCAACTCTGACATAGTTCATTCATTCCTGCTGCTTGATTCTGACATCTGCTTGGGCATCTCGGCGGACGTCAGGAGGGGCGGCATGCTCTCCGCGCGTCTGTGCTCGCTGCTCTCCCTCACGCACCTCCACATCGACGGGCTCTCCTCCTCAATCATACTCCCCTTGGACCTCGGCAGCCTGCACAACCTGCGCTCTCTCTCCCTCACCGGCGGCATCTGGCTCTGCCTGCCACACTCGCTCACCCGCCTCGCCCCGTGCCTGCAATCACTCAAGCTGCACTACAGTGGCCACAAGGACGCGGACGCCTTTCGCCGCAAGCTGCCTTCCTTTCTCACCTCTCTCACCTCGCTCACCAACCTTCACCTGCGCAACATGTACCTTCCATCCCCCCCGCCTGCCTTTGCGCGCCTGCGCGCCCTCCGCACGCTGCGCATAGAGTATAACACCACCTTCCGCAGCCACGTGTCCTTTCCAGAAGACCTGGGCCAGCTGGCAGCCTTGGAGTGGCTGGAGCTGAAATGCTGCTCCACAAGAGCAGGGCTTCCGCAGTCTCTCTGTGACCTGGGCTCTCTGCGGCGCTTGTACCTTGGTAGCAAGACCCTGTCGCACCTGCCCACTGCCATTTCCCGGCTGTCGCGCCTAGAAGAGCTCACTATCCACTGGTGCCACAGTCTCACAACTCTGCCCCGGGGGTTTGGCCAACTGGGAGCGCTACGGAAACTGACCATTGGTGGTGCGTCCAGGGATTACCTTCCTGACAATCTGTCCGGCTTATCCTCCCTCGAGGAGGTCTCTTTGGTTCATTGTTCTAACAGATTCCGCCTGCCTCCCTCCTTCTGCCTCCTCCCTCGCCTGCGCACGGTTACTCTCACCAAATGCGATGATCTCACCACCCTGCCTTCCAACTTCGGCTCGCTATGCTCCCTGCAGCGCCTCTCTGTCGACTCGTGCAAAAAGTTCCAGCATGTGCCCTACTCGTTCTCCCCCCTTCCCTCCCCTCCCTCACCCTCCTCACCATCTCCAACTGCCCGAAATTCTCCTTCCTTCCCGAGACCTTTGGCTCGTTGCGCCGCCTAACCCACCTCAAAATTGTCCAATGCGACTCATTCACGCACCTTCCCAGCTCCTCCCTGTCTGCGCTCCGAGTGGCCTGCTTCAGCTTTTGCAAGCAGCTGCACTCCCTCCCGCCCACCCTCGGCCTGCTGCCGCGCTTAGAAGTGCTTCAGTTGAGGGAGTGCGTGGCACTCAAGCCGCTGCCGAAGTCGCTCAGAGAGGCAAGGGCGCTGCGGCATGTGGATGTGTATGGTAGTGGTGTGGCGGAGGAAGGGATGGAGGTGGACGTTTGTGCAAGTAAAGTGCACGTTGTGAGGGGGAGGATGGAAGGGGACGAGTACGTGGGGACGAAGGATAGGCGGAGGAAGGGGAGACGGTGTCGGGGTGAAAATTTGGGAATGCCGTAGGATAGTGTTGGCTCTTGTACGGTAAGCAAATGAGAGGGTATGGCATTGTTGTGCCCTGGATACTACACTTTGATTGTTTGCTCCAAAATATCAATTAGAATAGTAGCGAGTGTAAATAATGAAACAATACAGCACATTGGTAGCCCAGTGTATGAAGCATGGTGTTACAGAAATCATAACGCTGCACGAAGGCACGCTGATCGGTCTTAGCATGTCAGACCTACCCCTGTAAAGGCAGAGAGGACCTCAAACTCTAGCCCAGACAAGAAACTAGACCTCGTCTCATCACTACTCACCATGACTGTCCATCTGCCAAATACCATGCCTTCACCATGCTTTCCAATTTACGGCAGTGGTCACACGCATCAGCTAACAATCTCATCACATTATTCCATACCGTATCCAGCGAGACTCTCTCTAGATCCCCTTCTCAATAACTCTGAAACTTCCACCGCAACACCCCCCCCTTGCACTGCCTTCCTCTGTTAGCACCTACAAAGTGGCAAGGAAGATAGCAGGCATGGTGGCAGACACAGCAGGACCAGGCGCAGGAGCAGGAGCAGGGGGGGCGGCAGTGTTGCTCCAGAGCACCCACTTGACCATCCAGGGGCGCTTGTCGGATTGCAGTGACCATGGCATGCTGTTGCCGCTGCTGTGCTGCTCCACTGCAGCCTTGCCTGCGCTCTGCTCCCACAGGGCCACGAAGCTGCCGTAGTGAGCCTTGGCCTTGCCTGCCACCGCGGGGCCTGCAGGAACAAGAGAGGGGAGACGCAACACGAGTGTGTGTGGTGAGGCAGTGCAGAGAGTGGGCCGCACGATGCCTTGGGACATGGGCGTGGAAGCCAGGCATGGTCAGGTGGGCCGCACGATGCCTTGGTAGCACCCACAAGCAGCACAGGACAGGGCACGGAAGGGCAAGGCAGGGCAGCGGCAGCAGGTCACACGAGGTGAGGACACGCGAGAGGGCAGGCTAGTATGTGTACCAGGATGCGGAGCAGGTGTGCAGGAGAAGTTGCCAGTGGTAAGTGCGAGCGCCTGGTGGTGGTGGCTGGCGAGCGGTGAGCGGGCGGCGGAGAGAGATAGGGAGGAAGAGTCGAGGGCACGCAGCAGAGCCACGGAGTCCAGAGAGGCATTGGGCGTGCAGCCTAGTGATGCCAGTGGCTGCATGGGGGCGAGGGATGGGTGAGGGCGTCGGGAGAAAGGATGTACGAAGATAGTGAGACGCATGGAACAATGCACTACCGGTTCTGCCCCTCCCCCTCTCCCTTGTTTTATCCTCCCTCGGCCCACGTACCAACAGAGTGCATGCATCCTAGAAACTGCAGCAACATGCCCATTGCCGCCTCTCCACCCTCTACCCCCCCACCACATTCCGTTGAAAAGACAGCCACACATTTCCTCTCCTCCCATAACCCCCCCCCCCTCCTCTCTATTTCCCCCCTGCAAGCAAGCCTACAGCACAGCATACCTGCAGGGCAGCGCGGGCGTTGTCAAGGGAGGCAGCATCGATCCACAGCAGCGGGCGGTGGGGCGGCATGACAGCAGCGCCAGAGGGGGAGAGCAAGCGCAGCACCTCCGCCACACTGCCGTTGCCCACTGCCGCCGCTGCTGCTGCCACCGCCGCCTGCAGCTGCTTCGCCTCGCCTCCCCCAGTCACAGCTGCAGCCTTCGACTCCACTGGCACCCCCACCTCGAATGCTGCCTCTGAAGCAGTAGCACGGGAAGCAGCATCAGCAGAGGCGACGTTGGAGTTCCAGGCGAAGGTGGTGAGCGCCCATACCGCTCCGCCACCGCTGCTGCTTCTGCCCTGCAGCTGCACCTGCTGCTGTGGCAGCTGCTCCCACACCTGGATGCCCTTGCCCGCATCCAGCAGATGCAAGCCGTCCTCCGACAGAATGACGTAGCTCACTCGCACCACCACCGCCACGTGTCCCTTGGGATCGCCCACCACCACCCGCCCAGCATCTCCGTCAACATCAGCATCAACATCAACATCAGCATCTACCGCCGCATCCTCCACCCACCCGTTCCCTCCCTCCACTCCCTCCACTCCCCACTCCGCGCCTTCCGCTGCATCGTCCACCTCACCCGTCACAGCTCCCCAAAGTGCCCGCGCGGCCCCTTTCTTGCCGGGAACCGTTTCAACGACCTGCACGTCCACGGGGTTCAGCTGCACCGTCGTGCCCGCCCACGCCTCCACTGCGCGCACGCGCTCATCGCCGCACACCGCGGGCAGCAGCGGCGAGTTCGGAGGCAGCAGCGTCAGGCACGGCGCCAGCAGCGCGAGCAGCGACGACGCGTTGTCCTGCGCGCTCGCGATGGCGGTGGAGAGGCGCGGGAGGAGCGATGCGACGTCCAGGCGGACGTCCTCTGGGTGCGGGGCGGAGCGCAAGAGAGGCGCGGAGGAGGCGGCAGCAGCAGCAGCAGCAGCAGTGGCGGCGGAGTCAGCGGCAGGTGTGGCAAGGGTTTGGAGTGAGGGCGGGGGGGTTGGCTTGGCGGGGGTGCAGGTCCACATGGCCCACGCGATGCCGTACACCCACCGCCCCTTGCTCTCCACGCCCGCACTCCCGTTGATCACCTTGCGCTGCTCGCGCTTCCACAGCAGGAACAGCGACCCCGACGCCGTCTCTGAGCCTGCACGCAGGGCGAGGGGAGGCGCAGCGACGCGGGTGGGGCGGGGAGGGAGGACGGGCGGAAGAATTAGTCGCATTTGGGCATTGGTTCCACACTGGAGGATAAGGCACGTTGCCGTGCAGTGACACATCCACGCATCCAAACACCCTTTCTCCCCACCCGCGCTCATCACACCCACCCAACGCACAAACCTCCCCAGACCTTCCCCAAACCCGCCACATCCCCTCCCCCTCCCCCACAGGGGCCCTCACCCCCCTGCGCGTACCGTTGGCGGAGGCGGAGTAGTCCCCCCAGGAGAGCGCGTAGAGCAGGTCCTCGTTGGGCTGCGCGGGCGCGGGCTTGGGGAACGCGAAGTCCGCCAGGCGCACGCCGCTGATGGGTAGGGACAGCAGCGTGCCGGCCGCCACAAGCGACTGGCGCGGACAGCGCGGGGGGAAGAGGGGGGGGAAGGGAAGCGAGGAGACAAAGAGAGGTGGGAGCAAGGGTGAGTAACGGGTGTGCAGGGAAGCATTTCTCAACCTCCCTTGTCGACCCACTTCCCTGGGTCCCCCCCCTTCCGGCCCAACCCCACCGCCACCTTCCCGAACCCCCCCACCCCTTGTATCCGCAACGCCCCCTGGCCCGCCATTACCTGCAGCAGCGCGCGCTTCTCCTCCGCGGTCACCGCCAGCGTCTCCCGCGCGCCCGCGGGCAGCGCGAGCACGGGGCCCTCCACCAGCACGTCCTCCGCCGTCTCCGCATCCCCCAGCGCCAGCGCGTCCGCCAGCACCGCCAGGCGCGCCTGCAGCTGCTCGCGCACGGGGCCGGGCTTGGGGTCGCGCACGGCCGGCGGAACCACGGCGGAGATTGCGGAAGCCGCGGAGCCTTCCGCATCGGCGGAGTTTTCCCGGTTGGCGGAGGGGGCGGGGTCGGAGTTCCAGACGAGCCAGGAGAGCTTCCAGTTGATGGGGTCCGACTGCACGCCCGCTGCTGCGCCTTCTATCGAGTCCGCTTCAAACGGGAGTTTTCCCACCCCGACCCACACGGCGACGACCTTGCCCGCGTCGGCAACGCCGCCGTTGGCCTTGTTGGCCGTGTACTCGAACCGCGTCAGCAGCAGCTGCAAGTCGTTGTTGCGCGCGCCCGAATCGACGCCGCTCGCCGCCGCAATTTCGCCAAAGGACGGGTCCTCGCTCGACCCCACGACCAGCTCCGTCAGCGTCGTCTCTATATCGAGTCGCTTGTTCGCGAGGTGCTGCGCGAACGCGCGCTTCGCCTCGTCTGACTCGAGAACCTTCCCCGGGCTGCCCGGCGCGAGCACGACGGCGGAGGCCGCGAAGACGGTGGCGGCGGCGGCGGAGTCGTTGATGGCGAGCGCGGAGAGGAAGTCGCGCACCTTGCGCAGCACGAACGGCCGCACCTCCTCCGCGGACGGGTCGCGCAGCGCCGACTGTTCCGCCGAGGACGATGCGACGCCCAGGAAAGAGCTTTCCGCCGGTCCCACCTCGCGCGCGTCGTGGTCCTCGGGCGCAGGGGAGTGCAGCGAGGGCGGAGCCGGGGGGGCGGGCGGCTTGCCCGGAGTGGCGGAGTACATGATCCACTGCACGGCGAAGCGCAGGGGGGGGTCGCGGAGGGACGCGGAGAGCGAGGGCTCGGGGACCGGCACCCAGAGCAGCATGACCGTGCCGTGCGCCGTGACGTCGCCTGCGCGCAGGGGGAGAGGGGTTAGGGGGAGAAAGGTGAAGGGAGGGACGGTGGGAGGAGCATGAGGATGCGCGAGGATATGGATATTGGTGTACGCAGCAGGAGATCAGAGAAGATCTAGAGAGCAAGGGGTGGATGTGGGGTAGGTGAGGACGAGAGATGGAGTGGGGAAGCAGGAGGGTGTGGTGAAGAGAGGTAGGAATGTGGGCGGAAGGAGAGCGGCGACGAGATAAGGCTTTTGACGGCACTGACCGCTGGTGACGTTCGAGAGGAGGAACGTGCCGCGCGACAGAGCCACGCGGCCCGCATCGCTGCGGAGCGGCTTTGCCTCGCCGAGGGCGAGCGAGGGGTTGAGGAGGCGGAAGGGAATGGCGTCGTCCACCATGAGGTTCAGCGTCAACCCCTCGTACACCAGCCCCTGTGCGGGGACGGGGGGAGCGGAGGGAGGTGGGGGACGAGGGGGAAAATGGGAAATGGAGGGAGGGAGGGGGGTGAGTACGGGTTGAGAAGAGACAGCTGCTGCGCGGCGGTAGAACGAGAGGTGAAGAGCGAGAGCATGTAGACCTGCATTCATCGCGAGCCGCGCACCTGGAACAGCTGCTTCATCGCCTCGAGCCGCGTGATCGTGCGCGGGGGCTCGTGCGGCGGCAGCAATGTGATCTCCCGGCTGAGCGAGCCCTGGATCAGCGCGCAGTCGCCGCTCGCCACGGCCTCCGACAGGTCCTCCGCCTGCTGCTGCAGCTGCCGCACCACCGCCGATCTCCCCCCTCCCATCACCGCCTCCGCCGTCCCCGCGCGTGACACGGTCTCCGCGGAGCTTCGCGCGCAATTGAGCGGGACTTGCGCGGAGGCGGAGTCCGAAGCGCCGGAAAGGAACCGCGAGAGTGGCGCGTGGAGGTCGTTCTTAGCGATGTCGTCGTTCCACATGGCCCACGTGAGCTTCCACTTGCCGCCCTTCTTCTTCTTGCCTTCCATGCCCGGAGCATCCCCCGCCGCGTCCACCTCCTTGCTGCCGGCAGTCCACACGACGATGGCCTTGCCGACCGTGAGCACCTTGCCCTTGGGGCTGATCACCACGTACACCAGGCTCGTCGCCGCGTTGGCCGCGTCGCTGTTCTCAGCGGGGTTCGCGACGGCGCTCTTCGCCAGCAGCATGTCGGAGATCGTCAGCGCGATGCGCGCGCCGGCCGCCTTGAGCGAGCCGAGAAACGCCGCCTGGCTGTCCGGATCCGACAGGTTCGTCGCCGGCTTGCCCGGCGGCAGCAGCCAGACCTCGGGCGCGAAGATCGCGGCGGCGTCTGCGGTCCTGTTGGCCTGCAGCGCCGTGGCGAACGACTGCAGCGTCGCCTGCAGCTCCGCGCGCACCATGTCCGGCGGAACGTCGCTCGAGAGCGACGCGCCGACGACGGGCTGCGACTTCGCGACGGGTGTCGATGTGTCTACATGGTGGGACCGGAATAGCGCACGAGTAGCGGCGACGGAAATAGGGTAGAAATGGAGGACTAGGAGCAATGCACAGGGAACGAGCAGCAGGCGCAAGCCTGCCGCCTGAGGCGCCATTGCTTGTCAGAAAGGGAAGCTACCGATTTGGTCTGACGAAATTGAAGCGATGGATTACGAATGCAATGCAAAAGCTAGGGGCGCAAATCAACAAGATATGGAAGGAATATTGTACTGTAGGCACAATGTAGGCTTGCTGGGGCTAGACCTAGCGGAGGGATGGAAAAGAGAAACGTAGTGGTGCCAGGGGTGGGCAACGGGTGTTTGTGTTGTGGGGCTGCTGGAGGGCGGCACGAGGGGCGGGGTGGGGAGGCGAAGACAAGGGTGAGGAGGAGGGGAAGTGGGAGCGAAGAGAGCGGGGGGGGAGAGGATGGGTGGGGTGGGGAAGCTGGCGAAGAGCGAGGGGAGAGAGGGCAAGAAGCAAAAAGCGAGTGCGTTAGGCGGGAAAACGGTCGTACGAGCAGGAATTGGATTGATGTGCGACGAGATGCGAACTAGCGGCAGTCGCGGACGTGCGACAACATTGTGAGCGGATTGCACGTCGGAGAGGAAATGCGGTGCGAAAGAGGTACGATGAATCGCAGGGGGGCTGAATGGTCGTTGCGAAAATAGTTTCGAGCCTGCGACGGCTGAGTTGCTCGCATGAAACGAAGCAACAATCAAGCAGCCAGAATGCTGTCCAGAAGGTCCTGCGCATTGTCAGAGATTCAACGCATGTGGTCGGACCAACAAGGAAATATTTTCTACAACCTTGTATGAATTTATATATATCTGTAAGGAAATTTTCGACATTCCTTACCGTGTGCTTCAACACCGCGTACAAGACCAACCGTTGTTCGCCCGTTACTGCTAATGGGGCTTTGCCAACCTTCGTGCGCTGCATTTGCCAGACCATGCATCGCTGGCCTGGCCGAGTCGGCCTACACCTCGATACCAGCGGCGAACTAATTAGCTCGCACGCGCCGCGTTACCGTTTGCATTTTCGCTTATAGGTATTGCTCATGCCTTCGCTCATACTGTTGAAACTGTGTTTTATATAAACTGCCCTTTAGCATTAACAGTAGTGTAGTTTATTTCATTGTTGGTGGTGCACCATTGTTCTTGCCTATTTGTACTTGTCACTCCATAGTGCAAACCCTCCTTTGGCCAAACTATTCTCTCCGGTACTCAATCTTCCTAGCTAAACCCTAGGTGTGAGTTATGAGCCTACTTTGACATGCTATCAGAGCCGGAAGTTCCTCTAAGGACCTCCGTGATAATTTCTCATGGGCCCACCGCCACGCTGCCCGTCATGCAGCGTTCCTGCCCGTCGTGCGCCCCGAGCGCGCGGCGGTTCCTGCCCGTCGTGCGCCCCGAGCGCGCGGCGGTTCCTGCCCGTCGTGCGCCCCGAGCGCACGGCGGTTCCTGCCAGCCGTGCGCCCCGCGCGCCCTGCAACCCTGCTCGCCCGCGCCGTTTCGTCGCCCAGCGCCCCCCCCCCCCCCCCCCCCGTCGCCCCTCCCCGATTCGCCGCCCCCCCAGCCTCTCTCTTCTGCCACACTTGCTGCTGTGGGGTAAGTGGGTGAGGGGGTGGCGGGATTGAAGCTGCCGCCGCTGCACCTGGTGACGCCGCATCTGTCACCGCAGCAACCTGCTGCACCTGCTATGGTGTACCCCTTCAGTTGGTGTTGTTCACACTGGTTATTGCTAAGGGCAGTTTAGGGGGTGTGTTGAAACTGTGTTTTATATAAACTGCCCTTTAGCATTAACAGTAGTGTAGTTTATTTCATTGTTGGTGGTGCACCATTGTTCTTGCCTATTTGTACTTGTCACTCCATAGTGCAAACCCTCCTTTGGCCAAACTATTCTCTCCATACTCAATCTTCCTAGCTAAACCCTAGGTGTGAGTTATGAGCCTACTTTGACACATACTTTGTACTCGTTTGACACTCTAGTGCAATCCTCGCTACCTCGTCCCATTGCACCCGTAAAAATTGGCTATCATAGCCACTTTCCTTTTGGACCGCGCATTTCCGAAACCAGCAGAATTCCGTTTTTTTTTTTTTTTTTTTTTCACTCGAAGGGACTAACGCCCCTTAGCGTACTAGGTGTCAAAATAGGAAGACAGGAATGAGGTGGACTAGCAAGGATGGTGATACAAATAGGACAACCCTAATGGCTTGTACTCAAATAGGTTGTACTCACTACTGAGTACCCCAATGTAGCCTACAGTAATATTGAATGTTTGACACACCCCCATAGGCTAAGTGGGGGACAACAAACGGCCACAAGACCAGTCAAGAGAAGCAAAAAAAGCAAAGCTCAGGGTGGATCTCAAGATCACCACACATTCTGAGCACAGGCAAGCGACCACAAGGCAAGTTCACATGCAAAGTTTATAGTAGCAATTGCAGTAAACTGATCACAACCTAGCAAGAGCAAACATGCAGGTATAATAATATATATCAGAGTACAGCAAGTGCAAGGCAAGGTCAAGAGACAAGCAGGTGAGGCAGAGTGGGCACAAGCCCAAGAGCAGTGCAGAAACGCTGATGATCACTAGACCCAAGGGCCTTGGTGAAGACATCAGCAGTGTTGGCCTGTGTGGCCACGTAAGCAAGACGAAGCTGACCACGCTGCTGCAGCTCTCGCGTGAGGAAGTAACGGAGAGCAATGTGCTTCGTTCTGTGCTCCAGTCTCTGGTCCTGACACAAGACAATTATGGCCTTGTTGTCGACGTACAGAACTGGAGGAGAATGAGGCCGCTCACCCAAATTGGTCAGCAGGTAGGTCAGCCAGCGGAGCTCCTGTGCAGCCATAGCCCCAGCGTAGATCTCGGCCTCACAGCTGGAACTAAGTACACAAGAAGAGCGAGTGGACCTCCACGAGACAGAACCAGTGCCGAGGCTGAAACTGTACCCCTGTGTCGACCGGTGAGTCGTCTGGTCGTCAGCCCAAGAAGCGTCTGAGTGACCGGTGAGAACAACTGAACCCCGTCCTCCAAGCACTAGCCCCATGCCCGATGTACTGCACAAGTAACGCAATACCCTCTTCGCAGCTTCCCAGTGCACCTTTCGGTGTCTACCGGGAGCCACGTAGCAAGCCAGGAGGCTGAGAGGGTACGCGAGGTCAGGTCGTCTGCACGTCATCAGGTACATGAGGAAACCCACAAGCTCTAGATACAGACCATTCGGCTCTATGGACTCGTCCGAAGGTGGAGCTGAGAGCGAGTAGCCAGTTGGCAGAGGAGTGGGCTGTGGCGAGGAGTACTAGAAGGCGAAGCGCTGAAGGACCTGGTGCACCATGTGTGACTGGGTCAAGATGATGGTGCGACGTGCTCTGTCCCGGGTGATCTGCAAGCCAAGATAGCTCCGCAGCTCACCCAGGTCAGTGCAGGTGTGTCTCTCCTGCATCTCCGCCTTCACTAAGGCCAGAGCCTCAGTGTCAGCAGTAGCAAAAACCAAGTCGTCGACGTACACGAGAACGTAGAACGGCGGCAGAGAAGTGTCTGTGCGCAGAAACAGAGAAGGGTCAGCAGTCGAGGGAGCGAAGCCAAGAGCCGCAAGTGTAGTCCTCAGTGTGAGGCGCCTGACGCAGACCGTAGACTGGTCGCCGAATTATCCACTGGGTACCCTCAGGAAACGACCCAGTGAAGCCCCGTGGGCGGCGCAACCAGATAGCCTCGTGAAGGCTGTCGAGAAGTCGAGGGAGTGCAGCTCGTAGTCGCGCTGTGCTGCAACGTGCAGTAGCACCCGAAGAGTGGTCATCTTCGGGGTGGGGGAGAAGGTCTGGAAGAAGTCGACCCCCTCACGCTGACTGAAGCCTCGTGCAACGTAACGCGCCTTGAAGGCAGGCGAAGAACCCGGCGGCCGCTTCACCCTGAAAATCCACATGCCATCGACTATGTTCGCCCCAGGTGGGGGAACCTCGTCGACGTAGGTGCCTGTAGACTTCCAGGTAGCCATCTCTGCGTCCATGGCTATCTGCCACTGAGAGAGTACGGACACGTGATCGCCTTTGCGTAAGAGCGCGGGGTCGGGATGTCCAGTGCATCCGGGTCTCCCTCAGGGCAAAGTAGCGTGGACGCGAGATGAGGTGCAGCGGCCGCTAGGCACTCCAGCTCAAACTGCCTGTCCTCATGAACGTCACAGCCAAGGGCAAGCTCACCCCCGACGGACGGAGGACAGGAAGAGTAAAAAGCAAGACTCGCAGCGTAGTCAAGGCGGCACAAAGCGGCAAAGTCAACAAGCTCAGCAACTAAGGCAGACGCAGCAGCAGACTCAAAGGAAGGGTCAGTCACAACCGTGGCAAGGAGACGAGTGACAGTCGGACTGGCAGCACGGACAAGGTCAGACTCAGGGTCAGGAACGTGAGGAAGAGAAGACGCAGGAGGCTCAGGCAGGACAACACGCTGTGGAACAGAGGAAGGACGAAGTGCCATACGGTGAGTGCCTGGCACAGCGGGAGCACGAGGACGGACAACACGACGACCGCGAACAGGTGTGGAAGCACGAGTCTCAGACTCACGACGCTCATAGCAAAACTCAGTCACCTCCGTATGAGGAGCAGGAGCAGGCAGTGGGGAGCCAGGCAGTAGCTGTGGCTGAGACTGGTCAGTCGGTGGGAAAAGCAACGGAGGAGTAGTACCAGCAACCGGGAACTCAGTAGCCGCAGGCGGGAGACTGAGAAGGTGACGACGCGCAGACTGCTGCGGCTGAGTAGTCACACCCCCAGAACCTCGAGTCCCAGTAGGAACAGCACCCCCAGAACCAGCACCACCAACGCGATCACGATGAAATGTGCCGTAGCGGCAGGGGCTGACGTGTATGCGGTTGACATTCGGGAAGCCGAGGCAGTAGACAAACCTAGTGATTTATAGAAACTGCTCGCGACGTACCGGCTGACTTGGCAGCGCTACTGAAGCAGTACAGCGGGATTTTTTTGGACGACTTGCCAGAGGGACTGCCACCTCAGCGACCGGACGACCACATGATAGAGTTTGAACCGGGGGCACAGCCGACAGTACAGCGACAGTGCCGACTGACCCAATCCGAACTGGACGAACTACGAAAGCAACTGGATTACCTACTCGAGAAAACAATCATTCGCCCGAGTTCGTCACCCTTCGCAACACCGATACTGTTCACGCCGAAGAAAGATGGGGGCTTTCGCATGTGCATAGATTATCGCGCACTGAAACGGGTTACGATCAAGTCCCATTACCCCATCCAGCGAGCCGACGAGCTCATCAATAAACTCGAATATCGACCTTCGAGGGGGTTACCATCAAATCCGAGTCAACCCACCAGACTGCCCAAAAACCGCCTTCCGCACCCGCTACGGTTGTTTCGAATACACCATGATGCCCTTCGAACTGACCAACGCCCCTGCCACTTTCCAAATGACCATGAACAAAGCGTTCCGCCCACTCTTAGGTAAGTGCGTAATCGTCTACTTAGACGACATACTGATCTATAGCCCAGACATATCACAGCACATACAGGACATCGAAGCGGTTTTTAAATTACTGAGTGAAAACCGCCTACTGACCAAAGCCTCCAAGTGTGAGTTTTTATAGGACGGACTAGAGTGGAAATACACCCGAAAAAGATCGCGATGATTCAAGCATGGCACGCGCCGACAAATTTGTCAGAGCTGCAGAGTTTTCTGGGGTTTGTCAACTACGTGCGACGGTTCGTCCCCAACATGGCGAAGTTGACTACCCCATTGACCGACGCAAGCGACATCGCTGTGGGAGCCGTACTGTTGCAGGACTTCGGGAACGGCCTTCAGCCAATCACGTACGAGTCCCGCAAACTTCACCCGCCCGAACGCAACTACCCGGTAGACGACCGCAAGATGCTGGCGATCGTGCACGCGCTCAAAGTGTGGCGATGCCACCTCAGAAGAGCCGACGTGACAGTACGGACAGATCACCGCTCACTACAGTACCTACGCGCCCAACCGAATCTCAATCCGCGACAGATACGGTGTTTGGACTATCTGGAGTCAAACTTCCAGTACACCGTCACGTACAAAAAGGGAGCATCAAATATAGCCAACGCCCTCACTCGCCCTCTTCCCAACTTCACACCATCCTACTCGCCCAAACCAACCCATTGCTAACATGCCTATTCATTCACGGATACCGCACCGGCCTATTTTTCACCTCTGGGAATTCGCAAAAGCTGACAGAAGCTAAGGGAGTGTATTACGTAAAAACAGGTACCAACCGCATCTGGGTACCAGCATATTCACTTTTAAGGAACTGCTACTGCAGGAGGCACACGACGGGGTTACATCGGGTCACTTCGGGGTAGAAATTACGCGACAGCAACTGTAGCGGTACTACTACTAGATGGAGCTGTTTATCGACGTACAGCACCACGTGGGATCGTGCCCCACGTGGCAGGTGATGAAAAGCTCGCGCAAGAAAAAGACGGGTCAGTTGCAGCCCATTCCACTGCCCGAGTGCGCCTGGCAGCAGGTTACCATGGATTTCGTCACGGGGTTACCTTCGAGCCCAGGTGGTAACGACGCGGTTATTGTTGTCGTTGATCGAGTGACGAAAATGGCCCACTTCTCTGCGTGCAGGAAATCGATCTCAGCCAAAGAAACAGCTCACCTGTCCATCGTGACCGTCGTTCGACTGCACGGGATACTAGCCGTGATTATCAGCTACCGCGACACAGAGTTTACAAGCAAATTTCTGGAGGAACCTTTGGGAGCAGTTCGGGACCAGACTACAATTCAGTTCGTCGTACCACCCCGAGACCGACAGTCAGACGGAGGGGACGAACCAGACCATGGAGCAGCTGATTCGCGCCACGTGCGACGACCCGACAACCTGGGAGCAGCAGTTGCCGCTGATCGAGTTCACCTAAAGCAACGCCTCGTCGGTTAGGACGCAGTAGTCACCGTTTTACCTGAACTACGGGCAAATACCTACAGTGCCCATGGCGCCGAGCCTGGACAACCCAACGCCACGCGCACAACAGTACGCCGAGATCCTACAAGCTGCCCGAACGTGCGCAGCAGACGCAATAAAAAAAGCAAATGTCATCGCTTAAAGGAACGCTGGCCGCCACCGCCGCCCAGTGACGTACCAGCCCAGAGACTATGTATTGCTCGGCAAGCAAAATTTACGCCTGCCCCTCGTACCGAAACTTCGACCGCGCTACTGTGGACCATTCCAAATCAGCCACATCATCACCCCAGTTACCGCCCATCTCCTGCTACCGACAGACTGGTACATCAGTCCATCATTCCACGCCAGTCTACTCCGCCCATACATCACCACCACGAGCTAGCTGCCACGCCATCGCTCACTATCGATGACTCGTCCTGCATCGGAGCCGATAGTCGACCCCAAAAAAAAACCGAGCCATCAGATTCGCCACCCCAAGGGAATTTGGAGGATTGAGTTCCTCGTTCGCTGGAAGGACCACACCCTTACGGAGGACAGCTGGGTGCCCCTGGCCAACATTGAGAACCACCCTGCCCTGCAAGTGTACGTGCAAAGCCGGGGTTTCCTCGATATACACGCACTCGCGTAGCGGAGGGGCTTCTCAAGGGGGGGGGCTAGTGTAAGGATTATTTCGACATTCCTTACCGCGTGCTTCAACACCGCGTACAAGACAGTCCGTTGTTCGCCCATTACTGCTAACGGGGCTTCGCCAACCTTCGCGCGCTGCATTTGCCCAACCATGCATCGCTGGCCTGGCCGAGTCGGCCTACGCCTCGGGACTAGCCCGAACCTCGATGCCAGCATCGCACTAGCTAGCTCGCACGCGCCGCGTTACCGTTTGCATTTTCGCTTGTAAGTATTCGCTCATGCCTTCGCTCATACTTTGTACTCGTTTGACACTCTAGTGCAATCCTCGCTACCTCGTTCCATTGCATCCGTAAGAATTTCTCTTAAAGGGATTTCATTTTTTTCTTAACGGGGTTGAATGCTTCCCGTACAACCCCAACTTTCGGAAGTACAGGCTTGGCCGTTTTCTTTAATAAACGAGGCTCCCTCGCGTCGCCTTTGTCTTACCTTCACCCAACATGCTCCCTCGCGCCGCCTTTGCTTTACCTTCACCCAACCTGTAACCAGCATCGCATGTCTAAGGTTTCCGCCTAGCTATTTTTTCACCTTATTTTGTCAAACTATATATATGCGTATAGTAGGTTATAGTGAGGTAGACAGTAAGGAGTACAACCCATTCTAGGGTTGGTATTTGTATCACAACACTTGCTAGCAAACTCATTCCGCTGTTCATATTTTTGATATGGTATCATCGAGTTAGGACCCTAGGACCCTAGCTTAGCCCGTCCCGTCCCGTCCCGCTACCCATCACGTCCCGTCCCGTCCCGTCCCGCTGCCCGTCTCGTCCCGCTGCTCGTCCCGTCCCGTTCTCGTCCCGCAAGCACTGACCTGCACGTAGCCGCACGCCCGCAGCCGCGCACGTATACGCACAGCTGCGCGCGCGACCGCACACACGCTGCTGCCCGCGCAGCAGCAGTCGCACGCACAGCAACAGCCGCACGCGCAACAGCAGCTGCACGCGCACCAGCAGCCAGAGCGCGCGCCCCAGCAGACCAGAGCGCGCGCCCCATCTGACCAGCGGGCGGCCCAGCTGCCAGAACGTGCGCCCCAGCAGCCTAGCACGCACGCCCCAACAGCCCAGTGCGCTCGTCCCAGCAGATCAGCGCACGCGCCCTAGCAGACCGGAGCGCGCGCTCCACTCCAGCTGTGCCCGAAGCGCTCGCGTAGCCCGAGGCGCGCCCGGCTACAGCTTAGCCTAAGGCGCGCACCCCTCTCCTAGCGTGTCTAGGCTCTCACCAGTGCGCCCCAGCCTCCCTTGTGCCTTACATAGCTCCTCACCGTCGTTTTTTGGGTTTCCTACCATGCCTTCTCTCAGTGCTCCGCTCCACACCGGCTGGAAGCCGCACCTCCTAGTTCTAGTGTACTACCGGCTTAGTGTTTCTCCCCTGCCATAGTTTGGATTTTGGGTTTCTTCCCTCCGACCATTCATAGCTCCAGCAGCCACTCTCCAAGCCTGGCGCTCATAGCTTTGTTTGCTTCTCGCTCCGACCGTTACTAGCCTGGCGTTACTAGCTTCGTTTGCTCCTCGCTCCGGCCGTTCCTAGCCTTTCGCCCCTAGTCCAGTTGATGCGTGCGCTCGAGTCCTGCGTTTCGATGTGGAGGGTAGAGTGCTAGACTTTCCCACCTGGCTCCTCCACGCCGAGCTGTACCTTCAGAGTCAGCGCCAGGATGGTGACACGCTCTGGGCGCACGCCTCTAGCGACCTGCCTTCGCCTCCGCGCCCTGCTGACCTGCCTCTTGAGCCCACTGACGCAGACAGGGAGCGCTTTGCTCAGGCCCGTACAGCTATGTCTGTGTGGCAGTCTCCTGATGCTACAACTCGTATTGCTCTCGGCAACCTTCTCCCCGAGACTGAGGAGGCCCACTTCAGCCAAGTTCGACCTGCCAAGGATTGTTTTGCTGCAATTAAGACCCGTTACTCCGCTCCCTCCTCCTCCTCTCTTGGTCGCCTCTTCATGTCGTTTCTGTTTCCCGACCTAGGAGTGTTCGACTGTAGTGCTGACCTTGTCACTTACCTAGGCTTGCTCGACGCCAGCTACCGTGGAACAAGTACCGAGGCTGAGCTTGCAGTCGGCCCCCCTGCCCATGCACATCACAATTCACTTCTTAGTCACTAGCCTCCCTGACCGCCTTGCACCTGTACGTGATGCGCTACTTTGGAAGCACCCCAGCGAGCTCACTATCGACGTCCTTGAGACAACTCTCAAGGACATCGAGAGCAACATTCGCTCCGTTGCATCCGCTTCTGCTGCCGTAGTTCCCCCACTCTTTCAGGCATGTACTGTCTCACAGCTTCCCACCTTCACTGCTTGTCTTGCCTCTACTGCGTATCCTGCTTCTGACGACGCTGCAGCCGTGTCCGTCGCTAGTGGACGGTGCTGGCGGCGACTGTGGTGGAGGGGGTGGCGGGAGTAGTGGTGGTACTAGTGCCCCTACTGGAGGCGGCACTGGATGTGGTACTAGGCCTGCGGGCCCGACTGGTGGGGGTGGTGGACCAGTTGGTTGGTACACAGCATAAAAGCAGCGGTAGTCCCAGCAGCAGCAGCCACAGCAGGGACAGTAGTAGCAACAACAGGTTCAGCGGCAGGTGTAGCAGTAGTCTCAACAGTCAGGACCTGATGGACCAGGGAGCGCTGGACATGGCGGCGGCCCACCTAGCCGATCGTCGCATAGTGTCGTCCCCACCCCTTGCTTGTACCTTGTTCAGACCGACACTCGTCAAGGCGGTCCTTGTGGTCGTCTTCACCCGCCTGGTCAGTGCTTTGCGCAGCTCACGGATCCCCTCCGCGCATAGAACGGCTTTGGCCCCGCTCCGGACTGGGCCCCGCTGGCTCGCTCTCTTGGTCTTGCGTTGTTTGATGCATTGCGATATGCTTCTGCGGTATATGCTGATGTTGACTATAGTGCTGCTGGATCTGTTTGCTCGCGTGTTAGTAGCCTAGGATCCTTGCCTGTTGATAGTGTAGGTGCTTGTGCTTCCTGTCTAGGTGCTTGTGTAGTTACTAGCTCAGGCGTACCTACGGCTGACGCTTCGCTCTCCTTCACGCTGGACTCTGTCGCGTCTCAATGCTTCTTCCGCAACCATACGACTATCACACCGCTTCCTGGTCCGGTTTCGGTTGCCCGCCCGCGGCTCTACCAGCCTCCCGTGCCCGGCTGCCCCCTGTTGTGTCCTCACCGGTCTCCACATCCCCTCGTTCTCCAGGAACTTGGTGGGTGTTGGACCCCTTCAGGACCTCGGTGTTCGCACCTGGATTTCACCGCACGAGCGTGTTGCGACCTGCTTGGATGGTGCCACTGGGACTACTCTGGCCACGTTTCATCACGAGCCCCGCTCGGGTCTCTTCACACTGCACACGGCGTCTCCCCAGGTAGTTGCGTCCGGTTAGGTAACTGCGTCTGGTGGGGTTGCTGCGTCGTGCTCCTGTCGGGCGCTCACCCACCCGACAGTCCCGTAGCACCACCGTCTTGGTCACCCGTCCCTCGTCCGCCTCCGTCACATGTCTAGTCAGCTTCTTGTTTCAGGTGTCCCACCCGTGTTTGCGTCGCTCCCTCCTTTGCCTGCACCGCCGTGCACTCCTTGCGGCGAGGGTAGGCTGCGTGCCACTCCTCACTCCTCCTCCCTTCGCCCGGCCACTGCGCCCTTCCAGACTCTTCACTTGGACGTCTGGGGCCCCGCCCCTCGCCCTGGGCATAGGAGGGAGAGCTTCTTCCTGGTGGTCGTTGACGACTTCTCTCTCTATACCACAGTGTTCCCCCTGCGGAAGAAGTCCGACGTGACTTCTACCGTGATCCGGTGGTTGCTGGTTACTAGTGCCACCCGTGGTAGTCGTGTCCTCAGTCTCCACTCCGACCGTGGGGGTGAGTTTTGCTCCGACGTGCTTGCCGGGTTTTGTAGCAAGTAGGGCATCACTTAGTCCTGAATGCTTCCGGAGTACCCACAGCAGAATGGGTTGCTGAGTGCCGCATTGGCTTGGTCGCACCTCCATGATCCATGCCCGCGCGCCCCATGTTTTGTGGCCCTATGCGGTTCGCTACGCTGCCCACCAGCTGAACCTCTGGCCTCGTGTCTCACGGCCAGAGGCTTCACCGACCAGTCTTTGGACTGGGTCCCCAGGTGTTGCGTCGGAGTTTTGTATCTGGGGCTGCCTTGCACATGTCCGCGATACCTCTGCGGATACGCTCTCGGCTCGCACCCTTCCCTGTGTCTTCCTTGGTTTCTCGGTGGATGCCACTAACTTCGAGTTTTACCACCCGCCCCTCCACCGGTTCCTCGACTATCGTGACGTCTGCTTTGACGAGTCTGTGTCCTACTACCCCCGCTTCCCCCTCCGAGGTCTCCCGGTTCCCCCTCCTCCCCTCTTTCTAGCTCCCACTCCTCCTCCTGCTCTTGCTCCTCCGGTACCCCCCCCCCCGGTTCCTGCCCCGTTAGGTGTGTCTCACGCTACCTCTCTCCCCTCGGTAGCACGTCAGGTGTCGTCTCCTTCCCCGCAGTCATCCTCACAGTCACCGCAGCAGCCGTCGGCACTACCGCGACAGGTTGCAGTGGACTCCGAGGGTGTTGGTGCTGGAGGCACGGGCGCTGGAGTTGCTGATTTTGAGGTGCTGGAGTTGCTGCTTTTGAGGTGCTGGAGCTGGGGGTGCTGGCACTGGAGTTCCTAGTTCCGGGGGTGCTAGGGCTCGGGGTACAGGCACAGGAGGTGCTACTTCTGGGGGTGTTGGAGCTGTAGGTGCTCTCGCTGATTGTGCTAGTTCTGAGGGGGCTGGAGCTGGAGGCACTTCTACTTAGGCGCCTACTCCGCCTCCCCACCGCTACCCGATGTGTCAACATGCTCTTCGTCGGCTTGAGCGCGAGGAGCAGGAGAGGTTGGCGTAGGAGAGGCTGGAGTTGGAGTAGCAGCAACAGGAGCTACAGCAGCAGCAGCAGGCGCATCAGCAGCAATAGCAGCAGACGCCTCAGCCATCACTCTGACAGCATATGTTCCCACCTTTGAATGGCCTCCGGGCCATTGGTCTCCCTTCTGTCAAACATCATATATGTTATAGTTGTGTAGGCTACCGTGGGTTAGCCTTTAGGGGGTACACTACTCTAGGGTTTGGTACTTGTACTCCCATTCCTTTCTAGTTCATCATTCTCGTTCGTTCTTAGATTCTAACATGGTATTACGAGCCTAGGTCGTAACCTAGGACCGACTGATAGGGCCCACCGTTTCCGTTAGTCGCGCCCGAGCGCGCCTCGCCTAGTCGCGCCCACGAGCGCCCTCCTCTCATCTGCACTGTCGCGCGCCCTAGCGTGCCCCTTGCGAACCGGCCCCGCCCAGCCCGCACGCCCTAGCGTGCCCCACGCGATCGGCCCCGCCCTCCTCGCACGCCCTCGCGTGCGACCCGCGAAGCCCCACGTGCGTCACCTGCCCCACGCGCGCCCTTGCGTGCCTCGTGCGGCCCCGCGCGCTCGCTGCCCCGCGCGCCCTTGCGCGCTTCTCACGATCCGGCCCCGCCCTTCCTCGCGCGCCCTTGCGTGCCCCGTGCGACCGGACCTGCCCCACCCGCGCGCCCTTGCGTGCCCCTCGCGTACGCTAGCCCTGCCCTTGCAGCCCCGCTAGCGCCCTGTCCCACCCGAGCCGCGCCGCCCAGCCGAGCCGCGCCGCCCCACCGAGCCGCGCCGCCCTGCCCGAGCCGCGCCGCCCTACCGAGTCGCGCCGCCCTACCGAGCCGCGCTGCTGCTGCTGTCACTGCTACTGACGCTACTGCTGTTACTGCTGCTACTACTGCTACTGCTCCTACTGCAACTATGGCTAGCCCTGCTGTGCTCGCTTTCGATGCTGAGGGCCGCCCGCTGAAGTTTGACACCTGGCTCGATGACCTGCACCTGTTCCTCCAGCTCACTGCCAAGGAGGATATTTCGCTGTACGATCACGCACTAGGACTCGCTGCTGCCCCTGCTACTACTGCTGACAGTATTGCCCGCTCACAGTGGCAGACTCGTGACGCCCACACTCGCTTCGCTATTCGCAACTCCCTGCCGATAGATGAGCGCGAGCACTTTGGCCAGCACAAAACTGCGCAGGCACTGTACACTGCTGTAGTTGCACGCTACTCCTCACCTGCCTCTGCTGCGCTAGGCCGTCTCTCGCTCCCCTACCTGTTCCCAGACCTGTCTGCCTTCTCCACAGTCGCTTACCTCATCACGCACCTCCGCACTAGTGAGGCCCGCTTCCGTGCCGCTATGCCCGCTGAGTTTCTTGCCAAGAACCCCCCCCCGCTGTGGCTCACTCTCTACCACCTGGTCACCCGTCTCCCTGACTCTCTCCGTGCGGTCAGGGACCACTTCCTCGCTCGCTGCCCCACTGAGCTCACCGTTGATCTACTTGAGAAGGAACTGCTTGCAGCTGAGACTAGCATAGTCGCTGTAGGTGCCTCTCGTGGCGACCCCCGCACCCCTTTCTTCGAGGGGTGTTCCCCTTCCCCCCTTCTCCCCTCTGTCGCCTCTGCTGCTGCTGTCGACCTCCTTGGTACTGAGCAGGTCGGGACTGCGTCCACTCCGAGTTGGCGCCACAGCGGCAAGGGCAAAGGGGGCAAGGGAGGCGGCGGTGACGGCGGGGGAGGCGGTGGTGGGGGCGGTGGCGGCGGTGGGGGTGGTGGCGGGGCTGGAGGGGCTAGTGGCAGCAGTGGGGGTGGTGGCGGCAGCGGCGGAGGAGGTGGCCGGGGTGGGGGCGGTGGTGGTGGCGGCAGTGGACGCGGTGGCGGCAGGGGCGGTGGTGGTCGAGGTGGTGGCGGCGGCGGTGGTGGCCAGCGCCAGCAGCAGATTCCGTCGTCCCAGGAGCTTCGTGAGTGGTACTCTCAGCATGGGGGGGGGGGGTGGCCTTAGCTGCACGTACGTCATCCGCACAGGTGACCGCACTGGTCAGACGTGTGGGAGGGCGCACACCACGCAGCGCTGCTTCTCCCGCCTCGACGACGCCTGGCGCACTCAGTTTCCTGGTGCCACTGAGCTGCCCCGCTGGGCTGATCTGCTGAGGAAGAAAATTGATGTCTATGCTCTTGACTTTGATGCTATTCTTGGTGCCATGTATGTGTTGTCTGCTAGTGGAGAGAGTGACCAGTACCTGCGTGTTCCGCCCGATCCGGGCATTCGGACCAGTGAGGCTGCCGCTCTAGGTGCTAGTGCGTCTGTTACCCCAGGTGCTGGTGAGGCTGCCGCTCCAGGTGCTCGCGTGTCTGCTGCCCCAGGTGCTGGTGAGGCTGCTGCTCTAGGTGCTCGTGAGTCTGCGCCCCCTGGTACTGAGTCTACTGAGGCACTGCACACCTTCACACTGGACTCAGGTGCTTCTCGCTGTTTCTTTCGTGACCGCACTGCCCTTGAGCAGCTTGCTCGGCCGGTTGCTGTCTCCCTCTCTGACCCCTCTGGGGGTCCGGTCATTGCGACCTCCTCCACTGTCCTCCCTTGACCTGCGGTTCCGTCGGGCACACTGTCAGGTCTCTACCTCCCCTCGTTCTCTACAAACCTGGTGGCAGGTAGAGCACTTCAGGACGGGGGTGTCCACCAGTTCACCCCTGCCTACGAGCGCGTGACACACTGCACGTGTGCTCGGACGGGTCGCCACCTGGCTACCTTCACTCGGCAGCCGGGGTCGGACCTGTACACACTGACCACTGAGTCCCCTCAGGTAGCTGCGTCTGCGTCTGCGTCAGGTCAGCTGTCGGCCCCCTGCTCGTGTCGCTCCCTGGCGCACGAGACTGTCCTCTGGCACCACCGCCTTGGTCACCCGTCAGTGCAGCGCCTTCGTGGCATGCACTCCCGGTACCTTGTCTCTGGTCTTCCCAGGGTTCTCCCTCTCCTCCCACCCTCGCCTGCTCCTCCTTGTCTTCCCTGTGTCGAGGGGCGGCAGCGCGCCGCTCCTCACTCCTCCTCGTTTCCCCCGACGACTGCTCCCCTGCAGACGCTCCACATGGACGTGTGGGGCCCAGCCCGCGTTCGTGGACAGGGTCACGAGAGGTACTTCTTGATAGTTGTTGACGACTACTCGCGCTACACCACGGTCTTCCCCTTGCGCACCAAGGGTGAAGTCCCTGATGTTTTGATCCCTTGGATCCGCGCTGCCCGTCTCCAGCTCAGCGAGAGGTTCCACTCGGACTTTCCTGTCCTGCGTCTGCACTCTGACAGAGGTGGGGAGTTTTCCTCCGACCTCTTGAGGGCCTTCTGTCAGGGGGAGGGCATTGAGCAGTCGTTCACGCTTCCGGCCTCTCCACAGCAGAATGGGGTTGCTGAGCGTCGCATTGGTTTGGTCATGGAGGTCGCTCGTACTTCCTTGATCCATGCGGCTGCCCCCCACTTTCTGTGGCCATTTGCGGTCCGAAACGCTGCGCATCAGCTCAACCTCTGGCCCCGTGTCTCCTTGCCGGAGACCTCGCCCACACTGCTGTGGACGGGGAAGGTTGGCGATGCGTCGCGTTTCCGGGTCTGGGGATCTCGAGCTTTTGTTCGCGATACGTCCGCGGACAAGCTCTCCTCCCGCGCTGTTCCTTGTGTCATCCTTGGCTTTGTCCCGGACGCGTCTGGTTGGCAGTTTTACCACTCCACCTCGCGCCGTGTCCTGCCCTCTCAGGACGTCACTTTCGACGAGTCGGTCCCCTACTACCGCCTCTTCCCCTACCGCACTGCCCCGCTCCCCCCCCCGCCTCTCTTCCTCGCACCAGGTGCTGCTGTGGTAGACCCCCTCCCCCCTCAGGGTGCCGCTCCCTCAGGTGTGTCTCAGGTAGACCCGGTTGAGCCTGTCGAGGTAGCTGTCGACTCTGCTAGGGGTGCTGAGCCTGAGCGTGCGGAGCCTGGGGGTGCGGAGCCTGGGGGTGCTGAGCCTGGGGGTGAGGAGCCTGGGGGTGCGGAGCCTGGGGGTGCTGAGCCTGGGGGTGCGGAGCCTGCGGGTACGGAGTCTGGGGGTGCTGAGTCTGGGGGTGCTGAGTCTGGGGGTGCTGAGCCTGAGAGTGCTACGTCTGAGGGTACTGAGCCAGAGGGTGCTGCGACTGACCGTGCTGCACCTAGAGGCCCTCCCTCCTCACAGCAGCTGCGTGAGTGGTACTTGCAGTACTGCAGCCTCAGGAGGGGCGCTTCTGGAGCTAGGGGTGCTGCTGGAGCTGGTGCTCGTGCTTCCCCTCCTAGGCGGGAGCCGCCCTCTCCCCAGCGGCTCCGAGAGTGGTACGCTCGGCGCTGCAGTCTCTGGAGTGGCGCTACTGGTGTCGCGGACCCTGGAGCTGGAGCTGGTGCTGGTGCTGCTGGCGCAGGAGCTGCTGGTGGTGCTGCTGGCGCTGCTAGAGGTGCTGCTGGTGCTGGAGCTGCTGGAGGCACTGCTGCTGCTGGAGGTGCTGCTGGCACTGCTGGAGACGCTGCTGGTGCTGGAGCTGCTGGAGGCACTGCTGCTTCTGGAGGTGCTGCTGGCGCTGCTGGAGACGCTGCTGGTGCTGGAGGTGCTGCTGGTGCTGGAGCTGCTGGAGACACTGCTGCTTCTGGAGGTGCTGCTGGTGCTGGAGCTGCTGGAGGAGCTGCTGGTGCTGGATCGACTGGAGGTTCTACTGGTGCTGGAGCTGCTGGAGCCGCTGGCTCTGGAGGTGCTCGTACTGGAGGTACTGGAGCTGCTGGGACTGGAGCGGCTACGGGAGTTGGAGCTGGAGGTACTGGAGCTACTGGGGTTACTGGTGGTGCTGTGGGAGTTGGAGCTGGAGACCCTGGGGCTGAGGGTGCTGGTACTGTCTCTACTGGCTCAGGAGGTGCTGAGCGGCCGCGGCCGTACTACGTTTCGCTCTTTCAGCAGGTTCTTGGCCTCCCGCCCTCTCCTGGTCCTACTCCTCCCCTACTGAGTCCACCGCCTGTCCAGTCGAAGTCACAGTTACAGCCAGCCTCTCCGCTGCCTGGTCCTTCTCCTTACACTGCGCCGACGGGTAGTCTTACGGAGCGTCGTGAGCCTGAGTCTCGTCCTCCGTCGCCTGAGTCTCGTCCAGAGTCGCTTGAGTCGCGTCCAGAGTCGCCTGTCCGCGCTGTCCGCGCTGGTCGTCGTGCTCCGCGTCAGCGTCCTCCTCCTGTCCTTGGCACTCACTATATGACCCTGCGTCCTTCCACTGCTCCACAGCGTGTCCCCCTGCCGTCTCCTCCTGCGTCCTCTCTTCCTGTCGTCCCTGACCCGCCGTCAGTCCTACTGTCACGCGTCTTCTCGCTACTGTTGTCACTGACCCTTCGTTTGAGTCCACTGCTGCGTCTGCCCTAGTTGCTAAGCTTGTTGACTTTGCTGCCGCCTGTCGTCTAGACTACGCCGCTAGCCTTATTGCTGAGTCTGAGTCTGTCTGTCCTCCGTCCGTCGGGGGTGAGTGTGCTCTTGGCACGGACGTCCTCGAGGACAGACAAGAGGAGTTTGAGTGCTTTGCCACTGCTTTACCTCATCTCGTGTCCATGCTGATTGCCCCTGAGGGAGACCCGAATGCACCAGACATCCCGACCCCACGCTCCTACGCAGAGGCGATGGAGGGTCCCTACTCCTCTCAGTGGCAGACAGCCATGGACGCAGAGATGGCTTCCTGGAAGTCCAGAGGCACCTGCGTCGACGAGGTTCCCCCACCTGGGGCGAACATCGTCAGTGGCATGTGGATTTTCAGGGTGAAGCGGCCGCCGGGTTCTCCGCCTGTCTTCAAGGCGCGTTATGTTGCACGAGGCTTCAGTCAGCGAGAGGGAGTTGACTTCTTCCAGACCTTCTCCCCGACCCCGAAGATGACCACTCTTCGGGTTCTGCTGCACGTCGCCGCTCAGCGTGACTACGAGCTCCACTCCCTTGACTTCAGCACTGCGTTCCTACAGGGCAGCCTGCACGAGGAGATCTGGCTGCGCCGCCCACCTGGCTTCACTGGGTCGTTCCCTCCTGGTACCCAGTGGAGCCTCCGGCGGCCAGTCTACGGTCTCCGCCAGGCACCCTGTGAGTGGCACGACACACTGAGGACTACTCTTGCTGCTCTTGGGTTTGCTCCTTCTACTGCTGACCCGTCACTGTTTCTACGCACCGACACCACTCTGCCGCCGTTCTACGTTCTCGTGTACGTAGACGACTTGGTTTTTGCTACTGCTGACACTGAGGCACTCGCCCACGTGAAGTCGGAGCTGCAGAAGAGACACACGTGCACAGACCTGGGTGAGCTGACAAGCTATCTTGGCTTGCGGATCACCCGGGACAGAGCACAGCGCACCATCACCTTGACTAAGTCACACATGGTGCAGAAGGTCCTTCAGCGCTTCCGCTTCACGTACTCCTCGCCTCAGCCCACTCCTCTGCCTACCGGTCACTTGCTCTCAGCTCTGCCTTCGGATGAGTCCGTAGAGCCGAGTGGCCCGTATCCAGAGCTTGTGGGCTGCCTCATGTACCTGATGACCTGCACTCGACCTGACCTTGCATACCCTCTTAGCATCCTAGCACGCTATGTCGCTCCTGGCCGTCACCGGAAGGAGCACATGGATGCCGCTAAGAGGGTGTTGCGCTACTTGTGCAGTACGTCGGGCATGGGGCTTGTGCTTGGAGGACGGAGCGACGTTGTCCTCACTGGACACTCAGACGCTTCTTGGGCTGACGACCAGGCTACGCAGCGGTCGTCTCAGGGTTACACCTTCAGCCTTGGCTCTGGTTCAGTTTCTTGGCGTTCTACACGCTCGTCTTCAGTTCTCAGCTCCAGTTGTGAGGCTGAGATCTACGCCACAGCCATGCCTGCCCAGGAGTTACGCTGGCTCACCTACCTGCTGACCGACCTGGGAGAGCGGCCTCGTTCTCCTCCAGTGCTGTACGTCGACAACAAGGCAGCCATTGCCTTGTGTTAGGAGCACAGACTGGAGCACAGAACGAAGCACATCGCTCTGCGCTACTTCCTTGCTCGAGAGCTGCAGCAGCGTGGTCAGCTTCGTCTTGCTTACGTGGCCACTCGGGCCAACACTGCTGATGTGTTCACCAAGGCGCTTCAGCCTTGTGATCATCAGCGTTTCTGTACTGTTCTAGGCCTTGTGCCTACTGTCCCTCACTTGCTCACTTCTTGACTCTGCTTGTACTGTGATCTCTATATATATACCTGCGTGCTTACACTTGCTAGGTTGTGATCACTGTACCTCTTGTTATATTATCAAACTGCATGTGAACTGGTCTTGTGACCACTTGCTTGTGCTCGGAATTTGTGTGGTATCCTTGAGATCCACCCTGAGCTTGCTTTGCTTTGCTTTGCTTTGACTGGTCTTGTGACCCCTTGCTCTCCCCCACTTAGCCTATGGGGGTGTGTCAAACATCATATATGTTATAGTTGTGTAGGCTACCGTGGGTTAGCCTTTAGGGGGTACACTACTCTAGGGTTTGGTACTTGTACTCCCATTCCTTTCTAGTTCATCATTCTCGTTCGTTCTTAGATTCTAACACCTTCCTCCCCTCCGTACTGCTCACCGCCTCCTAATGCTCACGGTCTTCCTCCTCCGGACTCGTCCCCAACTGTTTTCTCTCTGCCGTAGTCATAGTCGCCTCCTCATGTTGTCCCGCACACTTGGGCCATTCGTTGTCCTCCTCATGCTCGTCCCTCGTCTCCTTTTGACGACCTACACTATGTTTTACTTCATTCTAGTCCTCCTCGTTCTCCGCCTCAGTCTATTCTCCCGTCAGCTCTTGCGTCGTCCCTTACAGCCTCCTCTCTGTGAGAGTACAGTGGCTACGCTTACCCAAATTTATTTTACCTTGCATTATCTTGCTAATATATTATTTTCTCATGCTTGTTTTCTTAGAATCCTTGCTTTACAATATTTATTATAGTTATAGCACCGATTTAGGTTACGTGCACCAAATTCTGTGGAATTTCGGTTATTGCCGCTTTACTTTGCGTGCACGTGATTTCGACCAAATTTCTTCTACCGAATTCGCGAAGGTTCCGTTCCCGACGGTTCCCGATGCACGGAACATTCACGGAACACCTGGGTTACCTGCCTTGTATCGTGCCTATAGATAGCCACGTAGTCGTACGCAAGATTCTTTATAAATTCTGAACTCAATACTTTGATCCTCACACTTGGTAATCAGAGTCCGTTTGCATTCGGAGTTCTTCAACCGCTAAAACCCAGCCTTAAAAAAACCACGGGGGCGACGACAATCGCGCCGATTCGGGTACGTAAAACGAGTTCCGCGCAGATTTTTAATCCCCCTCGAAATCGGTTTCCGAACAGGCATGTCAGGCATGGAGGGCAAGGCGATAATTTCGTACAGGAAGTCGCCCCACTTCGTGCCGAACAGGAGCAGATGAACACGACGCTTCAACGACTCGAGGCATTGCTCGCGAACCAGTCAGAAATCGCCACAACAGCAGCTAACGCAGCAGCGGCGGTAGCGACACCGACATTTCAACCTGTGGCAGCGGCCCCAGCTACAGTGAATCTCGAAGCAATGTGATCGAGGCTGCCGGAGGCGTTCGATCCCAACGCGAAAGGGAGCGACGTCCGTAAATTCGTGGCTACACTCGAAATTTACTTCGAGGCCGTTGGATGCACGACCCCGACACACGACGCGATGCGGATTCGGCTCGCTGCGACACTGTTACGAAGCCCGGCAGTGGAGTGGATTTACTGTAACGAAATCCGAGACGACGGATCGTGGGCCTGATTTCAGGCAGCCTTAATTCAACGTTTTGAGCCGATAAACACTCTGTACATGGCGCACCAACAAATTCACCGAAACTGACAATTTGGCAGTGTGGCGGAGTACACGCAGCAGATGGAGTTTTTTTTTAACAGAATCGACGACTTATCTGAGGGCGAAAAAAAATCAAATGTACACATGTCATCGCGGCGGATTACAACAGCTACAGGGATATTGGTGTCAGATTTATATGGCATAGCTGCTGTAGGCTGTAGTGGGGTAGCACATATGGGGTACAGTTTTCTAGGGTTTGTACTTGTACCCAACTTTCCCTTAGTCAATCTCATTTTTCCTCGACATTTCACATGGTATAGAGCGGGTTCCCTCGTGGGAACGCTTCCTAGGGCCCACCAATCGAATTTTTTTTTTCCTGCCCGGAGCGCGCTTCGCTCCTGCCCGAGTCGTGCCCCGCGTGCCCTCCCTACCGTCGCGCCCTCTCTAGGCCCCTTACGGCCCCTTCGCGTCGCCCTTAGCGGCTCCTCTGACGGCCCTTCCAGCCGCCCTTACGGCCTCTCGTGCCGCCCTTACGGCCCCTCGCGCCGCCCTTACGGCCCCCTACGGCCCGTCGCCGCCCTTCGCGGCCCCTCGAGCCGCCCTTCACGGCCCGTCGCCGCCCTCCGCGGCCACCCGCGGCCCCTTCACGGCCGGTCGCCGCCCTCCGCGGCCCCTCGCGCCGCCCTTCACGGCCCGTCGCCGCCCTCCGCGGCCACTCGCGCCCCCCCCCCCCCCTTCACGGCCGGTCGCCGCCCTCCGCGGCCCCTCGTGCTGCCCTTCACGGCCCGTCCGCCGCCCTTCGCGGCCTCTCTCGGCCCGCCGTCGCCGCCTCTACAGCAGCAGCAGCTGCAGTCGCTACAGCGGCCGCGGTCGCCGTCCCAGCAGCAGCAGCATCCGCCGCCCCAGCAGCAGCACCCGCCGCCACTGCAACCGCGGCCGCCGCCGTCCCTGCAGGAGCGGCCGCCGCCGCCCCTGCAGCAGCAACTGCCGCCGCCGCTGCAGCAGCGGCCGCCGCCGTCCTTTGAGCAGCAGCCGCCGCTGCCCCTGCAGCAGCCGATCCGCCCGAGCCGCCGAACCGCCCGAGCCGCCGAGCCGCCCGAGCCGCCGAGCCGCCCGAGCCGCTGAGCCGCCGAACCGCCCGAGCCGCCGAGCCACCCGAGCCGCCGAGTCGCTGAGCTGCCGAGCTGCTGGTGCTGCCGAGCCGACGAGCTGCCGAGCCGTCTGAGCCGCCCTGTCCTCTACCCTCGGTCCGTCTCGCCTGCCCGGTAAGAACAGCACCTCTACTACTGCGCTGCTCTTACCCTACTGCTAGTGCTGCCAGTCTACTGCTGTCATGGCTACCCCCAGTGTCCTCGCTTTTGACGCTGAGGGTCGGGCCATTGACTTTGACGTCTGGGTAGATGACCTGCAGCTTTTCCTACAGTGCGATAGGGCAGACGGTCTCTCCCTCTTTGACCTCACTTCTGGTGCCTCTCCTGCCCCCGCTGCTGATGCTGACGCCACGGTTCGCTCACAGTGGGCCACACGCGATGCTGCTGCACGTCTTGCTGTGCGTCGCCACTTGCCTACCTCTGAGCGTGCGCACTTTAGCCAGTACAAGAGTGCTAAGACCTTGTACGACGCTGTAGTTGCACGCTACTCTTCCCCTGCCACTGCTGCACTTAGCCGCCTCATCCTGCCGTACCTCTTACCTGACCTCGCAGCTTTTCCCACAGTTGCTGACCTCATTACACACCTCCGCACTAGTGACATTCGCTACCGCGCTGCCCTTCCCGCTGAGTTCTGCGCCAAGAACCCCCCCCCTATGTACATCACCCTCTACTACATAGTCACCCGCCTCCCTGACACCCTTCGCCCGGTCCGGGACCACTTTCTCTCTGTTTGCCCCACCACCCTCACCGTTGACCTCCTCGAGGAGCGCCTCCTAGCAGCAGAGAAGAGCATAGTCGCTGTAGGAGCCTCTCGTGGTGACCCGCGCTCCCCTGTCTTTGAGGGGTGCTCCCCCTCTCCTCTCTTGCCCTCTGTTGCCTCTGCTGCTGCGGCCGACCTCGTTGGTCTTGAGTCGGTCGGTGCGGCGTCTACCCCTAGCGGGAAGCGCCGCCCTGGCAAGGGCAAGGGGGGCAGGGGCGCTGGAGGAGCTAGTGGGGGCGGTGGAGGCAGCGGTGGAGGCGGCGGAGGGGGTGGGGGTGGCGGTGGGGGTGGTGGCGGGGGTGGAGGTGTCGGTGGCGGCAGTGGAGGCGGAGGCGGAGGCGGCGGTGGCGGTGGGAGCGGAGGTGGCGGAGGTGGCGGCGGTGGAGGAGGCGGCGGCGGGGGAGGTGGAGCTGGTCGGGGTGGCGCTGCACAGAGGGTCGGCTCCGGTGGTGGTCAGCGCCAGCAGCAGCAGCAGCAGCAGCGCACTCGTGAGATCCCCCCCCCTCAGCAGCTTCGTGAGTGGTACTCTGCACGCCAGCGGGGTGGGGGTACTGGTCCGTGCACCTACGTCCTACGCACCGGCGACTGCGCGGGTGAGCCGTGCGGGGGTGCGCACTCCACCCAGCGCTGCTTTGGCCGCCTGACGGACGCTTGGCGTCACCAGTTCCCTGAGGCCACTGAGATCCCTCGCTTGGGCGAGCTGTCTAGGGCGGGAGTAGCTATCTTTGACCTTGACTTTGATGCTATTCTTGCTGCCATGTATGCTGTGACTATTAGTGATGAGGGTGACTGTTACCGGTGTTTTCCGCCCGACCCGGGCATTGAGACTGCTGCTCTAGGTACTGGTGAGGCTGCTGCTCTAGGTGCTAGCGAGGCTGCTGCTCTAGGTGCTAGTGCGTCTGCTTCCTCAGGTGCTGGTGAGTCTGCTCTCTCAGGTACTGCGTCGGCTTCGGCCTCCCACACCTTCACCCTTGACTCGGGGGCTTCTCGCTCCTTCTTTCGAGACCGCACCACACTCACTCCGCTTAGTCGGCCAGTTGCAGTCTCTCTGGCAGACCCCTCTGGGGGTCCTGTCCTTGCTCACTTCTCCACTGTCCTCCCGTGTCCGGCGGCCCCCTCTGGCACCCTGTCTGGTCTTTACCTCCCCTCGTTCTCTACGAACTTGGTGAGTGGTGCTGACCTACAGGATGCGGGGGTTCACCAGTTCACTCCTGCGAGCCAGCGGGTGACCCACTGCACGGACGCTCGGACAGGCCGACACCTGGCCACGTTTACACGTCGGCCGGGGTCGAGCCTGTACACACTGACCACTGCGTCTCCTCCAGTCACTGCGTCTGGTCAGGTAGTTGCGTCGGGTCAGGTGTTTGCTGCGGCGTCCAGGTCTGGTCCTGAGTCTGCCCCCTGCTCGTGTCGCCTCCTGTCTCACGAGACTCTCCTCTGGCACCACCGCCTTGGTCACCCCTCCCTGCTTCGTCTCCGAGGCATGGCCTCCCGTGTCCTTGTCTCTGGTCTTCCCCGGTCCCTCCCTCCCCTTCCTCCGGGGCCTGCCCCTACCTGCGTCCCCTGTGTCGAGGGGCGACAGCGGGCTGCCCCTCACTCCTCCCAGTTTCCTCCGACAGAGGCCCCACTGCAGACGCTTCACATGGACGTGTGGGGCCCGGCCCGCGTCCGTGGACAGGGTCACGAGCGCTACTTCCTGCTGGTGGTTGACGACTACTCGCGTTACACCACAGTCTTCCCCTTGCGCAGCAAGGGTGATGTCACTGAGGTGTTGATCGACTGGATCCGCGCAGCTCGTCTCCAGCTCAGGCAGAGCTTCGGCTCGGACTTTCCTGTTTTGCGTCTGCACTCTGACAGAGGCGGAGAGTTCTCCTCTGGCCTTCTGCGAGCCTATTGTCGTGCACGAGGCATCCGCCAGACCTTCACGCTTCCGGACTCTCCACAGCAAAATGGGATTGCTGAGCACCGCATTGGCATGGTCATGGACGTCGCCCGTACGTCCATGATGCATGCGGCTGCCCCCCATTTTCTGTGGCCGTTTGCGGTTCGGTACGCGGCGCATCAGATCAACCTTCAGCCCAGGGTCTCCATGCCGGAGACCTCCCCAGCTTTGCTGTGGACGGGGAAGGTTGGCGATGCGTCTGCGTTCTGTGTCTGGGGATCTCGGGCGTTTGTCCGCGACTTGTCTGCGGACAAGCTGTCCCCTCGTGCTGCTCCTTGTGTCTTCCTTGGCTTCCCCCCTGACGCGCCAGGGTGGCAGTTCTACCACCCCACCTCTCGCCGTGTTCTGTCCTCCCAGGACGTCACGCTTGACGAGTCGGTCCCCTACTACCGCCTCTTCCCCTACCGCACTCCGTCCCTCCCCCCGCCACCGCTCTTCCTTGTGCCAGGTCCCCCCCCGGTAGACCCCCTTCCCCCTCAGGGTCCTGCCCCTTCAGGTGTGTCCCAGGTAGACGCAGTCGAGCCTGTCGAGGTTGCTGGTGACCCTGGTGCTGCTGAGGGTGCTGAGCCTGGGAGTGCTGACTCTGGGGGTGCTGAGCGTGTGGGTGCTACGCCTGGGGGTGCTACGACTGGGGGTGCTACGACTGGGGGTGCTGAGCCTGGGGGTGCTACGACTGAGGGTGCTGAGCCTGGGGGTGCTACGCCTGGGGGTGCTGAGCCTGGGGGTGCTACGCCTGGAGTTGCTGAGCCTGGGGGTGCGGAGCCTGAGGGAGCTGGGCCCGCTCGCGTGGCGTCTGGCGGTACTGTGCCTGGAGGTTCTCCGGGTGCTTTGTCTCGGCGGGAGCCTCTCTCTCCACCGGAGCTGCGCGAGTGGTTTGCCCGGCGGTGGAGGCGTGCTGCTGGAGCTGGAGGTTCTTCGGCTGCTGAGGGTGCTGGTGCCGCGGGTCCCGGAGGTGCTCGTACTGGGAGTACTGGAGCTGCTGGGCCTGCGGGTACTACTGGAGCAGGTGCTACTGCGTCTTCTCGTGGTCCGACTGGAGCTGGAGCTACTGAGGGTGTTGACGCTGAGGCTACTGCTGTCGGTCCTGGAGGCGGTCCTGCTGGGGGTGCTACTGGTGCTGCTGGAGGTACTGGAGCTGGAGGTGCTGCTGGCGCTGGTGCTACCACTTGGGGTACTGGTGCTGTCCCTGCTGTGTCTGGAGTCGCTGCGCGGCCTCGACCGTACTTCGTTCCGCTCCTTGAGCAGGTTCTTGGTCTCCCGCCTTCTCCTGTTCCTCCTCCTCCCTTAGAGTGTCCACAGCCTGTCCCGTCACAGTTACAGTTACAGCCGGCCTCCCCACTGCCTGCTCCTTCTCCCTACACTGGTCCTACTGGAGGTCTTGCTGAGCGTCGTGAGCCTGCGTCTCGCCCTGCGTCGCCTGTCCGTGCTGCTCGCACTAGTGGTCGTGGTTCGCGTCAGCGTCCTCCTCCTGTCCCTGGCACGCACCGGATGTCTCTGCGTCCGTCCACTGCTCCTCTGCGTGCCCCTTTGCCTTCTCCTCCTGAGTCCTCTCTTCCTGCTCTTCCCGACCCGGAGTCGGACTCTCTTCGTGCTGCCAGTCCTACTGTCACGCGTCTCCTTGCTACTGTTGTCACTGACCCTTCCTTTGAGTCCGCTGCTGCGTCTGCCCTAGTTACTGAGCTCGTCGACTTTGCTGCTCGCTGTCGTCTAGACTACGCTGCTAGTCTTGTTGCTGAGTCTGAGTCTGTCTGTCCTCCGTCCGTCGGGGGTGAGTGTGCCCTTGGCACGGACGTCCTTGAGGACAGGCAGGAGGAGTTCCAGTGTTTGGCTGCTGTTTCACCTCATCTCGTGTCCGTACTGCTTACCCCTGAGGGAGACCCGGATGCACTTGACATCCCGACTCCGCGCTCCTACGCGGAGGCGATAGAGGGTCCCTACTCCTCTCAGTGGCAGGCAGCCATGGACGCAGAGATGGCTTCCTGGAAGTCCACAGGCACCTACGTTGACGAGGTTCCCCCACCTGGGGCGAACATCGTCAGTGGCATGTGGATTTTCAGGGTGAAGCGGCCGCCGGGTTCTCCGCCTGTCTTCAAGGCGCGTTACGTGGCTCGTGGCTTCAGTCAGCGGCAGGGAGTTGACTACTTTCAGACCTTCTCTCCCACCCCGAAGATGACCACTCTTCGGGTACTGCTGCACATAGCTGCTCACCGTGACTACGAGCTGCACTCTCTTGACTCCAGCACTGCTTTCTTGCAGGGCAGCCTGCACGAGGAGATCTGGCTGCGTCGCCCACCTGGCTTCACTGGGTCTTTTCCTCCTGGCACCCAGTGGAGCCTCCGGCGGCCAGTCTACGGTCTCCGCCAGGCACCACGTGAGTGGCACGACACACTGAGGACTACACTTGCGGCTCTTGGGTTTGCTCCCTCTACTGCCGACCCGTCGCTGTTTCTGCGCACCGACACTTCTTTGCTGCCGTTCTACATCCTCGTGTACGTCGACGACTTGGTCTTTGCCACAGCTGACACTGCTAGACTCGCCCACGTGAAGTCCGAGCTGCAGAAGAGACACACGTGCACAGACCTGGGTGAACTGCGCAGCTACCTTGGCTTGCAGATCACCCGGGACAGAGCACGCCGCACCATTACCCTGACTCAGTCACACATGGTGCAGCAGGTCCTTCAGCGCTTCGGCTTCACGTACTCCTCGCCTCAGGCCACTCCTCTGCCTACTCGCCACTCGCTCTCAGCTCTGCCTTCGGATGAGTCCGTAGAGTCGAGTGGCCCGTACCCAGAGCTTGTTGGCTGCCTCATGTACCTGATGACCTGCACACGACCTGACCTTGCATACCCTCTTAGCATTCTCGCACGCTATGTTGCTCCTGGGAGACACAGACCGGAGCACATGGCTGCAGCGAAGAGGGTGTTGCGCTACTTGTGCAGTACGTCGGGCATGGGGCTTGTGCTTGGAGGGCAGAGTCCAGTGGTCCTCACTGGGCACGCAGACGCTTCTTGGGCTGACGACCAGGCTACGCAGCGGTCGTCACAGGGTTACACCTTCAGCCTTGGTTCCGGCTCTGTTTCGTGGCGGGCTACCCGCTCGTCCTCTGTTCTCGGCTCCAGTTGTGAGGCTGAGATCTACGCAGGAGCCATGGCTGCACAGGAGCTTCGCTGGCTCACCTACCTGCTGACTGACCTTGGAGAGCCGCCTCGTTCTCCTCCAGTGCTGTACGTAGACAACAAGGCCATGCTGGCCTTGTGTCAGGAGCAGAGACTGGAGCACAGAACGAAGCACATTGCTCTTCGCTACTTCCTTGCTCGTGAGCTACAGCAGCGTGGTCAGCTGCGTCTTGCGTACGTGGCCTCTCAGGCCAACACTGCTGATATCTTCACCAAGGCACTTGCGCCTTGTGATCATCAGCGCTTCTGTACTCAGCTTGGTCTTGTGCCTGCCTTGCCTCACTTGCTCACCCCTTGACCTTGTTTGTACTGTTTCATATATATATACACCTGCTGTTGCTTGTCTAGCCTTATATATATATGTAATCCTGCATGTAAACTGGCCTTCTGGCCTTGAACTTGTGCTCGGAATGTGTGGTGACTTTGTGATGCCACCCTGAGCTTGCCTTGCTTTGCTTGACTGTTCTCCTTTATATAACTCTGCATGTGAACTGGCCTTGTGGCCATTTGCTTGTGCTCAGAATGCGTGGTGACTTCGTGATCCACCCTGAGCTTGCCTTGCTTTGCTTGACTGGTCTTGTGACCCATTGTTCTCCCCCACTTTGCCTATGGGGGTGTGTCAGATTTATATGGCATAGCTGCTGTAGGCTGTAGTGGGGTAGCACATATGGGGTACAGTTTTCTAGGGTTTGTACTTGTACCCAACTTTCCCTTAGTCAATCTCATTTTTCCTCGACATTTCACAATTGGGTGTGTCGCGAACGGTTCGACGCGTTGACCAAGGGTCAACACGAAACATGCCGAACAAGAATTTCGGCACGGAGCGATCGGCACCCCCTAGGACTGCCGACCCGATGGATATCGACAAAGTCGATGCGAAGCAGCGGCCAGCGAAATTGGAAACGTGCGAATTTTGCGGCACAACAGGGCATCGGATTCTGTCGTGCTGGAAAATGAAAAAGCCACGTGCGGAGTTGCAGGGCAAGAACAGTGCAGCACCCCGAAGTAAAAAAACGATAATCGCTAGTAGCCATGGATCGAGCTGGGGATCGGGAAAATATACGAAAAAAGGCAAAACGACCTCGGAGCTGGCGAAAAAAGGAGAAAACGATGGCGCGAAAATGATGGAGCCAACAGCTAAAATAGTTGGGTCCACTTGAAAGTTGAAGTGTTGTTCTGATTTTTTTTTTTTCAGGCGCAGATGATGCTGATCGAGTCTCCACATTTCTTCATAAAAAAAAATCGTCGCAAGCATGTGCAAAGTGGGGGAGAACAAGAGGTCACAAGATCAGTTCAGAAAAGCAAAGCAAGCTCAGGGTGGATCACGAAGTCACCACGCATTCTGAGCACAAGCAAATGGCCACAAGGCCAGTTCACATGCAGAGTTATATAAAGGAGAACAAGCAATACAGTGATCACAACCTAGCAAGTGTAAGCATGCAGGTATATGTATAGAGATCACAGTACAAGCAAAGTCAAGAAGTGAGCAAGTGAGGCCAAGTGGGCACAAGGCCTAGAACAGTACAGAAACGCTGATGATCACAAGGCTGAAGTGCCTTGGTGAAGATATCAGCAGTGTTGGCCCGAGTGGCCACGTAAGCAAGACAAAGTGACCACGCTGCTGCAACTCTCGAGCAAGGAAGTAGCGCAAAGCGATGTGCTTCGTTCTATGCTCCAGTCTGTGCTCCTGACACAAGGCAATCATGGCCTTGTTGTCGACGTACAGAACTGGAGGAGAACGAGGCGGCTCTCCCAGGTCGGTCAGCAGGTAGGTGAGCCAGCGTAATTCCTGTGCAGCCATGGCCCCTTCGTAGATCTCAGCCTCACAGCTGGAGCTGAGAACAGAAGACGAGCGGGTAGACCGCCACGAAACAGAGCCGGAGCCAAGGCTGAAAGTGTAACCCTGTGACAACCGCTGCGTAGCCAAGTCGTCAGCCCAGGAAGCGTCTGCGTGACCAGTGAGGACAACTTGAGCCCGTCCTCCAAGCACGAGCCCCATGCCCGACGTACTGCACAAGTAGCGCAACACCCTCTTAGCGGCATCCATGTGCTCCTTCCGGTGTCTCCCAGGAGCAACATAGCGTGCCAGAATGCTAAGAGGGTAGGCAAGGTCAGGTCGAGTGCAGGTCATCAGGTACCTGAGGCAGCCCACAAGCTCTGGGTACGGACCACTCGGCTCTACGGACTCGTCCGAAGGTGGAGCTGAGAGCGAGTGGCGAGTAGGCAGAGGAGTGGGCTGTGGCGAGGAGTACGTGAAGCCGAAGCGCTGAAGGACCTGCTGCACCATGTGTGACTGAGTCAGGGTAATGGTGCGGCGTGCTCTGTCCCGGGTGATCTGCAAGCCAAGGTAGCTGCGCAGTTCACCCAGGTCTGTGCACGTGTGTCTCTTCTGCAGCTCGGACTTCACGTGGGCGAGTCCCTCAGTGTCAGCAGTAGCAAAGACCAAGTCGTCGACGTACACGAGGACGTAGAACGGCGGCAAAGAGGTGTCGGTGCGTAGAAACAGCGACGGTTCAGCAGTGGAAGGAGCAAAGCCAAGAGCCGCAAGTGTCGTCCTCAGTGTGTCGTGCCACTCACGGGGCGCCTGGCGGAGACCGTAGACTGGCCTCCGGAGGCTTCACTGGGTACCAGCAGGAAATGACCCAATGAAGCCAGGTGGGCGGCGCAGCCAGATCTCCTCGTGCAGACTGCCCTGTAGAAAGGCTGTGCTGAAGTCAAGAGAGTGAAGCTCGTAGTCACGCTGAGCGGCGACGTGCAGCAGTACCCGAAGAGTGGTCATCTTCGGGGTAGGGGAGAAGGTCTGGAAGAAGTCAACTCCCTCTCGCTGACTGAAGCCTCGTGCAACGTAACGCGCCTTGAAGACAGGCGGAGAACTCGGCGGCCGCTTCACCCTGAAAATCCACATGCCACTGACGATGTTCGCCCCAGGTGGGGGAACCTCGTCGACGTAGGTGCCTGTGGACTTCCAGGAAGCCATCTCTGCGTCCATGGCTGTCTGCCACTGAGAGGAGTAGGGACCCGCTATCGCCTCTGCGTAAGAGCGCGGGGTCGGGATGTCTGGTGCATCCGGGTCTCCCTCAGGTGCAAGCAGCATGGACACGAGATGAGGTAAAGCAGCGGCAAAACACTCAAACTCCTCCTGTCTGTCCTCAAGGACGTCCGTGCCAAGAGCACACTCACCCCCGACGGACGGAGGACAGACAGACTCAGACTCAGCAACAAGACTAGTGGCGTAGTCTAGACGACAGGCGGCAGCAAAGTCAACAAGCTCAGCAACTAGGGCAGACGCAGCAGTGGACTCAAACGAAGGGTCAGTGACAGTAGGACTGACGGCGGGTCAGGGACGACAGGAAGAGAGGACGCAGGAGGAGACGGCAGGGGGACACGCTGTGGAGCAGTGGACGGACGAAGTGCCATCTGGTGCGTGCCGGGGACAGGAGGAGGACGCGGACGCGGAACACGACTACCAGTGCGACCAGCGCGAACAGGCGACACAGGACGAGACTCAGGCTCACGACGCTCCGTAAGACCTCTAGTCGGCCCAGAGTAAGGAGAAGGACCAGGCAGTGGAGAGGCTTGCTGTAACTGCAACTGCGACTGGTCAGGCGGTGGACTCAGCAAGGGAGGAGTAGGACCAGTAGAAGGCGGGAGGCCAAGAACCTGCTGAAGGAGCGGAACGTAGTACGGCCGCGGCCGCGCAGCGCCTCCAGAAACAGCAGAGACAGCACCAGTACCCCCAGCTCCAGGGTCTCCAGCTCCAACTCCCGCAGCACCACCAGCTCCAGCACCTCCAGCAGCTCCAGCTCCAGCAGCACCTCCAGCAGCAACAGCTCCAGCGCCTCCAGCTCCAACTCCTGCAGAACCACCAGCTCCAGTAGCTCCAGGACCTCCAGTACGAGCATCTCCGGCAGCTCCAGCACCAGCAGGACCTCCAGCAGCTCCAGCTCCAGCAGCACCTCCAGCTCCAGCAGCACCTCCATCTCCAGCAGCTCCAGTACCTCCAGTACGAGCACCTCCGGGACCAGCGGCTCCAGCTCCTCCAGCAGCAGCAGCAGCACCACCAGCTCTAGCAGCTCCAGTACCACCAGTACGAGCACCTCCGGGACTAGCAGCTCCAGCACCTCGAGCAGCAGCAGCACCACCAACTCCAGCAGCTCCAGAACCTCCACTACCTCCAGTACCTCCAGCACTAGAAGCTCCAGGGCCTCCAGCTCCAGCAGCGCCACTCCGTAGGCTACAACGCCTTGCGTACCACTGGCGCAACTGTTGTGGTGAGAGAGGCTCCCGCCGGCTAGACCGCTGGGGCGTGGCACCAGTGGGACCTCCAGGACTAGTAACTCCAGCACCTTCAGTACCTCCAGGACCAGCAGTACCACCAGCACCTCCAGGACTAGCAGCTCCAGGGCCTCCAGCTCCAGCAGCGCCACTCCGAAGGCCACAGCGCCGAGCGTACCACTCGCGCAACTGCTGTGGTGAGAGAGGCTCCCGCCGGCTAGACTGCTGGGGCGAGGCACCACTGGGACCTCCAGGACCCGTAACTCCAGCACCTCCAGTACCTCCAATAGACTCAGCACCCCCAGTCTCAGCAACCGCAGGCTCAGACCCTCAGGCTCAGCACCCCCAGACTCAGCAACCCCAGGCTCAGCACCCCCAGACTTGACACTCACGATATGCTTGACTTGGCAGGTTTACGACCAAGACTACGAGCTACCCAGCACCGACCATATGACCACGCGATGGTTGCGTGTTGACGACGAGCGACTACGGCAACTCTAATGAAGTCATTGCTGGGGTGGTGCTAGCTTAGGGAAGTCGTGGGTATGTTTCTTGGGAAATGCGTGGTTGTCTTGGGAGTTATGGGTGGTTCTCTGTGAGTCTCGCCATTTCTAGCAGTGCTGAGAGAAACGGCGTGCTTGGCATTGACTTCCCTGCTGAGTTGGGTTGGGAAGTTGACGAGGCGCGTTCGCTCACCCACACACCACTTTCGTGGGGTTGGGTTACACCGAAGCGCCACGCAACGTTTGTGCAACTGTCCCGTAGCCTATATCAATCTTGTTTGTTTGTCTTTGTATTCATAGTGTTATTACAATTGCTACTTGGTTTCTTCCTTCGTCAATTGGAGACAAGCTTTACCGAAACTCTACCGAGTTGCTGGCGCTACTATACAATCCTAGTGGAATCACTCTCTCGCTGTCGCTGCGCTCTCCATAGTATTCCTTCATGGTGCGGTGAGCGTGGAACGAACACGCATAGCTTTCCGTCGACGTTCGTTAGTATACTCGCCTTGGCCGTAGTGAAGGGCGCTCATTAATCTAAGTTGAACCTCTCTTAATTTCCCTCCAGTTACGCTCTCAGACCCAAGGATAGGGCGTTTGGTAATTCATTACCACTCGTCTGAGGACCCTTGTGAGGTGACCCCGAGACGAGGGATTTAAGGAAGGAACAGTTTATTTTAATTTGTGGCACCTTATAGAGACGTCGTAGAGGATGAGTACGGAGGAGGCGGACGTTGAGGCCGGCAATATTCGCGCATTAGAGAAGGATCTCGTAGCCCGTCATTTCCGTGGTGAGCTTAGTGATATCGAGTACGAGCTCATGCAGGAGGGATTACGCGCTCGTTGGCGTCGCGATCATCCCTCGCCACGTGTAGAGAATGTTGAGCAAGCTGCGGGAGGTACTAGTGCGTGGGATATGGCTGTCGATGGCGGAAATAGCGATGACGAGGAGCTTGATGGGTTGATGTCGCGTGGGGTCCTGCGAGGACCGACTCGGTTTAATACGGCTAGCGTCGGCGGTGTACAGGAGCGTGTTCATCGAGCGGCGGCGTCACGAGAGCTTGCGAATGTAGGACGACGGAGCGTTGCTGGAGGAGGGAATGCGGAGGAGTACGATAGTGAGGCTATGCCGGGTTACCCCGATTGGATCGATGACGAGGGACAAGGGAATAGCTCCCAACTATGGCTTCTTCAAATTCACTCGACAAGATCGTCGTACCTAGGCCATTAGAAGGACGTCACAACCTGTCGACGTGGGTAGAATCTATAGAGCCTCAGCTTGAGATTGCCCAGCTTAAGCGATTCATCGACGGTACCACACCTGCTCCCCCAGCGCATGCAGTTGCGCTTGTCACACAGTTTCGCGCAATGCAGTTACTGACGTTCACCACGATTTCCCGATGCTGCTCCCCCACCGTACAGATCGCCCTTAAGGCGTGTCGCATGAAGGTAGATGCCGGCTTTCAGGCGTGGCAGTTTATCATGCGCACGTACATGGCGAAGGACGACCTGTACATAGGTCAGTTAGAGCAGGCGCTCACAAACCTCGAGATGGGAGAACACGAGTCCGCCACGTCCTATTGCAACCGTGCGCAGCAGATCCTAGTGAACCTGAGGATGGCCGGCGTAGATTACTCGCAGGCGTCGTACATTACTCACGTCGTGAAGGGGTTGCCGCAGCAGTACAACCTCTTACGCAGGATGCTGAAGCTGCCGCAGGTGCGCGAGGAGCTGGACGAGGACACCCTCGCTAGCTACACCATCGAGGAGGAGTGTACGTTGGCGGCGGAGGGACAGAAGGACCAGTTTCTTCCCCAGGCTAACCAAGTGTTTACCAAGAAGGGTAAGCCCCAATTCCAACCGACTTCATCCCCTTCCCCTCCCACTACGGCACAGCAGCAACAGCCTAAGAATGTTGGTGGGGTTGGTGGGGGAGGGGAGAAGTAAAAAGGGGCTAAGGATGGCCAGTCCAAGGGGGGGAAAGGAGGGTTCAAGGAGAATTGCTACGTGTGTGGGCAGCCGGGGCATATTGCGAAGTACTGTCGGCAGCGGGCGGATAAGGAGGCAGACAAGGGTGGAGAGGGTTCTGGAGGCAGCAGCGCGGGTGGCAAGGGGGGTGATGGCTCTAAGGGGAGCGGGCAGTCATCATGTGCGATGGTGAAGCCCGTTGTAGAGCATCCTCCTCCCGTCATGCTGGAGCCTGAGGCCGGGGAGGGCTTACAGGCTGTTGCAGCTGCTGTGAAGGCGAACCCGAGCGTCGTGCTACTTGATAGCGGATGCTCCCACCATCTCATGGGAGATCGCTGTGCCTTTGTGGAGATGAGCAGCGGCGGCGGTATCAAACAGGTTATCGGCTTCAACGGCGCTCCTCAGAAGGTGCAGGGGCGAGGCACAGTCGCTCTCCTTGGAGACGGGGGCAGGCGTGTCTTGGTGCCAGACGTGCTGTACGTACCTGGAGTGCAGGCGAGTCTTCTTTCTGCTGGGCAGCTGCGTGATAGTGGCGTGCAGCTGCTGGATGCCGGGGACGTGACTCTGCTGCGCACGCCAGATGGGTCGCTCCTTGGTCGTGCGGAGTTCAAGGGACGTGTCCTCTGCACGAACTTCCAGCCATGCTCGACGCAGCAGCAGGAGGGTGAAACGGTGGCCCTGCGCACTTTGGCGACGGGCGTGCGATCTAAGGTGGACAAGTGGCATGCGCGCCTCGCACACGTCGGTGTTGACGCCATAGAGCGTACTGCGGTTCACGGGTCAGTGACGGGCTTGGAGTTGGAAAAGGGGGGCAAGTCAGGCATGCCTTGTGTCTCCTGTGTTGGGGGGAAGATCACTCGTCATACCTTTCCTTCCGTGGGTGAGGAGGAGGATGAGCTGCTTGGAGTGGTGCATGCTGACCTGTGTGGCCCTTTTCGTGAAGCAGCTAAGGACGGCAGCCGCTACTTCTTGGTGCTGAAGGATCGCAAGACGCGGTACGTCTGGGCCTACCCTTTGGCCAAGAAGAGCGATGCATTGGCGGCGTTCCAGAAGTGGCTCCCGATGGCAGAGCGGCAGTGTAAGACCATGGTGAAGGCGCTGCGCACTGATCGGGGTGGCGAGTTCCTGGGACACGATTTCACGCTCTTCCTCGACGAGAAGGGGATCATCCACGACCTCACGTGCCCGTACACGCCGGAGCAAAACGGGATGGCGGAGAGGGAGATGCGCAGCATTGTGGAGGCTGTGCGGACGATGTTGCTGCATATGGGTGTGCAGCATCACTGGTGGCACCTGGCGCTGGCGCAGGCCGTCTAGGTGCGCAACCGCGTGGAGCACGCCTCGCTGCCCTCTGGTGTGACGCCGTACGAGCTCGCCTTCCGACGCAAACCCGATGTCAGTATGGTGCGTGTTTGGGGCTGCATGGTGCAGTATATGGTGCCGCAGTCGCATCGCCGGGGGAAGCTGGCGCCTAAGGCTTGCTGGGGGTTGCACTTGGGGGTGTCAGCAGCGAGCAAGGGCTGGCACGTGCTGGACTTGGAGTCCAACCGCCTCATCACCACTGTGGAAGCAGTTTTCTATGAGACCATGTCCTTGGCAGGATGGAAGGCTTGGCATCAGCAGGAGCATGGGGGGCGTCCGATGCCCTATGAGCCCCTTCCTTCACTCTTCCCAGGCACTCTTGAGGAGGAGGTGGAGGAGGAGGAAGTGGTCGCACCTCCTGCTATGCCCTATGTCCCTACCTCAGTCCCCACCCCACCTCCTCCTACAGTGTACCCTCGTGTGGTTCCTCCTACCGCGCCTCCTCCATCCTCACCCCCCTTGGCTACCCCTCCTCCTCCTGTTATTCCCTCTCCTCTTCCACCCTCCATCCCTCTTGCACCTGCCCCGCCCTCCTCTTCGTCTTCCACGGCGCCTCCCGTTGGTGAGGGGGGGACAGTGGTGTCGCCGTCTGTGATAATCACCGACGGGCAACGCCTTGTGACTGAGCAGCTGCAGGACGAGAGCAGCATGGATGGAGTGCAGCAGAGTGGGGGGCAGGAGACAGGGGAGCAGCAGACATGGGAGCAGCAGACATGGGAGCAGCAGATTGGGGAGCAGCAGATAGGGGAGGAGCAGACTGGGGAGCAGCAGACAGGGGAGCCGCAGACAGGGGAGCAGGAGATGTGGGGAATTAGAGGTGGTGGTCGTGTGTTGGTTTCTGGGACGATCACTGCACCACCGCTACGTCGCTCCACTCGCATCACTCGTGGTGTCCCGCCAGTTAAGTATGCTTGGGCAGTAGTGATTGAGCCGGCGGGTTTGGATGACGATGAGGAGGACGAGGAGTGGACGGACCTGGACCCAGATGTGGTGGCCGACCCTGAGAGGCAGTGGGATATAGCTAAGATGATAGTGAAGGAGGCCTTGGGCTGCTGGAAGGGCGACAAGGTGAAGGAGGCGATGGATGAGGAGATGCGGAGCTTGATTGAGCAGGGGACGTGGGAGTTGGTTCCGCGTCCGCCAGGGGTGAATGTGATGAAGAACCGCTGGATTTTGAACACCAAGTTCCGACCTGATGGGATAGTGGAGCGTGAGAAGGCGAGGCTGGTGGTGAAGGGGTTCATGCAGGTGGCAGGGGTGGACTATGAGGAGACGTACGCCCCTGTGGGAAGCTATGTGACGGCGCGTGTGCTTCTGGCGATTGCAGCTGCACTCGATTTGGACCTGATGCAGCTGGATGTGAAGAACGCGTTCCTCCATGGCGTGCTAGACCGAGACCTTTACATGGAGCAGCCGAGCTACTACGAGGATGGGACTCCTCGTGTCTGTAAGTTGGTGAAGAGTCTGTATGGGCTCAAGCAGAGCCCGATGCTATGGTATGAGGCCTTGGATGGGGTGCTGCTTGGGGCTGGATGGAAGAAGAGCCAGGTGGATGAGGCTCTGTACTTCAAGAATGATGCTGAGGGGGAGATGTGCTGGCTGCTGGTGTATGTGGATGATTTGCTTGCTGCCAGCCGCAGTCAGCGCATGCTAGGGGAGCTGCGTGACCTGCTGCAGAGTGCGTTTCAGCTGCGGGAGATTAGCCCTGTGGAGAAGTATCTGGGGTTGCAGTTGATTCGGGACAGGCCTACGAGGAGGCTGTGGCTGCACCAGGGGGCCTATGTGGACAAGGTCCATAGGCGCTTCTTTGACGGGGAGCAGCCGCTGCGAGTGCCTCGCAACCCTCGTTCCTCTGACCCTTTCAGTTTGCAGACCTTCGAGGATGTGGGATGACAGTCTCGCCAGGAGGAGGAGTACAGGCAGAAGGTGGGATCCTTGCAGTTCGCAGCCTGTACCACCCGTCCCGACATCTCGTTCGCCTGCAGCAAGCTGGGGTCGGGCCAGACTGTGCGGAGTGATCAGCACTGGAAGGAGTTGGACCGGTGCTTGACGTACTTGGTGGGGAGCAGGGATGTGGCGCTGGAGTTTGGTGGTGGGCCGGAGTCCTTGGAGCTGGTGGGCTACGCCGATGCTGATGATGCGGGGGACAAGCAGAACAAGACCAGCACTGGTGGCTATGTCTTCGTGCTCGGGGGTGCTGCTGTCTCTTGGGCGAGCCACAGGATTCGTTGCGCCACCCTCTCCTCCACTGAGTCTGAGTACGTTGCTGCTGTAGAGGCTGGGAAGGAGGCGCGCAGGCTGCGCTTCCTGCTGGCAGAGTTTCAACTGCTAAGGAGTGAGGAGCCCACTACCCTCTTTGTGGACAACTCCTCCGCCATTTCAGTGGCAGGTGGCATGGGGCTCAAGGGGAGCCTCAAGCACATGGAGCGTCGCCACATGTAGCTGCAGCACATGGTTAAGCGCAGGAAGCTGCAGCTGCAGTACATCCCTACGAGCGAGCAGCCTGCTGACTACCTTACAAAGGCGTTGCATTTCCCCGCCTTCAGCCGTTGCTTCGAGGCTGTGGGGCAGATGAGCCTCTCGAGCGAGGAGAGTGAGACCTAGACACTCCATGATGAATGGTGCCATGGCCTATCCATGGCTGGTGCGGTGTGTGTTTGCACTTTGAGAGTGCTTAGTTTGAGTGTGTGTCCCTTTGTTTTGGTGTGTATGTGTGTATGCATGCCCTCTGATTATAAAGGGCCTTGCTGTAGTATGGCAGGGGACTGTTAGAGGGCCCTACGACAGCAAGGGCCCTCACGATATGCTTGACTTGGCAGGTTTACGACCAAGACTACGAGCTACCCAGCACCGACCCTATGACCACGCGATGGTTGCGTGTTGACGACGAGCGACTACGGCAACTCTAATGAAGTCATTGCTGGGGTGGTGCTAGCTTAGGGAAGTCGTGGGTATGTTTCTTGGGAAATGCGTGGTTGTCTTGGGAGTTATGGGTGGTTCTCTGTGAGTCTCGCCATTTCTAGCAGTGCTGAGAGAAACGGCGTGCTTGGCATTGACTTCCCTGCTGAGTTGGGTTGGGAAGTTGACGAGGCGCGTTCGCTCACCCACACACCACTTTCGTGGGGTTGGGTTACACCGAAGCGCCACGCAACGTTTGTGCAACTCTCCCGTAGCCTATATCAATCTTGTTTGTTTGTATTTGTATTCATAGTGTTATTACAATTGCTACTTGGTTTCTTCCTTAGTCAATTGGAGACAAGCTTTACCGAAACTCTACCGAGTTGCTGGCGCTACTATACAATTCTAGTGGAATCACTCTCTCGCTGTCGCTACGCTCTCCATAGTATTCCTTCAAAGCATGTCCAACTTATGCAAAGCAAGTCCAGCTCACGAAAAGCAAATGCCTTAGACATGGGCCTGCTAGGGTGGCAATAACAACATGGGAAAAACAAGCAGCGAAAAAACAGAGAATTTCAGGGGACGACGTTGCAAAGTGACGCAGCAACGGGAGAGCGAGGCCGATTGTGACGGGGAATGCGACGAGTGCGCGACATGCGGAAAAACATTTCGCTATTTTACGAAATTATTACGCATCCAAGCTAGAACATAACCTATGCGCCTAGGCATAAAATGTATATGTTCTCAGCTATTCTATGCTAGGCTGAAAATTAGAGTCTTCAGGAGTAGAAACTAGCAGGCTCAATCACCCAGGCACAACTTGAACCTGAAGCTGGGTCCAGCGCAGGCCTCTCTTTTCGTTTTGAGGCACTCTTCCATGGCGGGTGGGAAAATCCGGGTACTGGCAGGGTTTTCTCTATAAAAATATTATTTGTGGCAGGGTCACATTTTCAGCAACCCTGCCTTTGCTCCGTATCCTGTAGTGGCCCAGCTAGTTAGCTGGTTCACTTCCGAAAGATGAGGTAACGGGATCAAATCCCCCCTGCGGCGTATTCCGCCAGCCCCCACTAAAGGGGCTAGACAGGTGCTCATCTCGGAGTGGATAGAACAACCTCGTTACCCAGCGAGGCGTGTAAACAAATGGGGAGGCGGGTTACGACCGACAGCCGGGGTAATACCAAAGGGGGTTCCCCCTAAAACCTTTACCTTTACCTGCCTCTGCTCCGCAAGCATTGCGTGCTGCTTCACTTAGCCGAATTTCAGTAGGACGAGGGTGGTGGAGGGTTCGGCGTGCGTTCGTAACTTCGGACAATTTTCGGAGAGATAAAGGGAGTTCGACAAGTTCTCTCTACTTAGACGAATTTCAGTCCGATCATGGGAGTTCGGAATTCTCGACGAGTTTTAACTTCAACGAATTTCAGAGAGAGGAGTGGAGTAGAGAATCTCCGCTCAACTTTATACTTCAACAGATTTCACGGAAGAGAATTGTGGAGAGATCTCGGCTCGATTCTATACTTAGACGAATTTCAGACAGAAGAAGGGAGTAGTGAGTGATCCGCTCAACTTTATACAGACGGAATTCTCGAAGTGGGGTAGAGATATCTCGGCTCAATTTTGTACTTAGACAAATTTCAGTCAGAAGTGGGACAGAGAGATCTCGGCTCAAACTTGTACTTAGACGACAGGGTAGTGCGGAAATATTGGCCGGGTTCTTTGTAAGAGAACCCTTTCATGGCCGAGTTACATAAGTCCAAACCCGGACTCAGCAGCGTAAAAAAACAGCCCACCCGGATAGTGGCCGGGTGGGAATCGGACGGGACCCAGTTTTGGCAGGGTCGGTACAACAAATCACCCTGATTGGCAGGGCAATCAGGGTAAAACACCCATGCAAAGGAGAGCCCTGGTCCAGCGACCGAAACCATCATCGTGCAACAGTCGTGCAGGTCTACGAATGCGACTATTTGTACAAGTGGCAAAATATGTTTTGGCGGGAGCCAATCACGTAAGGTCGACTGCTTGGACGGGTTGTTTGAAACAGTGTTCTCGCTCGCTTCAACTGGCTTTCGAAAAAAAACTAAATTTCAAGTTGGGATGGGGTTCACGATTTTGCATTCTGGTTTTAAACGACCTGCCGACACCAGGGAAATTTGCCGAGAAGAAAGGAGAATCTGCGAAAAAAGACCCTGCACTGTCCGGGAAACTCCAGTCGAACACCCTCGAAAGTAAGAATTCGTTAAAGATGCTTTAATTAAGAATATTACTTATCGTGGTTTTCAAGCCTTTAGAATTAGTATCGGTACTAGAAACGTTGGTGAACCAACCCCGGAGCGTTGAAAAGGAGTTAATATTCTCTCCCAGCAGCACGGTGGTTAAGGCGTGTAACCATTTTGATAAGTTATTTTTTTGCGTTTTTCGGACTGTCCGTATATTTTGAAACGGACGGTCCTAACATCGAGAGCAGGACAGGCCGTTTTGACGGTTCGGAACCTTGCCACCGTCCGGAAAGAAACATGACACTTTTTCCCGGTGCTCCACATTCGCGACTACTGTAGCGTTGTGTGGTGCACAGTACCTTTGTAACCCAATACACAATGTCTTGCAATTTTCGCCCACCTACAGCGCGACTCGATTTCAATCATTGAAACCACCAGAAACCCTTCAATCATTTGAAATCAGAGCTAATTGAATACGAGTCGCATGTTGTGCAAATTTGGCGATGCGACTCGACTACTTTTGCAAAATGGAATTCGCACGCCAAACCCTGCACAGAACTGGCGGAACGTCCGTTTGGGTTTTGGACTATCCACGGTTCATATTTCAAATCGTTGAAATTGAGAAAAAGTGTCATGACGATTCGAAATATTGGCGACGTCGTGTCAAACTTATATGCTGCTTATTGTGTAGGCTATAGTGGGGTAGCCCATATGGGGTACAACCCAATTAGGGTTTCCTACTTGTACCCACCTGCTTTCTAGTTCATTCATTCTCGTTCATTCTGCTGACATGGTATCAGAGCAGGTCCTAGCCTAGGACCGTTTTTTTAGGGCCCACCGAGTAGCGCTACCCCACCCGTCGCGCCGCCCTGCCCTGCCCTGCACTGCGTCGCGCTGCCTGCGCACGCCCTGCCCTGCCCGCGCGCCGCCCGCCGCAGCGCGCTCTGCTTTGCCCGCGCGCCGCCCGCTGCAGCGCGCCCTGCTTGCCCGCGCGCCGTCGCGCCGCCTCGCCCGCGCGCCCTGCTGACCCGCGCGCCGCCTGCCGCAGCGCGCCCTGCCCTGCCCGCGCGCCGCGCCGCCGCGTCGCCCTGCCCGCGCGCCGCGCCGCCGCGTCGCCCTACTCGCGCGCCGCCCGCCGTCGTGCGCCCTGCCTTGCCCGCGCGCCGCCCGCCGCAGCGCGCCCTGCCCTGCCCGCGCGCCGCCCGCCGCCGAGCGCCCTGCCCTGCCCGCGCGCCGCCCGCCGCCGAGCGCCCTGCCCTGCCCGCGCGCCGCGCCGCCGCGCGCCCTGCCCTGCCCGCGCGCCGCGCCGCCGCGCGCCCTGCCCTGCCCGCGCGCCGCGCCGCCGCGCGCCCTGCCCTGCCCGCGCGCCGCGCCGCCGTGTGCCTTGCCCTACCCGCGCGCCGCGCCGCCGCGCCGACCTGCCTTGCCCGCGCGCCGCGCCGCCGCGCGCCCTGCCCTGCCGCGCGCCGCTCGCTGTTGCGTCGCCCTGCGCCGCCCTGCCTTGCCTTGCCTGCGCGCTGCCCTGCTGCTAGCGCGATCGCCTGCCTAGCCCTGCCTGCGTGCTGCTCTGCTGCTAGCGCGCCTGACCGCTCTGCCAGCTATGGCCACGCTCAGTGTCCTCACGTTCGATCCGGAGGGCCGCCCGATAGAGTTCGATGCGTGGCTCGACGACTTACAGCTGTTCTTACTGAGCGATTCCAAGGACGGAGTTTCACTGTTTGACCTCACGTATGGCGCCTCTCTCGCCCCTGCTGCCACAGCTGACAGTACGACTCGCTCACAGTGGCTTACTCGTGACGCTGCTGCTCGCCTAGCCGTTCGCAACCACTTGCCGTTAGCCGAACGCGCTCACTTCGGACAGCGTAAGACTGCGAAAGCACTGTACGACGCTGTAGTCGCTCGTTACTCCTTCCCTGCCACTGCTGCTCTAGGCCGCCTTCTCCTGCCCTACCTGTTCCCAGAGCTGTCCACCTTTGCCACAGTAGCCGACCTCGTCACTCACCTTCGCACTAGTGACACTCGCTACCGCGCTGCGCTTCCCGCCGAGTTTCTCACCAAGAACCCTCCTCCCATGTACATCACTCTCTACTTCATAGTCACCCGCCTCCCTGACTCTCTTAGCGCTGTCAGGGACCTCCTTCTAGCCCTTGACCCCATCGACCTCACTGTCGACCTGCTCGAGAAGCACCTCCTATCAGGTGAGACTAGCATAGTCGCTGTAGGCGCTTCTCGTGGCACTCCTCGCACTCCCTTCTTTGAGGGGTGTTCGCCCTCCCCCCTGGTCCCCTCCGTCGCCTCTGCTGCAGCTGTTGACTACCTTCGTGCTGAGGAGGTAGGAGCTGCGTCTGCCTCTAGTGGGAGGCGCCGCAGCGGCAGGGGCAGGGGAGGCAGGGGCGGTGGGGGTGGCAGTGGGAGTGGAGGCGGCGGCAGTGGTGGCGGCCGGGGTGGTACCAGCCAGAGGGGAGGCCTTGGTTGTGGTCAGAGGCAGCAGCACCAGCGTCAGCCCCTTTCGTCTCAGGAGCTACGTGAGTGGTTTTGCTCAGCGTGGGGCGGCTGGGGGTGGTGGTCGCTGCCCGAATGTCATTCGCACAGGTGACCGCTCTGGTCAGACATGCGGGCAGCCTCACACACAGCACCGCTGCTTCTCCCGTCTTACCGACGCCTTTCGCGCAGAGTTTCCCGACGCGACTGAGCTCCCCCACTGGGCAGAGCTGCTTAGGCAGGGTGTGGATATCTTTGCTCTTGACTATGATGCTTTCCTCTCTGCCATGTATGCATTGACTGTTAGTGCTGAGGGTGACTGTTACCTGTGTATGCCGCCCGACCGAGGTATAGAGGTCGCTGCTCTAGGTGCTGGTGAGTCTGCTGCTCTAGGTGCTAGTGAGTCTGCTCTCTCTGGTACTGCGCCTGCTGAGGCTTGCACACCTTCACGCTTGACTCAGGTGCTTCCCGCTGTTTCTTTCGCGACAGTACCGCACTCACACCGCTCCCTGCACCTGTTGCTGTCTCTCTGGCTGACCCCTCTGGGGGCCCAGTCCTTGCACGTTCCTCCACTGTTCTCCCGTGTCCGGCGGTTCCGTCTGGCTCACTGTCAGGTCTTCACCTCCCCTCGTTCTCTACGAACTTGGTGAGCAACGCCGTCCTTCAGGATGCATGGGTTGACACCTTTACTCCAGGAGGACAGCGTGTGGCGATCTGTACGTGCTCCCGGACTGGCCGGCACCTGGCCACGTTCACCCGTGCGCCTGGCTGGAGTCTGTACACACTGACTACTGTGTCTCCTCATGTAGCTGCGTCTGCGTCTGCGTCAGGTCAGCTAGCGCCCCCCTGCTCGTGTCGAGCTTTGTCGCACCAGACCCTCCTTTGGCACCACCGTCTTGGCCACCCCTCAGTGCAGCGCCTCCGTGGCATGCACTCTCGTCTCCTTGTCTCTGGTCTTCCCAGGACTCTGCCTCCCCTCCCACCCTCGCCTGCCCCTAACTGCCTTCCCTGTGTCGAGGGGCGGCAGCGCACCGCTCCTCACTCCTCCTCGTTTCCCCCGACGACTGCTCCCCTGCAGACTCTCCACATGGACGTGTGGGGCCCAGCCCGCGTCCGTGGACAGGGCCGCGAGCGCTACTTTTTGCTGGTTGTTGACGACTACACGCGTTACACCACGGTCTTCCCCTTGCACAGCAAGGGGGAGGTCCCTGATGTTCTGGTCCCTTGGATCCGTGCTGTCCATCTCCAGCTCCGCGAGCGGTTCGAGACGGACCTTCCAGTCCTGCTTCTGCACTCTAACAGAGGTGGTGAGTTTGCCTCCGACCTTCTGCGGGACTTTTGTCGTGGGGAGGGCATTCGCCAGACGTTCACGCTTCCGGCCTCTCCGCAGCAGAATGGGGTTGCTGAGCGCCGCATTGGCTTAGTCATGGAGGTCGCTCGTACCTCCATGATCCATGCGGCTGCCCCCCATTTTCTGTGGCCGTTTGCGGTCCGATACGCTGCGCATCAGCTCAACCTCTGGCCCCGTGTCTCCTTACCGGAGACCTCGCCGACACTGTGTTGGACGGGAGAGGTTGGCGATGCGTCGGTGTTCCGGGTCTGGGGATCTCGTGCCTTTGTCCGCGATACGTCCGCGGACAAGCTCTCCGCCCGCGCCATTCCCTGCGTCTTCCTTGGTTCTCCCCCTGACGCGTTTGGCTAGCAGTTTTACCACCCCACCTCGCGCCGTGTCCTGCCCTCTCAGGACGTCACGTTCGACGAGTCGGTTCCCTTTTACCGTCTCTTCCCCTACCGCACTGCCCCGCTCTCCCCCCGCCGCTCTTCCTTGCACCAGGTCCTCCTCCGGTAGACCCCCTCCCCCCTCAGGGTCCTGCTCCCTCAGGTGTGTCTCAGGTAAACCCTGTCGAGCCTGTCGAGGTCGCTGTCGACTCTGGTGCTGCTGGGGGTGGTGCTGCTGGGGGTGCTGAGCCTGCGCGTGCGGAGCCTGGGGGTGCTGAGCCTGAGCGTGCGGAGCCTGGGGGTGCTGAGCCTGAGCGTGCGGAGCCTGGGGGTGCTGAGCCTGAGGTTGCTGAGTCTGGGGGTGCTGAGCCTGGGGGTGCTGAGCCTGGGGGTGCTGAGACTGGGGGTGCTGAGCCTGGGGGTGCTGAGTCTGCTGGAGGTCCTACAGGTGCCTCGTCATGGTGGGAGCCTCTCTCTCCACCGCAGCTGCGCGAGTGGTTTGCTCGGCGCTGGAGCCTTCGGAGTGGCGCTGCTGGATCTTGGGGGTCTGCCGCTGGAGGCCCTGGAGCTGGAGGTACTGGAGCTACTGGAGCTGGAGGTACTGGAGCTGCTGGAGCTGGAGGTGCTGCCGGCAGTGGAGCTGGAGATGCTGGAGTTGCTGGAGCCACTGGTCCCGAAGGTGCTCGTACTGGAGGTACTGGAGCTACTGAAGCTGGTGGTACTGCGGGCGTGGGAGCCGGAGGTGCTGGAGCTGCTGGTCCTGGAGGTGCTGGAGGTGCTAGAGCCGCTGGTCCCGGAGGTGCTCGTACTGGAGGTACTGGAGCTGCTGGAGCTGGTGGTGCTGCAGGAGTTGGAGCAGGAGGTACTGGAGCTGCTGGAGCTGGAGGTGCTGCTGGAGCTGGAGCTGCTGGAGGTGCTGGAGCTGGTGGTACTGCAGACTTTGGAGCTGGAGACCCTGGAGCTGGGGGTACTGGTGCTGTCGGTGCTGGTTCTGGAGGCGCTGCGCGGCCGCGGCCGTACTTCGTTCCACTGCTTCAGCAGGTTCTTGGTCTCCCGCCTTCTACTGGCCCTAATCCTCCCTTACTGTGTCCACCGCCTGACCAGTCGCAGTCGCAGTTACAGCCAGCCTCCCCACTGCTTTGTCCTTCTCCTTACACTAGGCCGACCGGAGGTCTTGCGGAGCGTCGTGAGCCTGAGTCTCGTCCTGCGTCGCCTGTTCGCGCTGTTCGCACTGGTCGTCGTGTTCCACGTCCGCGTCCTCCTCCTGTCCCAGGCACACACCAGATGGCACTTCGTCCTTCCTCTGTTTCACAGCGTGTCCCTCTGCCGTCTCCTCCTGCGTCCTCTCTTCCTGACGTTGCTGACCCGCCGTCAGACCTTGCTCGTGCTGCTAGTCCTACTGTCACACGTCTTCTAGCCACTGTTGTCACTGACCCTTCGTTTGAGTCCACTGCTGCGTCTGCCCTAGTTGCTGAGCTGGTTGACTTTGCTGCCGCCTGTCGCCTTGACTACGCTGCTAGTCTTGTTGCTGAGTCTGAGTCTGTCTGTCCTCCGTCCGTCGGGGGTGAGTGTGCTCTTGGCACGGACGTCCTTGAGGACAGGCAGGAGGACTTTGAGTGTTTTGCAGCTGCTTTACCTCATCTCGTGTCCATGCTGATTGCACCTGAGGGAGACCCGGATGCACCAAACATCCTGACCCCGCGCTCTTACGCAGAGGCGATTGAGGGTCCCTTCTCCTCTCAGTGGCAGACAGCCATGGACGCAGAGATGGCTTCCTGGAAGTCCACAGGCACCTACGTCGACGAGGTTCCCCCACCTGGGGCGAACATCGTCAGTGGCATGTGGATTTTCAGGGTGAAGCGGCCGCCGGGTTCTCCGCATGTCTTCAAGGCGCGTTACGTTGCTCGAGGCTTCAGTCAGCGACAGGGAGTTGACTTCTTCCAGAACTTCTCCCCTACCCCGAAGATGACCACTCTTCGGGTGCTGCTGCACGTTGCCGCACAGCGTGACTACGAGCTTCACTCTCTTGACTTTAGCACAGCCTTCCTACAGGGCAGCCTGCACGAGGAGATCTGGCTGCGCCGCCCACCTGGTTTCACTCGGTCGTTTCCTGCAGGTACCCAGTGGAGCCTCCGGCGGCCAGTCTACGGTCTCCGCCAGGCGCCTCGCGAGTGGCACGACACACTGAGGACGACTCTTGCGGCTCTTGGGTTTGCTCCTTCTACTGCTGACCCGTCGCTGTTTCTACGCACCGACACTTCTCTGCCGCCGTTCTACATCCTCGTGTATGTCGACGACTTGGTCTTTGCGACTGCTGACACTGCTGGACTGGCCTTTGTGAAGTCGGAGCTGCAGAAGAGACACACGTGCACAGACCTGGGTGAGCTGCGCAGCTATTTTGGCTTGCAGATCACCGGGGACAGAGCACAGCGCACCATTACATTGACTCAGTCACACATGGTGCAGCAGGTCCTTCAGCGCTTCCGCTTCACGTACTCCTCGCCACAGTCCACTCCTCTGCCTACCGGTCACTCGCTCTCAGCTCTGCCTTCGGATGAGTCCGTAGAGCCGAGTGGCCCGTATCCAGAGCTTAAGGACTACCTCATGTACTTGACGACCTGCACTCGACCTGACCTTGCTTACCCTCTTAGCATCCTGGCTCGCTACGTTGCGCCCGGGAGACACCGGCCAGAGCACTGGGAGGCCGCTAAGAGGGTGATGCGCTACTTGTGCAGTACGTCGGGCATGGGGCTCGTGCTTGGAGGACGGGCTTGAGTTGTCCTCACTGGTCACGCAGACGCTTCGTGGGTTGACGACTTGGCTACGCAGCGGTCGTCACAGGGTAACTCCTTCAGCCTTGGTTCCGGCTCTGTTTCTTGGCGGTCTATCCGCTCGTCTTCTGTTCTCAGTTCCAGTTGTGAGGCTGAGATCTACGCAGGGGCCATGGCCGCACAGGAGTTACGCTGGCTCACCTACCTGCTGACCGACTTGGGCGAGCCGCCTCGTTCTCCTCCAGTTCTGTACGTCGACAACAAGGCCATGATTGCCTTGTGTCAGGAGCACAGGCTGGAGCACAGAACGAAGCACAATCGCTTTGCGCTACTTCCTTGCTCGAGAGTTGCAGCAGCGTGGTCAGCTTCATCTTGCTTACGTGGCCTCTCGGGCCAACACTGCTGATATTTTCACCAAGGCACTTCAGCCTTGTGATCATCAGCGTTTCTGTAATGTTCTAGGCCTTGTGCCTACTTGGCCTCACTTGCTTACTTCTTGACTTTGCTTGTACTGTGATCTATATACTTATACCTGCATGCTTACACTTGCTAGGTTGTGATCACTGTACTGCTTGTTCTCCTTTATATAACTCTGCATGTGAACTGGCCTTGTGGCCATTTGCTTGTGCTCAGAATGCGTGGTGATTTCGTGATCCACCCTGAGCTTGCTTTGATTTTTCTTGACCGGTCTTGTGACCTCTTGTTCTCCCCCACTTTGCCTATGGGGGTGTGTCAAACTTATATGCTGCTTATTGTGTAGGCTATAGTGCGGTAGCCCATATGGGGTACAACCCAATTAGGGTTTCCTACTTGTACCCACCTGCTTTCTAGTTCATTCATTCTCGTTAATTCTGCTGACACGTCGCACATGGTTTCACGAACATCACGATGACTTAACGCGATTTTGGAAACCCTTCGTGAGGCCTGACGGTCCGAAGTTCGGACCGTCCGGGGCAAAATGTTTACACGCCCTAGGGCTCCCCGTTCCCCACAGGTGAAGCCGACACAGCTGCAAAGGCTTAGGGGAAGGTTCCAGGCTCAAGAGAAGCTGTAACGGCCCCCGAAAAATCCTACCCCCCAAGTGAATTTGGAAGTAGAATCTGCAGCTTCAGGTATAGTAAAAAGGGATAATGATGTATCATATGACCCTGTAAATGAGACTATCTTTGGCTACTCGGAACGGCAGCAGCCACTACTCCTCGAGGTGCTCTGCAAAGTACGAGCCTCCAGGCAATGGTGGAGAGTGGAGCGTCCCACTCGGTGTGTGACCGGGGGACGCTCAAGAAAATTGGGGAGTCCTCAGAGGAGACCCAGTTCACGGCAACAATGGTGGACGGCAACAAGCTACCCATCCACGGCAAGTCAACACTGCAGCTACAGATAGGTGCGCTGAGGTGGAAGCCGATGCTACCGGTTACGAACATCTAGGGATAGGAGCAAACGGGGAACGCGAGTAACACGGGTTACCTTGCACTAGTAATGGCAGCAGAGGAGGAGAAGCCAAACTCGGAGTTACCATCAGCAGTACAAAAGGTGTTAGAGGAGTACAAGGATATCATGCCGGACGATCTGCCTGTAGGAGTGCCTCCAGCGCGAACCCACGAACACAAGATCGTGGAAGAGCCAGGTGGGAAACCAGTCTCCCGTGCACCATACCGCCTCAGCCCAGCCGAACTAGCAAACATGAAAAAACAGATAGAGTACCTGCTGGACCAGAAATTGATCCGACCATCCACATCACATTACGGCGCACCAGTTCTCTTCACTCCAAAGCTGGACGGTGGTTTACGGATGTGCATCGACCACCGGGCACTGAACAAAAAACAGTTTAAAACAAATTGCCCATACCACGCATCGTTCGACGCTTCTCGAATCTGGACCTATGGTCGGGTTACTGGTTGATTAAAATGGCAGACATCTCGATCCACAAGACGGCGTTCCGTACCAGATACGGCTCCTACGAATATTCAGTGACGTCGCTCGGACTCTGCAACGCACCAGCAATATTTCAGGCGGAGATCAATCATATCCTACGGCCCCTGATAGACGAGTGCGTGGTGGTGTACCTGGACGACATCCTGATCTACAAAAAATATATGACGGAGCACGTGGAGCATTTGCGGAAAGTCTTCGAGATCATGCGGAAACCAGTTCTACGTGAAGCTGTCAAAAAACAACCTTTCCCTGACAAAGCTGCAGGTTCCTAGGGCACATGGTGAGTGCCGAGAGCGTACACGTGGATCTGCGGAAAATCGAAGCCGTCAAGAAGTGGAAGGTTCCTGAGAACGTCAAGGAGTTGCAGCAGTTCTCTGGTTTGCCAACTACTACAACATGTTCGTGCCACAGAACGCAAAGATAGCAGTGCCACTAACAAAGTTACTGAAAAAGGATGCGCCATATAAATGGGATACTCCTCAACAGCACGGCATGGAGCAGCTTTAGACAGCTCTGACCACTGCCCCAGTACTCATCCTACCGGATCTAGAGAAAGACAACGTGGTGGAAGCAGCATTAGTGACCAGGCAGTTGGAGCAGTACTGATACAGGATCATGGACGCGGTTTGCAACCCATTGCTGACCTCAGTAAGAAGCTACACGGAGCAAGACTGAGCTACCCAATCCATGACAAGGAATCCTTATAGATAGTTACAGCCTTCAAAGCGTGGAGGTGTTACATGGAAGGAGTCAAGACCACAGTATACACTGACCACTGCAGTCTCAAATACCTCAAGTCGCAGCCTACGCTCTCACGTCAACATGTGCGGTGGATGGACTTCCTCGAGACACACTTCCACTACGACATTGTCTACAAGCCAGGGTTACGCAACAAGGCAGACGCACTCAGCCGACCCGGGCATGTAGCAGGGATCCAGCTCGATGAGATGAACCCTCTGCAAAAGGGCCTATTCCAACATGGGTACTCCGTGGATGCAAAAATTGCTATAGGAGAGAAGCATAAACTGTTATAGTGGGAGAAGGACTTAGCAGTAAGGAAAGGTTTTAAAAATACTAGGGTACCGAACTATGCCCCGCTCCGACAGATCCTACTTGAGGAGTTCCACGATGTGGCATATGCAGGAACAGCGAAGTATAACTTCTGGCCCCGGATGGCAGCAGACGCACAGCAGTTCGTCACCTCGTGCGACACGTGCCAGCGGATGAAGAGTCGCAAGCATAAAAAAATAGGGTTACTTGAGCCTCTACCCGTGCCGGAGCAGTCATGGCAAGTTAATACTCTTGATTTCATTGATGAACTACCATCGACTACACGAGGGCATGATCCTATACGCATAGTGACCGACAAGTTCTCTAAAATGGGAACACTTCATCCCGACCAACGCCATGGCTACAGTTGAAGCAACTGCTCGCTTTTTTCTTATACCGCATCGTCACCATCCACGGCATCCCCGCTACACTCATATGAGACAGAGACACTCATCCAAGTTCAGGAGGGAACTCATGGGTTTGTTGGGGACAAAGCTTGCGATGTCTTTGGCATACGACCCCCAGACAGACGGACAGACGAAGCGACTCAATCAGGTGGTTGAACAGTTGCTGCGTACAGAATGCACAGCCGATATCAGCCAATGTGATCTACGGTTACCGACGCTTGAGTTTGCTAACAACCACGCATCTCATGTGGCTACAGGGAAGTCTTCCTTTTTCCTGTGCTACGGGCGTGAACCAATCACATCACAGCAGCCAAACACACCGGCACACGTCCAAGCCGCACATGACTTCGTCACCATCATGCAGCAGCTATGGGAGAAGACTCAGCAATGTCTCACCACGATGCAGAACTCCCAAAAGCAATATGCAGATCGGCAGCGATGAGATCACTCGGTAGCAATCCGAGATCAGGTGCTTCTCGACACACGCAACTTGGACTTGTCTCATCTAGCGTCCAAACTCCGGCCTCGCTTCGGTGGTCCCTTCCGTGTTGAGACCATGGTGACACTAGTAACATTCCACTTGCTCTTACCGTCCACGTGGAAGCTTCACAATGCTTTCCATGTTCAGCTACTAAAGCCCTACAAGGACCCCAACCAATAGTTCCAGGTATGACAGCTACCGCCACCACCACTTGTTCTCGTACAGGATGAACCAGAGTACGAGATGGAACGTGTCCTTGCTCATCGACACGCGGCAACACGCTCGAGTTCCTGACGCACTAGAAGGGATATGACCCATCGGAGGACAATTGGGTTACAGAAGTTGATATGGGCAACGAATGCCGTGCTCTCAATGATTATCTTGTCAAGCAAGGTGTTTCTCACGCCACCCAGCTTTGAGGGGGGGACGTGTGAGAGTACAGTGGCTACGCTTACCCATATTTACTTTATCTTGCCTTTTTCTGTTTTCTTATGCTTCTTGTCTTAGAATCGTTGCTCTACTATATTTATTATAGTCACAGCACCAATTTGGGTTACGTGCACCGAATTTTGTGGAATTTTGGTTATTGTCGCGTGACTTTGTGTGCGCTTGATTTCGGCCAGATTGCTTCTACCGAATTCGCGAAGGTTCCGTTCCCGACGGTTTCCGATGCACGGAACATTCGCGTAACACCTGGGTTACCTACCTTATATCGTGCCTATATATAGCCACGTAGTTGAACCCATGATTCATTATATATATTCTGAACTCGATCCTTAGATCCTCACACTCTGACCCTATCACTGACCACCATGGCTCGCCTGTTTGTCTCACGTGTTCTCGCCTCTCTTGTCACGGACCCTGCTACCTCTGCGTCGTCTGTTTCGGCTCTTGTTGACACTGTCTCTGACTTTGCCGCCACCCACCGCCTTTACTACGCCACCCGTGTGGTGGTTGCTCGTCCTCTGTCCGCCGTGGGTGAGTCTGCCCTTGGTTGTGACGTCCTAGAGGACAGGCAGTTTGAGCTGGAGTTCTTGGCAGCCGCCTCTCCCCCTCACTGTGTCATGACGCTAGCCCCTGAGGGAGACCCCAACGCCCTTGACATTTCGACTCGCGCACGTACCGTAAGGCAGTGTCAGAGCAGTGGGCCTCTCAGAGGATAGCGGCCATGGACTCAGAGGTGGCGTCTTGGAGATCCACAAGCACTTACGTTGACGCAGTTCCCCCTCCCGGGGCAAACGTAGTCGATGGCATGTGGATATTCAAGGTGAAGCGGCCGCCTGGATCGCCGCATGTCTTCAAGGCGTGGTACACGGCTGGAGGTTTCAGTCAGCGTGAGGGAGTAGACTTCTTCCATACCTTCTCCCCGACCCCGAAGATGACCACTCTTTGGGTGTTACTTCAAGTTGCAACACAGCGAGACTACGAGCTGCACACTCTGGACTTCTCGACGGCCTTTCTCCAGTGCAGTCTGCACGAGGGGATCTGGCTGCGCCGTCCTCCTGGCTTCACTTGCACTTTCCCGGCTGGGACCCAGTGGAGACTGAGACGACCAGTCTATGGTCTTTGTCCAGCGCCCCGTGAGTGGCACGACACTCTTTGCTCCACACTTGCAGACCTCAGTTTCAGTCCTTCGTCCACGCCTACGTCGATGACTTGGTCTTCACTAGAGCAGACAGGGCTGCACTGGCTTTTGTGAAGTTAGAATTGCAGAAGAAACGCACGTGCACTGACCTTGGTGAACTGCGCTACCTTGGCTTGCAGATCACCAGGGACATAGCAGCTCGCACCATCACACTCACACAGTCACACATGGTGCAACAGGTCCTTTTGCGGTTCGAGCTTCAGTTCTCCACCACATAGCCCACTTCCTGACGAGCCCTTTGAGTCTAGTGGTCCCTACACAGAGCTTGTGGGTTGCCTCGTGTACCTGATGACCGGTACTCGTCCGGACCTCGCTTTTCATCTCAGTTTCCTGGCTCGCTTTGCTGCACAGAGAGACACGTTCACTGGGCGGATGCTATGAGGGTAGCGAAGTACCTGGCGACTACATCAGGCATGGGGCTTGTGCTTGGAGGGACACAGCCAGTTTTTCGCTGAGAACAAGGCCATGATCCTCCTATGTCGAGAGCCTCGAATGGAGGGTAGAGTGAAGCACATCTACTTGAGGTATTTTTTACTGCGAGAGCTGCAGCGACGTAGCCAAGCATGCTTGGACTTTGTGGCCTCGGCGGCCAACACTGCAAACATCTTCACCAAGGCCCTTCCGCCTGGTGACCACCACAGGTTCTCTCCGCAGCTAGGCCTTGTTGAGGCAGGCCCTCGGTTCATGTAGTCTTGCCTCTTGTTTCTTGCTCTGCTTGTCTTTGTATCAATATATATATGTAAACTCTTGAACTGGCCTTATGGCCTCTTGCTTGTGCTCAGACTGTGTGGTGACTTCGTGATCCACCCTGAGCTTTGCGTTGTTGCTTCTCTTGACTGTTCTTGTGTCCATTGGTGTTTCTTGCTCTTCCATATTGTCCCTCACTTAGACTATGGGGGTGTGTAAAACTATATATATATGTATGGTAAGATATAGTGAGGTAGACAGTAGGGAGTACAACTCATTCTAGGGTTGGTTCTTGTATCACAACACTTACTAGTAATCTCATTCCGCTGTTCATATTCTGAGATATATCATCTCGTCACTTTCATTTGAATGCCAATCCATATGATCACAGGTTCGATATTCGTTACTATGCGCAAGTCTCTTGAACAACTCATAACAGATGGTTTCAGAGCTACTTCACCCTCCTTTTCTATGGCAGTGGCACGGTTGCTGTTTGCACAAAGGGGTGCAAAGCGGTTGGCACAAAACTGAACTTGCCCTATTACGACAGATATTGCACTTTCACTATTGCTAGATAGCCACGGATACTCGACCACCCACTAGCATAGCTTACGAAAGATGGATCAGGTAGTTTTCGAATACTTAATGAAGCCAACTGCAAAAATGAAGAATGGCGTACATGCGATAACATCGGAAGTCTTGTGGCTACGTGTGAAAAACATCGAGCTATGCAGACGCGAGGTGAGGTGTGTCGGTAGCCGCCGGTCGAAGAAGGCAAAGGCATCGGGTCAAGCGGTGAGCAATGATCCGTTGGAGGAGCTCACACGCGGCTTCGACAAAGAGGATGGGTGGCGAACTCGACAGCAATTGCAGTAACAACCATCAAGATCAAGCCCACGAGCAGCCCCCGTTCAACCCAATGGAAAAGAACACAAAAGTGAAGGGGTGGTTGTTCGGCGTGTAGGCCTTCTTTACTGCCGCAAACGTTGCCGTATTCATTACGAGATATCTCTTCTACGAGGTGCAGCGCTGGAGTGGCATCAACGATCCTTAAATGCAGCGACAAGGACAAGTGTGACACGTATGATAAACGAAACTTCGAACTCTGACAACAGACGAGCATCTTCGATATTTGGTGTGACCACTATTCGCACGTGGAAGGAGTGGGGTGCAGCCTTTCGAGAGCATTGCGAGCTTGTATCCGCCTCAGAACACACTCGGGCCAAGCTGCGTGCCTGGTCACAGTTGGCTTCTGTTCAGGACTAAGCGAAGTTCTATATGGCACTTGCCGATCAAGTGAATGACATGGCGGAAGTTGAACGGTTCGAAAAGTATATCAGCGGCCTCAAATACAAGATATAGTACAATGCGCTGAAGCCGTCCAACTGCGTTCAACGAAGTCGTTTTACTGGCGGAGACTACAGACGCGCTGATGTAGTGGGTGAGATCGAGTTGCCTGGAAAGAATTTGGTTTCGTGGAAAGACCCAACAAGCTTCGATTAACGGAGTCCTTGCGCCAGAGCGCCCTGCATGTCTAACCCTGCATGGAAATGGGAAAGAATTGCGACAAGAAAGAGCAAGGAAATGGGAAGAGCCAGGACCAGACGGACCCTTTACTGATAGTGCTCATTCACTCAAACCTCACCATCCCCACCTAGTAGTGGTTCCGATTCATGCAATTGATCGCACTTGGACGAATAACCAGGGTGAGGATGTGGATCACCCTGTGCTGGTTGTCGGCATGGTTGGGCTAGTCGATGTCTTTTTTCCCAAAAAAAAAAAAAAAAAAAAAAAAAAAAATTGGTGTCAGCCCGATATTGACGCTCACTTAGTGGATGGGGCACCTCTGGCGATTACGGAGACTATACGGACGGTTTTATTTGAATGCGGCGCAGATTTCGGCTTCAACATGTAGTTTATTGCGAGGACGTTGGACGGCCGCAACATGCTCTTGGGGCGCGATTGGATGCGATGAGACAATCCGATCATCAACTGGATGATAGGAGTGTGTGGCATCAACAAGCACGCGGGGCCAATAACGCAGCCTTGCGTGGACCCTGGACTATATCGAGTGTACATGCGTAAAATTCATCACCATTACACGCCATGTCAACAGGGGTGCACAGCTGTATGCCGTTCATCTGCACAAGATAGCAGCCGACACTGACAAACACGACATTGACAAGTTGTGTGCATCTGTACCGCTCGCATCGCAGCTGTTTCGACAATACCCATAAAATCTCTCCAAAGATCTGCCACCTGGCTTACCACCGAACGCCCAGAAGCCCACAAAATCAACCTCGGGACCAGCGCGCAATTGATAGTTTGTACACAATGGCGGCTGACTCGGCCCAAACTCGTAGAGCTTTGAATTCAAATGGAGTCCCTACTAGAGAAAGGGTTAATCATACCAAGTATTTGCCATTTGCTGCACCGGTGTCATTCGAATGTGGATCGACTATCGAGCGCTCAACCGGGTTACAATCAAATCTTCGTACCTCATCCCACATATCGACGCTTTGCGCGACCAACTTCGAAGGGCTCGTTCTTTCTCACAGATTGCCACAAGACCGCATTTAGAACCCGCTACGCCAGGTACGAATTACTGTGATGCCTTTCGGCCTCACAAATGCGCCTTTGACCTTTCAGTTGACCATGAACAATGTGTTTCGAAAACTGCTCGGCAAGTGCGTTATCATCTACTTGGACGATTCTCAACAAGTGAGTTATCGCCCACTTGGACGATAGTACCACACAACAGCAGGCGCGCGGCAGGTGCCGGGTAGGCACGCGATAGGCGAGCAATCCAGCATGTAGAACGAGCAATGAGCAAAAAGCAACGAGAAATAAGCGACAAGCAACGAGCAACAAGCAACAATGAGAAGATGGGCAGCGGAAAGGGAGAGAGAGATAGTGGGCGCAACAGAAATGCGGGATGCCATCCACCACGGCCTCCCCCTCATAGCGGCAAACGCGGCAAGGAGGTGCGGCTGGAGCGGATGGCGAGACGTCCATCACGGCCTTCCCCCTTCAAATTCCCCCCCGCAGCGGCTGGCGCGTGTCGTGCTGGCTGGCGTGGCTGGCGTGGCTGGCGTGGCTGGCATGGCTGGTGTTGGCTGGCGCAGCTGGCGCTGGCTAGCGCGGTTGGCGCCGCTGCGGCCTGAGCGGTTGGCGCCGGCTAGCGCTGTCGCTGGCTGGAGGTGGCGCAGGCTGGTGCGACAGGCGCGACGGGGGCCGCGAGTGGGTTCGCGACGGGGGTCCGTGACGTGAGCGGCGGGGGGCGCAACGAGGGTTGCGACGGCTGTCCGCGACGGGCGCAACGAGGGCCGCGAGGGGGTCCGCGACGGGGATCCGCGACAGGCGCGACGTGGGCCGCTAGGGGATCCGCAATGGGGGTCTGTGACGGGCGCGACGGGGCCGCGAGGGGGTTCGTGACGGGGGCCTTTTGACCATGGGAGAAAGCAGATGTGGATCGTGAGGCTAAGGTTTAGGAGCTTGTTAAGAAGAAAAGGTAACAAATGTGTTATATTGAAAGAGGACCAAGGTATACGGGCTTGTTGAAGTTATACGAGCCAAGGTAAGAACTAGGCAAAGGTGCACCACCAAGAGAGAACTACACTATAGTCTGCTACAGGCAGTATGTGTGTGTGTATATGTAGGTATATTGTTTTACAACAATTGTAATTGCGCGTGTGTGTCTGTGTCTGCCTGTGTGTCTGCGTGTGTGTTTGCGTATGGCTCTGCGTGTGTGTGTGTGTGAATGTGTGTATGTGTGTGTGTGTGTGTGTGTGTGTGTGTGTGTGTGTGTGTGTGTGTGTGTGTGTGTGTGTGTGTGTGTGTGTGTGTGTGTGTGTGTGTATGTGTGTGGGGGGGGGGTGCTGTGTGTGTGTGCTTGTGTGTGCAGGTGCGTGTGTGTGTGTGTGTGTGTGTGTGTGTGTGTGTGTGTGTGGGTGTGTGTGGGTGTGTGTGTGTGTGTGTGTGTGTGTGTGTGTGTATTTGTGTTTGTATGTGTGTTTGTGTGTGAATCTTTGTATGCGTGTATGTGTATTCATCAGGGCTCTCCCTAGGATCTGGGGCTGCCCTGATTCATCAAGAGTCCCCCCCGGGCATTATCTTGGTTTTTCTGATCGTGACTGGAAAATCATATAAATCCAAAAAAAAAAACATTCCTGATTATCAGACAAACAGGAAAAAGATTCCTGCTAGCAAGAGGCCTGGTATTCATATTCCAGGCCTTCGATTCAGCGCTTGTTTAAGTTTGTTAGAAAAAAACACATTTTTGTTCGTTCTCATTTAAACGTATATGTGGTGTTCGAACAAAATGCGTATAATTGGTTTGATATAGCATATAATATCCTCATGTTTTTCTTTTCTTTGGAGAGAATATCAGTCTTAATTGAGCAATCTCTTCTTGTTTACTTTCTTCGCAATTTGTGAACACATGGAGGCTATGCTGTAGATTATATGTGTTTCTTGCGTACGCTCATATGTATGTTCACTTCATCCTGACACAATCTTATCGATTCATCCGGTGCTGGGTACATCGCGGCGCGAAAGCCGAGCTGAAGACCTACAAATACTGCTTATTTCTCCACTTTTAGTCACTGTCACCCCCCTCTCAAAACTAATTTAGTCCTAGGAGGGTTGTGCTATCACATCTAAAATGGCCCTCAAGCTCAGTTACTCCATCCTCACTATCGCGATTCTAATATGCCTTCATATATGCTTCTCGAATCCTGGGTAACTTCTTCAGCTTCGTAATTTCTTTGCTTCAGGCTGCTTCTGGCCTAACAATTTTGTACAGGGTCTCAGCTAAACGACACAAGATTAAGAGCCACAAGAATGTCAAACTAACACCAACAAGCCGCGTTATGAACTCTGGGCCATCAATGGTGTTTGATGCTGGGGTCGAGGATCATATGTCTATTGACTCTGACGGGCGCGGATTTTACATATTTGAGGATGACTCAGGAAGTACGCATTTTAAAATCGTATTCCCGGATCACTTACTCTTGCTTACTAACATTACTCGGGTGCAGCTGCTCGTGTGCGATCTTCATCACGTTATCCGACGGGAACAACATTCTCAGGCGACGTGATGATTCCTAGTGGTGCAACGAGCGGCATTGTGTCATCCTTCTACTTGTCCTCACTGGAAGGCAGCACCACCCAAGACGAAATTGATTTTGAATGGCTCGGCAAGAACAACATGCAGGTTCAGACAAACTACTATGTCAATGGGTAAGAAGAGATTGCTTCACCGAACCGCTGCCATTGATTTTTCTGGGCATTACTTGCTTATGATATGTTTTCTGTGACAGAGTCGGTGGACATGAGGTGGTCATTGACCTAGGGTTCGACGCCAGCCAGAACTTTCATACCTACGCCGTTACATACGCGGATGACAGCATTCAGTGAGAAAAATGCCTAATCTCGTTGTGGTGTTTGTTCTGAACGATTCTGACTTGTTTTCTTTGCAGATGGTTCATTGATGGCGAACTCGTGCGCACCGTCTTGAAATCCACAAGCAGCAGTTTCCCGTCAATGAACGTCTATTTATACTCCAGTTTGTGGAACGCTTCTTTCATCAATGGTGGCTCGTGGGCTGGAGTTAACAGTGATCCTACCAATGCCCCTTATACCATTACCGTCAAGAATGTCAACATTCAGTAAACTTGTGGAAGATCAGACGAACCTGTTGTATTGTATGACTATTTATTGTATGTAGATTATTGACATGTATCATCCCAATAATGCCATCAGTCCTTCCTTAGGATCATCATCACATGTGCGTTGTCATGTAAACATACTGACCACGTCACCGTACTCACAGCAACAGCTTTCCCGTGTGAGAGTGTGCTGCATTGGGTCCACCTCACACCTGGTTCCCTGCGGAACAAACTGTCTAATGCAGACCAGGGTGGTTCAGTTGTGAGCCAGCTCGTGAACCCGACTAGTACCACATTCTGTGGTTACCACATAACAAATGGTCCTAGGCCTGGTCCACTCTGGTCCTTGCCATTCTGACGGTTCGCCACGGATAATTGCAGGGTTGATGCTGGTCCCTCACACCCGTCCGCGACAATGAAGTGAGACCTGGTTCGGGTCAGGTCCTTCGGACTAGCCATTCGTCGACGGACCAAGGTTTCCACGGACCCAATGTAGCACCCCCTGAAAGACCAAATCAGAGTGGGGGATCCAAACGAGACCTGGCTGGCACTACACGGACATTTGCCCGTATTGGGTTTGCCTCACCTGGGTTTTCAAAGGGTTGGTTTTCCGATCTCCCATCAAGCAAGCATCCCGGAATTACGGTAGCCGGGAAGCAGCCAGTTGCATTACAGCAGAGTTGTCTACGCGGAAAAGTGATGGAATGACAGCAACAACACGGAGCAGTTGTCCTTGCACTTGCGCTCCCACACACCCTCTTTCACCACTCTACGAGCAGCAGATTCCACCGACACCCCTTTCTGGAAACGCAAGCAAACAATGAACATGGTATCTGTCAAGTGGCAGGATATGGTGTGATCCAAGAGAGAGTGCTTTTTGAAAAAGCTGGGCCAAACCCACAGAAAGGATGGTGGAGACATGGTGAGCAAGTTGAGTGCAAGCATGGCGCGCTGCAAGAAAACTTCATACCTGCAAGAGGTCCTGCGTGAACTTGACAGCATCAGCAGGACTGAACACCTGCACACAGGAGAGGTGCAAAGGGGTGCACGGTGTGAGGTGTACATGGGTGACAATTGGGCAGTCTGAAGGATGCAGAGGGAGTGGATGAGGTACATGTGTGACATGCTGTGCACAGTGCTGCTTATGGTGCTGGCAGCACCAGGGTACGGGACACCCATGCTTCCCCAATGGATTACTCACCCCCCAGAGGCCGTCACAGGCAAGCAGGAGAAAGCGGTCACGCGGGGACAGGTGAAAGACACTGATGTCAGGCGTGCATGATACCCCTGCCTGCATGCACACATGCATACGCACACACATGAATGTACACATACGCATGCGCATACACGCGCATGTACCCGCTCACGCACACGCACGCAGTCATGCACACGCACACACACTCACAAGCACGTGTCACACACACACATACACATGCGCAGAGATATACAAAAAGATGATTGTTTGATTATTTTGTTGAAGAAAAATGAACAGCTGAGTCAGTCTGGCATTAGCGACAAATCTCCTGGCCCTTGATCAAGACCCCGGACCTTATGGTAGAGGTGCAACACTTGCATGCTTCAAGTTGTGCATCGCAAACCCTAGGCAAACACTATCCAAAGAATAGATCGTGTGGCAATACCTTCTTAAACTGGCGGTCCCCGAAAGCACGAGAGACCTCCAAGCGGCCGAGAATGCGACCATTGATTACTGAGCCTCCAGCCTGCAGCTCAAAGCGCACAAGAGCAGCTAGTAGTGGCAGGCAGGCAGCAAATGATGGTGCTGCCAGCCTGCAGCCTGCAGGTTGCAGCATGACTGCGCCTCCAGCCTGCAGCAAATCATGGTGCTGCTGGCATGACAGGTGTGGTGGAAAACACATGACGAGAAGCTAGTAGTGGCAGGCAGGGAAGGAAGCCGTATATTGGAAACAAGAAATGTAGAAATCACTGCACCTCCATTCCCCTCCATTCCCCTCCATTCCCCCCCATTCCCCTCCATTCCCCCCACCTTCTCAATGCGCTGCCTCTCGGCTGGGAAGATTGCCTTGTGCTCGCGAGTCACCACGATGGCCTTGAGCGCCACACCCTCACTGCCTTGCCCACGCCCTGCCGGGGGGCCTGCTGCTGTGGGCGTGGAGGCAGCTGGCGGTGCTGCTGCATCTGCCTCCCTGGCCAGCACTGCCTTGGCATCGCCCAGATTGGCAACAAACACCTGGACAAAAAGGAGGGGGGGGGAGCGGGAAAGAAGAGGAGGGAGAGGGAGAGGGAGGAATAGAGAGCAAATTACGGGCTAGGTTATCTTCTTCCTTGACGAGCCACCGCCTGGCGACGGCTACTTGCAGAGACGCCGCCAGCATGTACACACGTATGAGTGCAACACCGCATGTACACACGTATGAGTGCAACACCGCATGTACACACGCATGAGTGCAACACCGCATGTACACACGTATGAGTGCAACACCGCATGTACACACGCATGAGTGCAACACCGCATGTACACACGCATGAGTGCAACACGGCATGTACACACGCATGAGTGCAACACCGCGTGTACACACGCATGAGTGCAACACGGCATGTACACACGCATGAGTGCAACACCGCATGTACACACGCATGAGTGCAACACCGCATGTACACACGCATGAGTGCAACACCGCATGTACACACGCATGAGTGCAACACCGCATGTACACACGCATGAGTGCAACACCGCATGTACACACGCATGAGTGCAACACCGCATGTACACACGTATGAGTGCAACACCGCATGTACACACGCATGAGTGCAACACCGCATGTACACACGTATGAGTGCAACACCGCATGTACACACGGATGAGTGCAACACCGCATGTACACACGCATGAGTGCAACACCGCATGTACACACGCATGAGTGCAACACCGCATGTACACACGCATGAGTGCAACACCGCATGTACACACGCATGAGTGCAACACCGCATGTACACACGCATGAGTGCAACACCGCATGTACACACGCATGAGTGCAACACCGCATGTACACACGCATGAGTGCAACACCGCATGTACACACGCATGAGTGCAACACCGCATGTACACACGCATGAGTGCAACACCGCATGTACACACGCATGAGTGCAACACCGCATGTACACACGCATGAGTGCAACACCGCATGTACACACGCATGAGTGCAACACCGCATGTACACACGCATGAGTGCAACACCGCATGCACACACGCATGAGTGCAACACCGCATGCACACACGCATGAGTGCAACACCGCATGGACACACGCATGAGTGCAACACCGCATGCACACACGCATGAGTGCAACACCGCATGTACACACGCATGAGTGCAACACCGCATGTACACACGCATGAGTGCAACACCGCATGTACACACGCATGAGTGCAATACCGCATGTACACACGCATGAGTGCAACACCGCATGTACACACGCATGAGTGCAACACCGCATGTACACACGCATGAGTGCAACACCGCATGTACACACGCATGAGTGCAACACCGCATGTACACACGCATGAGTGCAACACCGCATGTACACACGCATGAGTGCAACACCGCATGTAAACACGCATGAGTGCAACACCGCATGTACACACGCATGAGTGCAACACCGCATGTACACACGCATGAGTGCAACACCGCATGTACACACGCATGAGTGCAACACCGCATGTACACACGCATGAGTGCAACACCGCATGTACACACGCATGAGTGCAACACCGCATGTACACACGCATGAGTGCAACACCGCATGTACACACGCATGAGTGCAACACCGCATGTACACACGCATGAGTGCAACACCGCATGTACACACGCATGAGTGCAACACCGCATGCACACACGCATGAGTGCAACACCGCATGCACACACGCATGAGTGCAACACCGCATGCACACACGCATGAGTGCAACACCGCATGCACACACGCATGAGTGCAACACCGCATGCACACACGCATGAGTGCAACACCGCATGCACACACGCATGAGTGCAACACCGCATGCACACACGCATGAGTGCAACACCGCATGTACACACGCATGAGTGCAACACCGCATGTACACACGCATGAGTGCAACACCGCATGTACACACGCATGAGTGCAACACCGCATGTACACACGCATGAGTGCAACACCGCATGTACACACGCATGAGTGCAACACCGCATGTACACACGCAAGAGTGCAACACCGCATGTACACACTGCCTGCCACGGGCCTTGCTGTCCGCACCAACCCATTAGCACAGCAGCGCAGCATATGGACCCCAGGCCCCTACTCCAGCACTGGAGCTCCCGGCAAACGAGGTGGGGGGCCACCAGCAGCATCATTGGACACCCCGTCTCGGCCCATACCCAAACCGGGATCCCTTGCCCCCTTACTTCCCTCCACCCCCCTAGTTGCTGGGAACAGCACACTGGCCAGTGAAGACATTGCACACCTTCTGGAACAAGCACACACTACCGCGCCGAGCAAACACGCAGCACTACAGGCCCTCTTGTTGCTACATCCGCAGATCTGCCTACTGCTCCTCTCCCGCTCCAACTCTCAAAAGGAGGTACTTGCTCTGGTCCCATCCCGCCTCGACCCTTGCCCTGCACGAGTGGGCGGCAATTGGAACGCAGCACCTGTGACGGCCCTGGATGCAAGCAGCCTGCTCACACCCCGGGCCCACACGGGCCTGGCCCGGGTGGTGGCAATGGGGGCCCGGGGCTCATAGGCCCATGGGTGGAGGCGGCACTAGGCTTTGCTGCCAACACCACTCACACCTCCCAGCTGATCCACGTGCCACCCTGCCATGCCACCCCCTTCCCCCCTGATTCTCCCCTGACCTTGCACTGCACTGGACGTACCGCAATCAGAGGCATGTGCAGCTCAGGGAGCATATTAAGGACCATTCCCGCGATGAAACGCCACACGAAACGACCACAGGACACAAACTAGTGAACGTAGCTGACAAGGTCTCTGTGAGAGCAGATGCGTTGGTGGTGCAGGCAGCAAGCATGAGCACGTACATGTTGGCCCAGCACCCACACACACACTGCTGTCGCTCCATCCTGCCAGTTGCCTGCATGCCATCCACACAAGCACAAGCCAGGGAATCCAACATTCAGAGATTTGAACATCATTTGAGCTGGTCGCACGTGTCAACTAGGCAGGCATAGCATGCGCTTTTCAAATTACAGTTAACGATGGATCATCTTTATGAACACTGTCGTGCGGCCAGAAAGAGATTGCGACAATACATGCAGAGGAGCAGTGAGGTATGAGCGAGAACACAGAGAAGCATGAAATGTCATGTGGGCAGTGCGGGCAGAGGGAAGGCAAGGAGTGGAAAGAGGCGCGCACCTGCGAGGCTCTCCTTGAGCAGCTGCTCGTCCGTGCTCTTCATGCCTGCCCGACCCCATTACACACACACACACTCACCACCACCAACACACACAACCTCCCACCACCACGCCCGCACCAATACACGCACACACACACCCCAGAGCAAGCACAATGGCACGGATGGGTAAATGCCGACTTACGATGGTCCACTTGAGTGACACACATGCGAGAGCAAGCTGAGATTTGTGCACGTGCGCATGCAGCAGAGGGTAGTGGGCGTGAGCGTGCATGGACAGAACACATGGAGTGGAGCGGCAGCAGGGTGCGGGTGGGAGCACGCACCTTCAATGATGGCTCGCTTCGCCTTCTTGATGTCCACCTGCACGGGCACGCGCGCAACGGAGACCCTTTTTAGCATGAAAGCGGGCAGCGCAAGAATGAAAGGGTTCATCCAATGGCCGACAGTGCATGGGACAATGGGAGGCACAGCGCCTGCAGTGGTGGCAGCGGCAGCAGCACCCACCGACTCACGTGGCAGGCCTGCTGCGATCACAGCGCCGTTCACGTGCTTGGCTGCCCACTCCGCCGCTCGCCGCCCGCCATGCCCGTCCAGCACCGCGTAGAACGAGCACCTGCCACCACCACCACAACGCCACGCACGAACCGAGCAGAGCATGACGCGCGCGATTAGCCGGCTGTGCAACTGATGCGGCGACGCCTCGCGCTACCCTGCGTGCCTCGCTACCCTGCGTGCCTCGCTACCCTGCGTGCCTCGCTACCCTGCGTGCCTCGCTACCCTGCGTGCCTCGCTACCCTGCGTGCCTCGCTACCCTGCGTGCCTCGCTACCCTGCGTGCCTCGCTACCCTGCGTGCCTCGCTACCCTGCGTGCCTCGCTACCCTGCGTGCCTCGCTACCCTGCGTGCCTCGCTACCCTGCGTGCCTCGCTACCCTGCGTGCCTCGCTACCCTGCGTGCCTCGCTACCCTGCGTGCCTCGCTACCCTGCGTGCCTCGCTACCCTGCGTGCCTCGCTACCCTGCGTGCCTCGCTACCCTGCGTGCCTCGCTACCCTGCGTGCCTCGCTACCCTGCGTGCCTCGCTACCCTGCGTGCCTCGCTACCCTGCGTGCCTCGCTACCCTGCGTGCCTCGCTACCCTGCGTGCCTCGCTACCCTGCGTGCCTCGCTACCCTGCGTGCCTCGCTACCCTGCGTGCCTCGCTACCCTGCGTGCCTCGCTACCCTGCGTGCCTCGCTACCCTGCGTGCCTCGCTACCCTGCGTGCCTCGCTACCCTGCGTGCCTCGCTACCCTGCGTGCCTCGCTACCCTGCGTGCCTCGCTACCCTGCGTGCCTCGCTACCCTGCGTGCCTCGCTACCCTGCGTGCCTCGCTACCCTGCGTGCCTCGCTACCCTGCGTGCCTCGCTACCCTGCGTGCCTCGCTACCCTGCGTGCCTCGCTACCCTGCGTGCCTCGCTACCCTGCGTGCCTCGCTACCCTGCGTGCCTCGCTACCCTGCGTGCCTCGCTACCCTGCGTGCCTCGCTACCCTGCGTGCCTCGCTACCCTGCGTGCCTCGCTACCCTGCGTGCCTCGCTACCCTGCGTGCCTCGCTACCCTGCGTGCCTCGCTACCCTGCGTGCCTCGCTACCCTGCGTGCCTCGCTACCCTGCGTGCCTCGCTACCCTGCGTGCCTCGCTACCCCTGCGTGCCTCGCTACCCTGCGTGCCTCGCTACCCTGCGTGCCTCGCTACCCTGCGTGCCTCGCTACCCTGCGTGCCTCGCTACCCTGCGTGCCTCGCTACCCTGCGTGCCTCGCTACCCTGCGTGCCTCGCTACCCTGCGTGCCTCGCTACCTGCGTGCCTCGCTACCCTGCGTGCCTCGCTACCCTGCGTGCCTCGCTACCCTGCGTGCCTCGCTACCCTGCGTGCCTCGCTACCCTGCGTGCCTCGCTACCCTGCGTGCCTCGCTACCCTGCGTGCCTCGCTACCCTGCGTGCCTCGCTACCCTGCGTGCCTCGCTACCCTGCGTGCCTCGCTACCCTGCGTGCCTCGCTACCCTGCGTGCCTCGCTACCCTGCGTGCCTCGCTACCCTGCGTGCCTCGCTACCCTGCGTGCCTCGCTACCCTGCGTGCCTCGCTACCCTGCGTGCCTCGCTACCCTGCGTGCCTCGCTACCCTGCGTGCCTCGCTACCCTGCGTGCCTCGCTACCCTGCGTGCCTCGCTACCCTGCGTGCCTCGCTACCCTGCGTGCCTCGCTACCCTGCGTGCCTCGCTACCCTGCGTGCCTCGCTACCCTGCGTGCCTCGCTACCCTGCGTGCCTCGCTACCCTGCGTGCCTCGCTACCCTGCGTGCCTCGCTACCCTGCGTGCCTCGCTACCCTGCGTGCCTCGCTACCCTGCGTGCCTCGCTACCCTGCGTGCCTCGCTACCCTGCGTGCCTCGCTACCCTGCGTGCCTCGCTACCCTGCGTGCCTCGCTACCCTGCGTGCCTCGCTACCCTGCGTGCCTCGCTACCCTGCGTGCCTCGCTACCCTGCGTGCCTCGCTACCCTGCGTGCCTCGCTACCCTGCGTGCCTCGCTACCCTGCGTGCCTCGCTACCCTGCGTGCCCTCGCTACCCTGCGTGCCTCGCTACCCTGCGTGCCTCGCTACCCTGCGTGCCTCGCTACCCTGCGTGCCTCGCTACCCTGCGTGCCTCGCTACCCTGCGTGCCTCGCTACCCTGCGTGCCTCGCTACCCTGCGTGCCTCGCTACCCTGCGTGCCTCGCTACCCTGCGTGCCTCGCTAACCCTGCGTGCCTCGCTACCCTGCGTGCCTCGCTACCCTGCGTGCCTCGCTACCCTGCGTGCCTCGCTACCCTGCGTGCCTCGCTACCCTGCGTGCCTCGCTACCCTGCGTGCCTCGCTACCCTGCGTGCCTCGCTACCCTGCGTGCCTCGCTACCCTGCGTGCCTCGCTACCCTGCGTGCCTCGCTACCCTGCGTGCCTCGCTACCCTGCGTGCCTCGCTACCCTGCGTGCCTCGCTACCCTGCGTGCCTCGCTACCCTGCGTGCCTCGCTACCCTGCGTGCCTCGCTACCCTGCGTGCCTCGCTACCCTGCGTGCCTCGCTACCCTGCGTGCCTCGCTACCCTGCGTGCCTCGCTACCCTGCGTGCCTCGCTACCCTGCGTGCCTCGCTACCCTGCGTGCCTCGCTACCCTGCGTGCCTCGCTACCCTGCGTGCCTCGCTACCCTGCGTGCCTCGCTACCCTGCGTGCCTCGCTACCCTGCGTGCCTCGCTACCCTGCGTGCCTCGCTACCCTGCGTGCCTCGCTACCCTGCGTGCCTCGCTACCCTGCGTGCCTCGCTACCCTGCGTGCCTCGCTACCCTGCGTGCCTCGCTACCCTGCGTGCCTCGCTACCCTGCGTGCCTCGCTACCCTGCGTGCCTCGCTACCCTGCGTGCCTCGCTACCCTGCGTGCCTCGCTACCCTGCGTGCCTCGCTACCCTGCGTGCCTCGCTACCCTGCGTGCCTCGCTACCCCTGCGTGCCTCGCTAACCCTGCGTGCCTCGCTACCCTGCGTGCCTCGCTACCCTGCGTGCCTCGCTACCCTGCGTGCCTCGCTACCCTGCGTGCCTCGCTACCCTGCGTGCCTCGCTACCCTGCGTGCCTCGCTACCCTGCGTGCCTCGCTACCCTGCGTGCCTCGCTACCCTGCGTGCCTCGCTACCCTGCGTGCCTCGCTACCCTGCGTGCCTCGCTACCCTGCGTGCCTCGCTACCCTGCGTGCCTCGCTACCCTGCGTGCCTCGCTACCCTGCGTGCCTCGCTACCCTGCGTGCCTCGCTACCCTGCGTGCCTCGCTACCCTGCGTGCCTCGCTACCCTGCGTGCCTCGCTACCCTGCGTGCCTCGCTACCCCTGCGTGCCTCGCTACCCTGCGTGCCTCGCTACCCTGCGTGCCTCGCTACCCTGCGTGCCTCGCTACCCTGCGTGCCTCGCTACCCTGCGTGCCTCGCTACCCTGCGTGCCTCGCTACCCTGCGTGCCTCGCTACCCTGCGTGCCTCGCTACCCTGCGTGCCTCGCTACCCTGCGTGCCTCGCTACCCTGCGTGCCTCGCTACCCTGCGTGCCTCGCTACCCTGCGTGCCTCGCTACCCTGCGTGCCTCGCTACCCTGCGTGCCTCGCTACCCTGCGTGCCTCGCTACCCTGCGTGCCTCGCTACCCTGCGTGCCTCGCTACCCTGCGTGCCTCGCTACCCTGCGTGCCTCGCTACCCTGCGTGCCTCGCTACCCTGCGTGCCTCGCTACCCTGCGTGCCTCGCTACCCTGCGTGCCTCGCTACCCTGCGTGCCTCGCTACCCTGCGTGCCTCGCTACCCTGCGTGCCTCGCTACCCTGCGTGCCTCGCTACCCTGCGTGCCTCGCTACCCTGCGTGCCTCGCTACCCTGCGTGCCTCGCTACCCTGCGTGCCTCGCTACCCTGCGTGCCTCGCTACCCTGCGTGCCTCGCTACCCTGCGTGCCTCGCTACCCTGCGTGCCTCGCTACCCTGCGTGCCTCGCTACCCTGCGTGCCTCGCTACCCTGCGTGCCTCGCTACCCTGCGTGCCTCGCTACCCTGCGTGCCTCGCTACCCTGCGTGCCTCGCTACCCTGCGTGCCTCGCTACCCTGCGTGCCTCGCTACCCTGCGTGCCTCGCTACCCTGCGTGCCTCGCTACCCTGCGTGCCTCGCTACCCTGCGTGCCTCGCTACCCTGCGTGCCTCGCTACCCTGCGTGCCTCGCTACCCTGCGTGCCTCGCTACCCTGCGTGCCTCGCTACCCTGCGTGCCTCGCTACCCTGCGTGCCTCGCTACCCTGCGTGCCTCGCTACCCTGCGTGCCTCGCTACCCTGCGTGCCTCGCTACCCTGCGTGCCTCGCTACCCTGCGTGCCTCGCTACCCTGCGTGCCTCGCTACCCTGCGTGCCTCGCTACCCTGCGTGCCTCGCTACCCTGTCGTGCCTCGCTACCCTGCGTGCCTCGCTACCCTGCGTGCCTCGCTACCTGCGTGCCTCGCTAAACCCTGCGTGCCTCGCTACCCTGCGTGCCTCGCTACCCTGCGTGCCTCGCTACCCTGCGTGCCTCGCTAAACCCTGCGTGCCTCGCTACCCCTGCGTGCCTCGCTACCCTGCGTGCCTCGCTACCCTGCGTGCCTCGCTACCCTGCGTGCCTCGCTACCCTGCGTGCCTCGCTACCCTGCGTGCCTCGCTAACCCTGCGTGCCTCGCTACCCTGCGTGGCCTCGCTACCCTGCGTGCCTCGCTACCCTGCGTGCCTCGCTACCCTGCGTGCCTCGCTAACCCTGCGTGCCCTCGCTACCCTGCGTGCCTCGCTACCCTGCGTGCCCTCGCTACCCCTGCGTGCCTCGCTACCCTGCGTGCCTCGCTACCCTGCGTGCCTCGCTACCCTGCGTGCCTCGCTACCCTGCGTGCCTCGCTACCCTGCGTGCCTCGCTACCCTGCGTGCCTCGCTACCCTGCGTGCCTCGCTACCCTGCGTGCCTCGCTACCCTGCGTGCCTCGCTACCCTGCGTGCCTCGCTACCCTGCGTGCCTCGCTACCCTGCGTGCCTCGCTACCCTGCGTGCCTCGCTACCCTGCGTGCCTCGCTACCCTGCGTGCCTCGCTACCCTGCGTGCCTCGCTACCCTGCGTGCCTCGCTACCCTGCGTGCCTCGCTACCCTGCGTGCCTCGCTACCCTGCGTGCCTCGCTACCCTGCGTGCCTCGCTACCCTGCGTGCCTCGCTACCCTGCGTGCCTCGCTACCCTGCGTGCCTCGCTACCCTGCGTGCCTCGCTACCCTGCGTGCCTCGCTACCCTGCGTGCCTCGCTACCCTGCGTGCCTCGCTACCCTGCGTGCCTCGCTACCCTGCGTGCCTCGCTACCCTGCGTGCCTAGCTACCCTGCGTGCCTCGCTACCCTGCGTGCCTCGCTACCCTGCGTGCCTCGCTACCTGAGCATGTCCGCGCTCCACGGTGCGTCAGGCGCGTCGCCCCACGCGTCCGCCACGGCCACCACCACGTCCTCGAACGTGTGCCGGCTGCCGCGGTCCTCCGCCTGCCCCGCCGCAACCCGCGTCACCACCTCGCCGTCGCCGCGCGCCTCCCTCGTCCTCGCGCTACCGACCGCCTCCCCCGCACCCCCGTCGCTCGCCCCTCCTCTGCCATGATCCGCCTGCTCGCTTTCGCTTCGACGCCTCTCGCCGTTCGTCTTGCCACCACCATCGACGTCCGTCGATGCTGTCGGCATCGCCCTTCCGTCGCCAGTGCCCGCGATATCACTGCCGCCCAGCTCCGCACCGCCCGCCTTCCCTTCCGCGGCGGCCTCACCAGCTCCCACAGCAGCGGCTTCCGCCGCTTCGGAGCCGGCGGCACGAGAGCCGCCGTCGTGTGTCTTTAATCGCTTGGTGCAGCTGCTATCGTCGTCCATGCTGGCAATGGGAGGCTGAACGGACAATGCTGCACGTGCATTCGATTCCAGCACGTGTGTTGATTCGGAAGCTTGCGAGGCAATTGGGAAAATATCAACGCTGGTCCGAAGATTAGTGGGAAAGTAGCCGAACAGGGGCCTTGTGTATATAGCAGGCTTGTCTATTCACGACAATTGTCCGTTCCCCCCTGAGAACATCGGGCCAATATCAAATTTCGCGAAGTTGACACACCTTTTGACGCCATCGCAAAACGGTTCGTTATTTGACGGCGGGAAAAAAAAAAAAGAAAAAAAAAGACAAGAGGCGACGAAATCGTCTTAGGGTTGCAAAGCGTTTTGCATATTTTATACAACTGTAATACTATGTATGTAACTCGTTTTTTTCATTATTACCTTATTATCCATCACCTCTATTACCGAGTATGAAACTCACATGCAAAAGGTGTCCGCAAGATTCGAGCTATCGAAATTTCGTTTCCAGCAAATCTCTCACCACAACATCACGACCGCTGTTTCTTTGAACAGGTCCGTTGTTACTGATACTCGTATTTTGCGACGAATCTCCATTGCTAGGGTTTCTTATTTTTCTCCTTTTCCTTCATTTCGCCACTCGAGTCTCGTTCCTTCGTGGCTCTTCTCTAGTGCAAGCTGGTACGCCGTTTTTCATAGGTATAAATGGATATTAGCCACTTGAACTTCATTTTAGGATTCTGTTAGTCTTCTCCGCGTACTCTTGCTCCCCTAGATCTCTCTCGTTTTGCTGCTTACTTATCATTCTTGCTAGAATTTCAATCTCGCCCATGTTTTACCGTTTCATATTTCCAGACTCCTTACTCAGTAGTATGTTCTCTTTCTTCCTTTGTCCTCCGTTCCTACTTTTCGTATGATTCGCGCGTCCTTCATTTCTGCTATCTCTTATTCACCCCTTCACGTCCGTTCCTTCATGCTCTGTTTTTTGCCTTTGTGTTCTTTGATGCTTTATTTCTTGTTCTTTTCCCACTTGTTCCACTTGTTTTCGTTTGCTCCTGCTACTCCACCCACTCCACATAGTGGGTCTCCTTCAACTACTATCTCCAGCTAGAAGTGGCTTCTACCGTATCTCCATCTACAACCCTTCACTCCAAGTTCTAAGGTGAGCTTATTTGACAGTTAACTCATCTCTTTCATATGCTTTCCTTTCAACTAACGTCGTTGTCTTAGCGTTCTTTTTCCACCTACTCCTTCCTTTCGTTTCAATCGCTGTCGTTCTTTGTTTTCCGAGTTAATTGTTGTGAATTTCTACTTCAGTTCCTACCAGAGCGATCTAGTTCTAGGTTTTGTGAAAGCTTTGTCAGAACTATGAATTTATATGCTTTAGGCTGTAGTGGGGCACTCCTTATGGGGTACAGCCCAATTAGGTTTTGCTATACAAACCCTGTATTGTTGTCATTCTAGTCATCCTTGATTCCTACATTCTGACATAGTTTCAGAGCAGGTTCCCTAGTGGGAACCTTTTTTTTTAGGGCCCACCACGATATTTTTTTTTCTGCCCTGCCCGAAGCGCGCCTCGCGCCTGCCTCACCTGCGCCGTCGCGCGCCCTGCCCTACTGCCGCCCGTAGCGGCCCTGCCCTCCCGGCCCGTCGCGGCCCTGCCCTAACGGCCCGTCGCGGCCCTGACCTAGCCGCCCGTCGCGGCCCTGCCCTGTCGCCGCCCTTCGCGGCCTGACCTAGCCGCCCGTCGCGGCCTGACCTAGCCTCCCGTCGCGGCCCTGCCCTGCCGCCCCCCCGTTGCGGCCCTGCCCTCAGCCGCCCGTCGCGGCCCTGCCCTGCCGCCACCCGTCGCGGCCCTGCCCTCAGCCGCTCGTCGCGGCCCTGCTCTACCGCCGCCCCGTCGCGGCCCTGCCCTGCAGCCGCCTTGTCGCGGCCCTGCCCTGCTGCCGCCCCGTTGCGGCCCTGCTCTGCCGCCGCCTCGTCGCGGCCCTGCCATACAGCCGCCCCGTTGCGGCCCTGACCTAACCGCCCGTCGCGGCCCTGCCCTGCACCCGCCCCTGGTAAGCGCCCGCCCTGCTAAGCGCGCCGCCGCGCCCGCCTGCCTGCCGCGCCGCGCCGCCCAGCTGAGCCGCGCCGCCCAGCCGAGCCGCGCCGCCCAGCCGAGCCGCGCCACCCTGCCGAGCCGCACCGCTCTGCTGGACCGCGCCGCCCTGCCCTACTGCGCTGCGCTGCCCTCCCCGCGCTCCTCCTGCTGTTCCTGCTGCTTCTGCTGGTACTGCTACTACTGCTGCTACTGCCGCCATGGCTAGCCCTACTGTTCTTACCTTTGATGCTGAGGGTCGTGCGGTCGATTTCGACGTTTGGGTAGATGACCTGCAGCTCTTTCTTCAGTGCGACTCTAGGGACGGAGTCTCGCTTTTCGATCACACGTCCGGCGCCTCTGTTGCACCTGCTGCCACTGCTGACAGTACGGTTCGCTCGCAGTGGACTACTCGTGACGCTGTTGCTCGCCTTGCTGTTCGTAGTCACCTGCCGTCTGCTGAGCGCGCGCACTTTGGCCAGTACAATACTGCTAAGTCTTTGTATGACGCTGTCGTCGCGCGCTACTCCTCCCCTGCCACTGCTGCCCTCAGCCGCCTCATGCTGCCGTACTTGTTCCCTGACCTGGCCGCCTTTGCCACAGTCGCTGACCTCATCACTCACCTCCGCACTAGTGACACCCGCTACCGCGCTGCGCTTCCCTCCGAGTTTCGCGCCAAGAACCCCCCCCCAATGTACATCACCCTCTTCTACCTCGTCACCCGTCTCCCTGACTCTCTTCGCTCAGTCAGGGACCACTTTCTCTCCCTTTGCCCCACCGAGCTCACCGTCGACCTGCTCGAGGAGCGCCTCACTGCAGCTGAGACTAGCATAGTCGCTGTAGGAGCTTCTCGCGGCGACCCTCGCGCCCCTTTCTTTGAGGGGTGTTCCCCCGTTCCCCTTTTGCCCTCTGTTGCTTTTGCTGCTGCTGTCGACCTCGTTGGCACCGAGGAGGACGAGCTGCGTCTGCTCCTAGTGGGAGGCGCCGCAGCGGGAAGGGCAAGGGGGGCAAGGGTGGTGGAGGGGACGGCGGGGGCGGCGGTGGTGGCGGTGGAGGAGGCGGAGGGGGTGGGGGTGGAGGTGGGGGTGGTGGCGGGAGTGGGGGCGTCGGTGGCGGCGGTGGAGGTGGTGGAGGCAGCGGCAGCGGCAGTGGGGGTGGCGGCGGCGGTGGTGCTGGTCGGGATGGAGCCGCGCAGCGTGGAGGCTTTGGCGGTAGCCAGCGACAGCAGCAGCCGCGTTCCCGTGAGGCCCCGTCGCCCCAGCAGCTTCGTGAGTGGTACGCTGGGCGCGGGAGGTCTGGGGGTGCTGGTCCCTGCGCTTACGTTCTCCGCACCGGCGAGCGCCGTGGGGAGACGTGCGGGCTGCCACACACGACACAGCGCTGTTTCGGTCGCCTGTCTGACGCCTGGCGCGCACAGTTTCCTGACGCCAGTGAGCTCCCTCGCTGGGCTGATCTGCTTAGGTCTGGTGTTGCTATCTTTGATCTTGATTTCGATGCTATCCTTGCTGCCATGTATGCTGTGACTATTAGTGCTGAGGGTGACTGTTACCTGTGTGTTCCCCCCGACGCGGGCATTGAGGCTGCTGCTCTAGGTGCTAGTGAGTCTCTGCTCCAGGTGCTAGTGAGTCTGCTCTCTCTCTGGTACTGCGCCTGCTGAGGCCTTGCACACCTTCACGCTTGACTCAGGTGCTTCCCGCTCCTTCTTTCGCGACAGCACCACACTCACGCCGCTCAGTCGGCCGGTTGCAGTCTCCCTGGCGGACCCCTCTGAGGGCCCAGTCCTTGCGCACTCCTCCACGGTTCTGCCGTGTCCGGCGGCCCCGTCTGGCTCACTGTCGGGTCTTCACCTCCCCTCGTTCTCTACGAACTTGGTGAGTGGAGCTGACCTCCAGGACGTGTGGGTTGACCAGTTCACTCCTGGAGGTCAGCGTGTGACCCACTGTACGTATACTCGGACGGGCCGCCACCTGGCCACGTTCACCCGTCGGCCTGGGTCGAGCCTCTACACACTGACTACTGAGTCTCCTCCGGTTGCTGAGTCTGGTCAGGTAGCCCCACTGGTCAGGTGATTGCTGCCGCGTCCACGTCTGGTCCGGAGTCTCCCCCCTACTCGTGTCGTCTCCTGTCACACCAGACTCTCCTCTGGCACCACCGCCTTGGTCACCCCTCCCTGCCTCGTCTCCGAGGTATGGCCTCCCGTAACCTTGTCTCTGGTCTCCCCCGATTTCTCCCTCCCCTCCCACCGGGGCCTGCCCCTACCTGCGTTCCTTGCGTCGAGGGACGGCAGTGCGCCGCTCCTCACTCCTCCGAGTTCCCTCCGACGGAGGCTCCCCTGCAAACTCTCCACATGGACGTGTGGGGCCCAGCCCGCATCCGTGGACAGGGTCACGAGCGTTACTTTCTGCTGGTCGTTGATGACTACTCGCGTTACACCACAGTCTTCCCCTTGCGCCGCAAGGGTGAGGTCACTGAGGTGTTGATCACCTGGATCCGCGCTGCCCGTCGCCAGCTCAGCGAAAGTTTCGGCTCGGACCTTCATGTTCTACGTCTGCACTCCGACAGAGGTGGTGAGTTTTCCTCCGACCTTCTGCGGGCCTTCTGTCGTGCGGAGGGCATCCGCCAGACGTTCACGCTTCCGGCCTCCCCACAGCAAAATGGGATTGCTGAGCGCCGCATTGGCATGGTCATGGACGTCGCTCGTACGTCCATGATCCATGCGGCTGCTCCCCATTTTCTGTGGCCGTTCGCGGTCCAGTACGCTGCGCATCAGCTCAACCTCCAGCCCCGTGTCTCCATGCCGGAGACCACACCTACTCTGCTGTGGACGGGGGAGGTTGGCGATGCGTCTGTGTTCCGTGTCTGGGGATCTCGAGCTTTTGTCCGCGATTCTTCCGCGGACAAGCTGTCCTCCCGTGCTGTTCCCCGCGTCTTCCTTGGCTTCCCCCCTGACGCGCCTGGTTGGCAGTTTTACCACCCCACCTCGCGTCGTGTTCTGTCCTCTCAGGACGTCACATTTGACGAGTCGGTTCCTTACTACCGTCTCTTTCCCTACCGCACTGCCCCTCTCCCCCCCCCGCCGCTCTTCCTAGCACCAGATCCTCCTCTGGTAGACCCCCTCCCCCCTCAGGGTCCTGCCCCCTCAGGTGTGTCCCACGTAGACCCTGTCGAGCCTGTCGAGGTAGCTGTCGACTCTGGTGCTGCGAGGGGTGCTGAGCCTGCGGGTGCGGGGATTGGGGGTGCTGAGCCTGAGCGTGCGGAGCCTGGGGGTGCTGAGCCAGGGCTTGCTGAGTCTGAGGGTGCGGAGCCTGGGGGTGCTGAGCCTGAGCGTGCGGAACCTGGGGGTGCTGAGCCTGGAGGTGCTGAATCTGGGGGTGCTGAGTCTGGGGGTGCTGAGCCTGGGGGTGCTGAGCCTGAGCGTGCTGAGCCTGGAGGTACTTTGTCCTCTGGAGGTCCTCCGGGTGTCTTGTCACGACGGCAGCCACTCTCTCCACCGCAGCTGCGCGAGTGGTTTGCTCGGCGCTGGAGCCGTGCTGCTGGAGCTGGGGGGCCTACCGCTGGAGGTGCTGCTGGAGCTGGAGGTACTGCTGGTGCTGGAGCTGCTGGAGGTGCTGGAGCCGCTTGTCAGAACGTTATAGCTTATGCTGTTGTGTAGGCTATAGTGGGGTATCCCATAGGGGGTACAACCAATTAGGGTTTCATATTTGTACTCACTTCATTTTCATAGTTCACTCATTCTCGTTCTCATTCTCACATGGAATCAGAGCAGGTCCCCTCCTAGGGACTGTTCCTTGGGCCCACCGAAACGCGCCTCGAGTCGCGCCTGCCTTTTTTTTTAGCGGCCCGTCGAGTCGCACCCAGCGGCCCGTCGCGCCGCCCTTACGGTCGCGTCGAGCCGCCCTAGCGGCTGCGGCGCGCCGCCCTTTTCCCGGCCCGTCGCCGCCCTTACCCGCGGCTTTGCGCCGCCCTCACCGGCGGCTTCGCGCCGCCCTACCTACGGCTTCGCGCCGCCCAGGCCCGTCGCCGCCCTTCCCGCGGCTTCGCGCCGCCTCTACCTGCGGCTTCGAGCCGCCCCGGCCCGTAGCCGCCCTTACCTGCGGCTTCGCGCCGCCTACGGCCCGTCGCCGCCCTTTTCTGCGGCCCCGCCGCCTCTCTCGTTGCGGCCCCGCCGCCCGTCTTCGCGGCCCCGCCGCCATCTCTCGCTGCGGCCCCGCCGCCACTCACTACGGCCCCGCCACCCGTCTCAGCGGCCCCGCCGCCCGTCTTCGCGGCCCCGCCGCCTCTCTCGCTGCGGCCCCGCCGCCTCTCACTGCGGCCCCGCCGCCCTACTCAGCGGCCCCGCCGCCCGACTTCGCGGCCCCGCCGCTTCTCTCGCTGCGGCCCCGCCGCCTCTCTCGTTGCGGCCCCGCCGCCCTTCACTGCGGCCCCGCCGCTTCTCTGCAGCGGCCCCGCCGCCCGTCTTCGCGGCCCCGCCGCCTCACTACCCAGCGGCCCCGCCGTCCTTCTGCAGCGGCCCCGCCACTCCTCTACAGCGGCCCCGCTGCCCTACGTCAGCGGCCCAGCCGAGCCGCCCAACAGCAGCGCAGCCGAGCCGCCCAGCAGCAGAGCAGCCGAGCCGCCCCGCCTCCGAGCCGCGCTGCAGCCGAGCCGCCCGGCCGCCCACCAGCCGAGCCGCCGTGCAGCCGACCGCCCAGCCGCCGAGCCGCCCAGCTGCCGAGCCGCCCAGTCGCCGAGCCGCCCAGCGGCCGAGCCGCCCTGCAGCCGAGCCGCCCGAGCAGCCCTGTCCGGTGAGCACAGACCCTCTGTCACTGCGTGCTCTTCCCCTACTCCTTGCACTGCTAGTCTACTGCTGTCATGGCTACCCCTAGTGTCCTCACTTTTGACGCTGAGGGTCGGGCCATTGACTTTGAGGTCTGGGTAGATGACCTACAGCTGTTCTTACAGTGCGATAGGGCGGACGGCCTCTCTCTCTTTGACCTCACCTCTGGCGCTTCCCCTGCCCCTGCTGCTGATGCTGACGCCACTGTTCGCTCCCAGTGGGCCACGCGCGATGCTGCTGCACGTCTTGCTGTGCGTCGCCACCTCCCTACCTCCGAGCGTGCGCACTTTAGTCAGTACAAGAGTGCTCAGACCTTGTACGCCGCTGTAGTCGCGCGCTACTCCTCCCCTTCCACTGCTGCACTGAGCCGTCTCATGCTGCCGTACCTCTTCCCTGACCTTGCTTCTTTTCCCACCGTTGCTGACCTCATTACGCACCTCCGCACTAGTGACACTCGCTACCGCGCTGCACTTCCTGCTGACTTCTGCACCGCGAACCCCCCCCCCATGTACATCACTCAGTACTTCCTAGTCACTCGCCTCCCTGACTCCCTTCGAGTAGTCAGGGACCACTTTCTCTCAGTCTGTCCCACCACACTCACTGTAGACCTCCTCGAGAAGGCCCTCCTCGCGATAGAAAAGAGCATAGTCGCTGTAGGAGCCTCTCGAGGTGACCCGCGCACCCCCATCTTTGAGGGGTGTTCTCCCTCCCCCCTGCTGCCCTCTGTTGCCTCTGCTGCTTCGGCCGACCTCCTTGGTCTTGAGTCGGTCGGTGCGGCGTCTGCCCCTAGCGGGAGACGCCGCCCTGGCAAGGGCAAGGGGGGCAAGGGAGCTGGAGGAGCGGGCGGTGGAGGTGGAGGTGGAGGCAGTGGGGGGAGTGGGGGTAGCGGTGGAGGTGGAGGTGGGGGTGGGGGGTTCGGTGGCGGCAGTGGAGGCGGAGGCCGCGGCGGCGGTGGCGGTGGTAGCGGAGGTGGCGGAGGAGGCGGCGGTGGAGGAGGCGGTGGAGGCGGCGGCGGCAGTGGAGGCAGCGGAGGCGGTGGAGGCGGTGGGGGTGGCGGTGGAGCTGGTCGCGGGTCTTTGCAGAGGAGTGGCTCCGGTGGTGGCTCGCGCCAGCAGCAGCAGCGTGGTCGTGCGACCCTGTCCCCTCAGCAGCTCCGTGAGTGGTACACTGCACGCCAGGGGGGGGGGTTTTGGTCCGTGTACCTACGTCCTGCGCACCGGCGACCGTGCGGGTGAGCAGTGTGGGGGTGCGCACCCCACTCCGCGCTGCTTTGGCCGCCTGACGGACGCATGGCGTCACCAGTTCCCGGAGGCCTCCGAGATCCCTCGCTGGGATGAGCTGTCTAGGGCGGGGGTTGCCATCTTTGATCTGGACTTTGATGCTATTCTCTCTGCCATGTATGCTGTGTCTATTAGTGATGAGGGTGACTGTTACCGGTGTTTCCAGCCCGATCCGGGCATTGAGACTGCTGCTCTAGGTACTGGTGAGGCTGCTGCCCTAGGTGCTTACGACGCTGCTGCTCTAGGTGCTGGTGTGTCTGCGTCCTCAGGTACTGGTGAGTCTGCTCTCTCAGGTACCGCGTCGGCTTCGGCCTCCCTCACCTTCACTCTTGACTCTGGGGCGTCTCGCTCCTTCTTTCGGGACCGCACCACACTCACGCCGCTTAGTCGGCCGGTTGCGGTGTCTCTGGCTGACCCCTCTGGGGGTCCGGTCCTGTCTCGTTTCTCCACAGTCCTCCCGTGTCCGGCGGCTCCCTCTGGCACCCTGTCTGGTCTCTACCTCCCCTCGTTCTCGACGAACCTGGTGAGTGGTGCTGACCTACAGGATGCGGGTGTCCACCAGCTCACTCCTGCACGTCAGCGAGTGACCCACTGTACAGAGGCTGGCACAGGCCGACACCTGGCTACGTTCACCCGTCAGCCGGGGTCGAGCCTGTACACTCTGACCACTGCGTCTCCTCCAGTTGCTGAGTCTGGTAGGGTAGTTACGTCGGGTCAGGTGTTTGCTGCGGCGTCCAGGTCTGGTCCTGAGTCTGCCCCCTGTTCGTGTCGTCTCCTGTCTCACGAGACTCTCCTCTGGCACCACCGCCTTGGCCACCCCTCTCTGCTTCGGCTCAGAGGTATGGCCTCCCGTCTTCTTGTGTCCGGTCTCCCCCGGTCCCTCCCTCCCCTTCCTCAGAGCCCTGGCCCTGTCTGTGTCCCCTGTGTCGAGGGGCGCCAGCGTGCTGCCCCTCACTCCTCCCAGTTTCCTTCGACAGAGGCCCCGTTGCAGACACTTCACATGGACGTGTGGGGCCCAGCCCGCGTCCGTGGAGAGGGTCACGAGCGCTACTTCCTGCTCGTTGTTGACGACTACTCGCGTTACACCACAGTCTTCCCCTTGCGCAGCAAGGGTGATGTCACTGAGGTGCTGATCGACTGGATCCGCGCAGCTCGTCTCCAGCTCAGGCAGAGCTTCGGCTCGGACTTTCCTGTTCTGCGTCTGCACTCGGACAGAGGCGGAGAGTTCTCCTCTGGCCTTCTGCGTGCCTACTGTCGTGCGCGGGGCATCCGTCAGACCTTCACGCTTCCGGACTCACCGCAGCAAAATGGGATTGCTGAGTGCCGCATTGGCATGGTCATGGACGTCGCTCGTACGTCTATGATGCATGCGGCTGCCCCCCATTTTCTGTGGCCGTTTGCGGTGAGGTACGCGGCGCATCAGATCAACCTCCACTCCAGGGTCTCCAGGCCGGAGACCTCCCCAGCCTTGCTGTGGACGGGGAAGGTTGGCGATGCGTCGGCGTTCCGGGTCTGGGGATCTCGGGCGTTTGTCCGCGACCTGTCTGCGGACAAACTATCCCCTCGTGCTGCTCCTTGCGTCTTCCTGGGGTTCCCCCCTGACACGCCTGGGTGGCAGTTTTACCACCCCACCTCTCGCCGTGTTCTGTCCTCCCAGGACGTCACGTTTGACGAGTCGGTCCCCTACTACCGCCTCTTCCCCTACCGCACTCCGTCCCTCCCCCCACCCCCACTCTTCCTGGTACCAGGTCCCTTCCAGGTAGACCCCCTCCCCCCTCAGGGTCCTGCCCCTTCAGGTGTGTCCCAGGTAGACGCAGTCGAGCCTGTCGAGGTCACTGGTGACTCTGGTGCTGCTGAGGGTGCTGAGGCTGGGGGTGCTGTACCTGGGGGTGCGGAGCCTAGGGGTGCTGGGCCTGGGGGTGCTACGTCTGGGGGTGCTGAGCCTAGGGGTGCTGAGCCTAGGGGTGCTGAGCCTTGGGGTGCTGAGCCTAGGGGTGCTGAGCCTGGGGGTGCTGAGCCTGGGGGTGCTGAGCCTGGGGGTGCTGAGCCTAGGGGTGCTGAGCCTGGGGGTGCTGAGCCTAGGGGTGCTACGTCTGGGGGTGCTGAGCCTAGGGGTGCTACGCCTGGGGGTGCTGAGCCTGGAGGTGCTCCGCCTGGAGGTTCTCCGAGTGCTTCGTCTCGCCGGGAGCCACTTTCTCCACAGGAGCTGCGTGAGTGGTTTGCCCGGCGCTGGAGGCGTGTTGCTGGTGCTGGTGGTCCTTCGGCTGCTGAGGGTGCTGCGGTCGCGGGTCCCGGAGGTGCTCGTCCTGGGTGCACTGGAGCTGGTGCTGCTGAGGGTGTTGGCGCTGAGACTACCGCTGGCAGTCCTACTGGGGGTGCTCCTGGTGCTGCTGGAGGTTCTGGAGCTACTGGTGGTGCTGCTGGAGCGGGTGCTCCTGCTGAGGGTTCTGGTGCTGTCCCTGCTGCTTCTAGCGTCGCCGCGCGGCCTCGACCGTACTTCGTTCCACTCCTGCAGCAGGTTCTTGGTCTTCCACCTTCTACTGGTCCTCCTCCTCCCTTAGAGTGTCCACAGCCTGTCTCGTCCCAGCTACAGTTGCAGCCTACCTCCCCTTTGCCTGCTCCTTCTCCCTACACTGGTCCTACTGGAGGTCTGGCTGAGCGTCGTGAGCCTGCGTCTCGCCCTGCGTCGCCTGTCCGTGCTGCTCGCACTAGTGGTCGCGGTTCGCGTCAGCGTCCTCCTCCTGTCCCTGGCACGCACCGGATGTCTCTGCGTCCGTCCACTGCTCCTCTGCGTGCCCCTTTGCCTTCTCCTCCTGAGTCCTCTCTTCCTGCTCTTGCCGACCCGGAGTCGGACTCTCTTCGTGCTGCCAGTCCTACTGTCACGCGTCTCCTTGCTACTGTTGTCACTGACCCTTCTTTCGAGTCTACTGCTGCGTGTGCTCTCGTTACTGAGCTCGTCGACTTTGCTGTTCGCTGTCGCTTAGACTACGCTGCTAGTCTTGTCGCTGAGTCTGAGTCTGTCTGTCCTCCGTCCGTCGGGGGTGAGTGTGCCCTTGGCACGGACGTCCTTGAGGACAGGCAGGAGGAGTTCCAGTGTCTGGCAGCTGCCTCACCTCATCTCGTGTCCGTACTGCTTACCCCTGAGGGAGACCCGGATGCACTTGACATCCCGACTCCGCGCTCTTACGCGGAGGCGATAGAGGGTCCCTACTCCTCTCAGTGGCAGGCAGCTATGGATGCAGAGATGGCTTCCTGGAAGTCCACAGGCACCTACGTTGACGCTGTCCCCCCTCCTGGGGCGAACATCGTCAGTGGCATGTGGATCTTCAGGGTGAAGCGGCCGCCGGGTTCTCCGCCTGTCTTCAAGGCGCGTTACGTGGCTCGTGGCTTCAGTCAGCGGCAGGGAGTTGACTACTTTCAGACCTTCTCCCCCACCGTGAAGATGACCACTCTTCGGGTACTGCTGCACGTTGCTGCTCACCCGACTACGAGCTGCACTCTCTTGACTTCAGCACAGCTTTCTTGCAGGGCAGCCTGCACGAGGAGATCTGGCTGCGTCGCCCACCTGGCTTCACTGGGTCTTTCCCTCCTGGTACCCAGTGGAGTCTCCGGCGTCCAGTCTACGGTCTCCGCCAGGCGCCACGTGAGTGGCACGACACACTGAGGACTACGCTTGCAGCTCTTGGGTTTGCTCCTTCTACTGCCGACCCGTCGCTGTTTCTACGCACCGACACCTCTCTGCCGCCGTTCTACATCCTCGTGTACGTCGACGACTTGGTCTTTGCCACAGCTGACACTGCTGGACTCGCCTACGTGAAGTCCGAGCTGCAGAAGAGACACACGTGCACAGACCTGGGTGAACTGCGCAGCTACCTTGGCTTGCAGATCACCCGGGACAGAGCACGCCGCACCATTACCCTGACTCAGTCACACATGGTGCAGCAGGTCCTTCAGCGCTTCGGCTTCACGTACTCCTCGCCTCAGGCCACTCCTCTGTCTACTCGCCACTCGCTCTCAGCTCTGCCTTCGGATGAGTCCGTAGAGTCGAGTGGCCCGTACCCAGAGCTTGTTGGCTGCCTCATGTACCTGATGACCTGCACACGACCTGACCTTGCATACCCTCTTAGCATTCTTGCACGCTATGTTGCTCCTGGGAGACACAGACCAGAGCACATGGCTGCAGCGAAGAGGGTGTTGCGCTACTTGTGCAGTACGTCGGGCATGGGGCTAGTGCTTGGAGGGCGGAGTCCAGTGGTCCTCACTGGGCACGCGGACGCTTCTTGGGCTGACGACCAGGCTACGCAGCGGTCGTCACAGGGTTACACCTTCAGCCTTGGTTCCGGCTCTGTTTCGTGGCGGGCTACTCGCTCGTCTTCTGTTCTTGGCTCGAGTTGTGAGGCTGAGATCTACGCCGGGGCCATGGCTGCACAGGAGCTTCGCTGGCTCACCTACCTGCTGACCGACCTTGGAGAGCCGCCTCGTTCTCCTCCAGTCCTGTACGTAGACAACAAGGCCATGCTGGCCTTGTGTCGAGAGCAGCGACTGGAGCACAGAACAAAGCACATTGCTCTCCGCTACTTCCTTGCTCGTGAGCTACAGCAACGTGGACAGTTGCGGCTTGCGTACGTGGCCTCTGAGGCCAACACTGCTGATGTCTTCACCAAGGCACTTCCGCCTTGTGATCATCAGCGCTTCTGCACTCAGCTGGGTCTTGTGCCCGTCTTGCCTCACTTGCTCTCCTCTTGACCTTGCTTGTACTCTCACATATATATATACCTGCTCTTGCTTGTCTAGCTTTATATATATGTGTGTACTCTTGCATGTGAACTGGCAGTGTGGCCTTGACCCTGTGCTCGGACTGTGTGGTGACTTTGTGATCCACCCTGAGCTTGTTTTGCTTTGCTTTGCTTGACTGGTCTTGTGACCCCTTGTTCTCCCCCACTTTGCCTATGGGGGTGTGTCAGAACGTTGTAGCTTATGCTGTTGTGTAGGCTATAGTGGGGTATCCCATAGGGGGTACAACCAATTAGGGTTTCATATTTGTACTCACTTCATTTTCATAGTTCACTCATTCTCGTTCTCATTCTCACATTGCTGGTCCCGGAGGTGCTCGTACTGGAGGTACTGGAGCTGCTGGAGCTGGAGCTGCTGGAGGTCCTGCTGGTGCTGGAGCTGCCGGAGGTGCTCGTACTGGAGGTACTGGAGCTACTGGAGCTGGTGGTGCTGCAGGAGTTGGAGCTGGAGGCGCTGGAGTTGTTGCTGCTGGAGGTGCTGCTGGAGCTGGAGGTGCTGGAGCTGGTGGTGCTGCGGGAGTTGGAGCTGGAGACCCTGGAGCTGGGGGTACTGGTGCTGTCTCTGCTGGTTCTGGAGGCGCTGCGCGGCAGCGGCCGTACTTCGTTCCACTCCTTCAGCAGGTTCTTGGCCTCCCGCCTTCTACTGGTCCTACTCCTCCCTTACTGTGTCCACCGCCTGACCAGTCGCAGTCGCAGTTACAGCCAGCCTCTCCACTGTCTGGTCCTTCTCCTTACTCTGGGCCGACTAGAGGTCTTACGGAGGGGCGTGAGTCTGAGTCTCGTCCTGCGTCGCCTGTTCGCGCTGTTTGCACTGGTCGTCGTGTTCCGCGTCAGCGTCCCCCCCCTGTCCCAGGCACGCACCAGATGACACTTCGTCCTTCCACTGCTCCACAGCATGTCCCTTTGCCGTCTCCTCCTGCGTCCTCTCTTCTTGACGTCCCTGACCCGCCGTCAGACCTTGTTCGTGCTGCCAGTCCTACTGTCACACGTCTTCTAGCTACTGCTGTCACTGGCCCTTCGTTTGAGTCCTCTGCTGCGTCTGCCCTAGTTGTTGAGCTTGTTGACTTTGCTGCCGCCTGTCGTCTAGACTACGCCGCTAGTCTTGTTGCTGAGTCTGAGTCTGTCTGTCCTCCGTCCGTCGGGGGTGAGTGTGCTCTTGGCACGGACGTCCTTGAGGACAGGCAGGAGGACTTTGAGTGTTTTGCAGCTGCTGTACCTCATCTCGTGTCCATGCTGATTGCACCTGAGGGAGACCCGGATGCACCAGACATCCCGACCCCGCGCTCTTACGCAGAGGCGATAGAGGGTCCCTACTCCTCTCAGTGGCAGACAGCCATGGACGCAGAGATGGCATCCTGGAAGTCCACGAGCACTTACGTCGACGAGGTTCCCCTGTCAAACTATAATTCTTTAGTTTGTGTAGTTCTAGTCTATGTGTTCTCCCTTGTGTTATTTTGTACTTGCACTAGGGTTAGGTTTTGCATATATCTTGTTTGTACTTTCTGTTTTAGTCAATTCATTCAGCAGTTGTTACTTTGACATGGTATCAGAGCTATATGATCCTATGGGCCCACCGCCCCGTACCCTGACCTAGACCGTAGCGCCTAGTCACCCGTAGCGCCTCGTCACGGGTAGCGCCTAGTCACCCGTAGCGCCCTCCCCGTCGATCCCGTCAGCCCGCTAGCCCCGCCCGTCACCCGTCACGACCTAGACCGGCCCCCGAGGGCCCGCCAGATCGCGCTAGGAAGGGACCCCCTCGGGTCCCCCCACGTCACGACCTAGAACGGCCCCCGCGGGCCCGCCAGATCGCGCAAGGAAGGGACCAACGCGGGTCCCCCCGCGTCACGACCTAAAACGGCCCCCGCGGGCACGTCACATCGCGCTAGGAAGGGACCCCCGCGGGCCCCCCCCCCCCCAAGTCGCGACCCCGTCCCGTTCCCGTCGCCCCCCGTCCCTTCCCCGTCGCCCTCCGCGTCGTCGCCTCCCGTCCCCTCACCGTCGCGTCCTTGTCGCCCTCCGCGTTGTCGCCTCCTGTCCCCCCCTTTCCGTAGCATTCCCGTCCCGTCGCGTCCCCCGTCGCCTCCCGTCCCCTCACCGTCGCGTCCCCGTCGCCCTCCGCGTCGTCGCCTCCCGTCCCCCCCTTTCCGTCACATTCCCGTCCCCGTCGCGTCCCCCGTCGCCTCCCGTCCCCTCACCGTCGCGTCCCCGTCGCCTCCCCGTCCCCCCCCCCATCGCGTCCTGCTCGTTTCCCACCGTCAGAATCCGCCCCACCCGCTGCCACGCCTGTCTAGCCGCCCCACCGCCAGTCCCGTCGCGTCCCCCTGAAACCGCCGCCTGAAACCGTCGCCCCCCCACCCTGAAACCGTCCCCCACCCCCTGAAACCGCCGCCCTACTCTGAAACCGTCCCCCACACCTGAAGCCCGTCGCCCCACGAGCTGAAAACAGCCGCCAGAACTGTGCTAGCGGCGCCAGCAGCACCATATCCGCCGTCCCACCCCTGAAAACCGCCCAGAACAGCACTGAACCGCACTGAACCGCACTGCACCACACTGAACCGCACTGAACCGCACTGAACCGCACTGAATCGCACTGCACCACACTGACCTGCACAGTACCACACCCGCTGCCCCACCCAGCCGCCCCAGCCAGATCTGCCCTCAGCAGAACCAGCAGCAGCATAGGCTGCCCCCAGCAGCACCAGCAGCAGCTTAGGCTGCCCCCAGCGCACCAGCAGCAGCTTAGGCTGCCCCCAGCAGAACCAGCAGCAGTATAGGCTGCCCCCAGCAGAACCTGCAGCAGCATAGGCTGCCCCCAGCAGAACCAGCAGCAGCATAGGCCATGGCGTGTACTAGGGGTCTACAGCAGCAGGGCCAGCCGCAGCACTCCCGGCGGTGGGGACCTGCGGGTCCACAGTGTGGCGCCCCCAGCAGCGGCTCAGCTAGCAGTGGGCGAGACGTTGGCCCCTGCGGGTACCGGGCCCTGACTGGCCCCGGTGCCGGCACTACCTGCTGGAGCCCTGACCACTCTGCGTCCCGCTGCTACCGTCGCCTCGACGACCTCCACCGTGAGCGTTTTGGTCCTCACGCTATTACACCGCACTGGCCTTCACGTCTTCGCCAGCGCACTGTTGCACCAGTTGAGTCCCACCTACCTGGTCTAGGACGTTCCCCGACAGCACGAGTAGGACCCTGCGTTTCCAGTCTTGGTGCATGTGTAGTGTCTAGCCTAGGTGCCTCAACTGTTCTCTGTGTGGGAGCTGCAGCTACCGCTAGCCCGGTCCCAGCCTTTGTCGCTGGCTCGGGTGCGACCTCTCAGACTGCACAGCTTTCCTTCACCCTAGACTCTAGAGCGTCCAGCTGTTTCTTTCGCGATTGTACTGACCTCACACCACTGCGCACTCCAGTCACTGTCGCCTTGGCTGACCCCAGCGTGGGACCTGTAGTTGCCCACAGCACCACCACTCTTCCGTGTCCAGCGGCTCCCTCTGGGTCTCTCACAGGTTACTACACCCCCTCGTTCTCCAGGAACCTCGTGGGTGTCAGTCACCTCCACGACCTAGGTGTAGTCACTACTTTTCCACTGGACGAGCCTGTTGCCTCCTGCACACTCGGTGCCACTGGGGCGCCTCTGGCCACTTTCCACAGGGAGCCGGGCTCTGGTCTGTACTCACTACACACAGGGTCCCACCACACTGGGTCAGGTCAGGTCAGGTCAGGTCAGGTCAGGTCAGGTAGCTGCTGTGTCGTGCGACTGTCGGTCACTCACCCACCCGTCGGTCCTCTGGCACCACCGTCTAGGTCACCCGTCGTTCCCACGTCTCAGTAGGATGGCACGTTACCGTATGGTCTCCGGTCTCCCACAGTCGCTTGCCCCGCTTCCTCGCTCGTCTGCGCCGCCGTGCACTCCTTGTGTTGAGGGTCGGCAGCGCGCTGCCCCTCACTCCACCTCGTTCCCCCCCACCACGGCTCCCTTCCAGACCCTGCACTTGGACGTTTGGGGCCCCTCCCCGGTCCGTGGCCCACGTCAGGAGCGCTACTTCCTGATTGTGGTAGACGACTACTCCCGCTACACCACGGTTTTCCCCTTGCGACGGAAGGCCGACGTGCCTACCGTCCTCGAGCCGTGGCTACTAGCGTGGGGTGACGCCCAGGCCCTTTGTGGGCTCCGCTTGCACTCGGACCGTGGTGGTGAGTTTTCTTCCACTCGCCTAGAGACGTTCTGTCAGGGTCGGGGGATCCTCCAGTCTTACACGCTACCAGCCTCGCCGCAGCAGAACGGGGTAGCCGAGCGACGCATCGGCCTGGTCATGGAGGTTGCCCGGACCTCCATGTGCCATGCCGGTGCCCCCCAGTTCCTGTGGCCTCAGGCAGTCCGCTACGCCGCGCACCAGCTGAACCTGTGGCCTAGTGACGCACGGCCACGCGTGACGCCGGTCTCCCTTTGGACAGGTTCTCCGGGCGTAGCAGCTGACTTCCGCGTCCGGGGTTCTCTGGCTCACGTTCGCGCCCCTGGCGCGAACAAGTTGTCTCCGCGCACTCGTGCCTGCGTCTTTCTTGGCTTCCCTTTGGACACCGCCGGCTGGGTGTTTTACGACCCACTCACCTATGAGTTCTTCAGTTCCCAGGACGTCACGTTCGACGAGTCTGTCTGTTACTACAGGAGTCGCCCCCACCGAGGTACTGAGGTCTTTTCCCCCCCGCTGTTCCTCACCCTTGAGCCCCCCCCAGTAGCCCCGGTAGCCCCCCCCCCTTCGCGTCCTGCCCCGTCAGGTGTGTCGCACGTCACTCCGCAGTCGTCCCCCCCGCAGCGTCCAGTTCCTGTCGTGTATGGGGGTGCGGGAGGTGCAGTTGCGGAGGGTGAGGGTGCTGGGGCTGCTGGAGCTGGTGGTGTCGGTTCTGGGGGTGCAGGGGGTGTTGGCGTGGAGGTCACTCCAGTGGAGGACACGGCAGCCTCGACTAGGCGGCCTCGCCCCGCGTCACCCCCTGGCTTCCCGTCCGTCCCGCAGTTCCCTCTTCGTTCTTCTCTGCGGCCGGTTGCTGCGGAGCCTGGGGGTGTTCCTGCAGGAGGTACTGGAGGCCCCGGGGGTGTCGGTGGTGGAGGTGTTGGCTCTGGGGGTGCTGGAGCTGGAGGCACTGGCACTCTGGCGCCTACACCACGCACTGTACGTTTCCTGACCCGTGAGCAGCGTCTCCTCCGGTTGAGCAGTTTGAGAGGGAGGAGCGTGAGCAGTTTGAGAGGGCACATCAGCAACAGTCTCAGTCGCAGCAGCAGGAGAGAGTAGAGGAGGAGTCACAGCAGCAGCAGGTGTAGTTGCAGCCGCAGCAGGAGAGAGTAGAGGAGGAGTCACGAGTGCAGCAGCGGGTGCAGTTGCAGTCGCAGCAGGAGAGAGTAGAGGAGGAGTCATGGCCGCACCAGGAGAGGGTAGAGCAGGAGTCCCGCCCGCAGCAGCAGGTGCAGTTACAGACACAGCAGGAGAGAGTAGAGGAGGAGTCACGGCCGGAGCAGGAGAGGGTAGCGCAGGAGTCCCGGTCGCAGCAGCGGGTGCAGCTGCAGTCGGAGCAGGAGAGGGCAGAGGCGGAGCCACAGGAGCAGCAGCAGGGGCCCGTACCGTCGCAGCAGACGCCAGAGGAGGCGGAGCAGCAGCGACTGCGACTCCGCGACCTCCCCGACCCAGCACCTGCACGCTTTGTTCGTGGTCCCCTACCGTCCCCTCCTGTTCCCCCTGTTGAGTCCCTTTCCTCGTCCCAGTGGACTCGTCGTCCTCCCCTCAGTCGTGCTGTGTCCCCAGAGCGTTGTCGGTCCCGTTACCGTGCAGACGGTCCGTTCCACCTTGTTCTTTGCTCTCGTGTTCCACCTCCTCCTGTCCTTCCACAGCCCCCTGAGTCGTCCCTCACTATGCTTCACGACCCGTTGTCCGACTACCTCCGTGCCTCCCGTCCTGTCGTCTCCCGTGTTTTGTCCGCGTTGGTCACTCACCCGACTGCACCTCTGTCTTCTGTCTCAGCTCTTGTTACCACTGTCGCTGGCATTGCCTCTTTCCACCGCCTTGACTACGCCGCTCACTTGGTGAGTGGCCCTACTCGTTCTCCGTTCTCTAGGGGTGCTCCTGTCTTTCCCTTGGAGGTCCTCGAGGACAGGCAGTTCGAGCTTGGTTTCCTTGCGGCCGCTGTTCCTCATCTCTGCGCCATGCTACTTGCCCCTGAGGGGGATCCAGACGCCCTTGACATCCCGATCCCTCGCACTCACGCCGAGGCGGTGTCGGGACCTTGGGCCTCGTACTGGATAGCAGCTGAGGAGGCAGAGATGGCATCTTATAGGTCCACAGGCACTTACGTCGACGCAGTCCCAGCACCTGGGACGAACGTCGTCAGTGGCCGATGGCTCTACAAGGTGAAGCGGCCGCCTGGATCACCACCTGTGTTCAAGGCGCGCTATGTGGCGAGAGGCTTCAGTCAGCGAGAGGGGATGGAATTCTTCCAGACCTTCGCTCCCACCCCGAAGATGAGTACTCTTCGGGTGTTGCAGCATATTGCAGCCCATCGCGACTACGAGTTGCACGCCTTGGACTTTTCCACCGCGTTCCTTCAGGGGAGCCTGCACGAGCAGATCTGGCTGCGTCGCCCGCCTGGCTTCACTGGCTCTTTCCCACCTGGGACCCAGTGGCAGCTGCGTCGACCAATCTACGGCCTGCGTCAGGCTCCACGTGAGTGGCACGACACACTTCGCTCGACCCTTGCAGCGCTTGACTTCTTTCCGTCGTCTGCTGGCCCGTCATTGTTCGTTCGCCGTGGCTCGACCCCGTTCTTTGTCCTGGTCTACGTCGACGACCTGGTGTTCGCCACTCCCGACCGACGCGCGCTGGCCTTCGTGAAGGAGGAACTCCAGAGGAGACACACTTGCACTGACCTTGGTGAGCTGCAGCACTACCTTGGCCTGCAGATCACCAGGGACAGGGCAGCTCACACCATTACGCTGACTCAGTCGCATATGGTCAAGCAGATCCTCAAGCGGTTTCGCTTCCCGTTCTCCAAGGTACAGCTCACCCCTCTTGGTGTGGATCATGGGCTCACGGCTCCACCTTCGGACGAGTCATTTGAGTCCAGTGGTCCATATCCTGAGCTGGTGGGTTGTATCATGTACCTGATGACCTGTACTCGCCCAGACCTAGCTTACCCTCTTAGCGTCCTTGCACGCTTTGTTGCGCCTGGGAGACACCGACCTTCCCACTGGTACGCTGCTAAGAGGGTGGCGAAGTATGTGGCGAGTACATCAGGCATGGGACTTGTCCTTGGAGGGAAGCAGCCAGTTACACTCACAGATTACTCGGACTCGTCGTGGGCCGACGACGCGGAGACACGTCAGTCTACACAGGGCTACTCCTTTAGCCTCGGGGCAGGTGCTGTTTCGTGGCGGTCGACTCGGGCGTCGTCCGTCGCCGGTTCCAGCTGTGAGGCAGAGGTGTACGCTGCGGCCATGGCCGCTCAGGAGCTTCGCTGGCTGTCTTTCCTTCTCACCGACCTTGGTGAGCGGCCTCGCTCTCCCCCAGTCTTGTTCGCCGACAACAGGTCTGCTGTCCTGTTGTGTGAGGAGCCCCGACTGGTTGGGAAGGCGAAGCACATCCAGCTTCGTTACTTCCTTCTGCGTGAGTTGCAGCAGCGTGGCCAGGCACTCGTACGACGTGTGGTCTCTGAGGCCAACACTGCAGATATCTTCACCAAGGCGTTGCCGCCTTGTGACCACCAGCGTTTCTGCACCCAGCTTGGCCTTGTGCGGGCCCGTCCTCACTTGCTTACGTAGAGATGCCTTGTCCTGCATGTCCTCGTACTCTTGCATCTCTTTATATTTGCTATATACCTGCATGTGGACTGGCCTTGTGGCCCCTTGCTTGCTCTCGGAGTGTGTGGTGACTTTGAGCTCCACCCTGAGATTTGTCTTGTTCTTGTGGACTGGTCTTGTGACCGTTGCTTGCTCTTGTTGTTTCTACAGGACTACCGTCACCTAGACTATGGGGGTGTGTCAAACTATAATTCTATAGTTTGTGTAGTTCTAGTCTAGGTGTTCTCCCTTGTGTTATTTTGTACTTGCACTAGGGTTAGGTTTTGCATATATCTTGTTTGTACTTTCTGTTTTAGTCAATTCATTCAGCAGTTGTTACTTTGACATCCCCCACCTGGGGCGAACATCGTCAGTGGCATGTGGATTTTCAGGGTGAAGCGACCGCCGGGTTCTCCGCCTGTCTTCAAGGCGCGTCACGTTGCACGAGGCTTCAGTCAGCGACAGGGAGTTGACTTCTTCCAGACCTTCTCCCCTACCCCGAAGATGACCACTCTTCGGGTTCTGCTGCACGTCGCCGCTCAGCGTGACTACGAGCTTCACTCTCTTGACTTCAGCACTGCTTTCCTACAAGGCAGCCTGCACGAGGAGATCTGGCTGCGCCGCCCACCTGGCTTCACTGGGTCGTTTCCTGCAGGTACCCAGTGGAGCCTCCGGCGGCCAGTCTACGGTCTCCGCCAGGCGCCTCGCGAGTGGCACGACACACTGAGGACGACGCTTGCGGCTCTTGGGTTTGCTCCTTCGACTGCTGACCCGTCACTGTTTCTACGCGCCGACACCTCGCTGCCGCCGTTCTACATCCTCGTGTACGTCGACGACTTGGTCTTTGCCACTGCTGACACTGCCGGACTGGCCCACGTGAAGTCGGAGCTGCAGAACAGACACACGTGCACATACCTGGGTGAGCTGCGCAGCTATCTTGGCTTGCAGATCACCCGGGACAGAGCACGGCGCACCATTACCTTGACTCAGTCACACATGGTGCAGCAGGTCCTTCAGCGCTTCCGCTTCGAGTACTCCTGGCCACAGGCCACTCCTCTGCCTACCGGTCACTCGCTCTCAGCTCTGCCTTCGGATGAGTCCGTAGAGCCAAGTGGCCTGTATCCAGAGCTTGTGGGCTGCCTCATGTACCTGATGATCTGCACTCGACCGGACCTTGCTTACCCTCTTAGCATCCTGGCTCGCTACGTTGCGCCCGGGAGACACCGACCAGAGCACTGGAAGGCCGCTAAGAGGGTGATGCGCTACTTGTGCAGTACGTCGGGCATGGGGCTCGTGCTTGGAGGACGGGCTCGAGTTGTCCTTACTGGTCACGCAGACGCTTCTTGGGTTGACGACTTGGCTACGCAGCGGTCGTCACAGGGTTACACTTTCAGCCTTGGCTCTGGCTCTGTTTCTTGGCGGTCTACCCGCTCGTCTTCTGTTCTCAGCTCCAGTTGTGAGGCTGAGATCTACGCATGGGCCATGGCTGCACAGGAGTTACGCTGGCTCACCTACCTGCTGACCGACTTGGGAGAGCCGCCTCGTTCTCCTCCAGTTCTGTACGTCGACAACAAGGCCATGATTGCGTTGTGTCAGGAGCACAGACTGGAGCACAGAACGAAGCACATCGCTCTGCGCTACTTCCTTGCTCGAGAGTTGCAGCAGCGTGGTCAGCTTCGTCTTGTTTACGTGGCCTCTCAGGCCAACACTTCTGATATCTTCACCAAGGCACTTCAGCCTTGTGATCATCAGCGTTTCTGTACTGTTCTAGGCCTTGTGCCTACTTGGCCTCACTTGCTCACTTGTACTGTGATCTATATACATATACCTGCATGCTTACACTTGCTAGGTTGTGATCACTGTACTGCTTGTTCTCCTTTATATATAAATCTGCATGTGAACTGGCCTTGTGGCCATTTGCTTGTGCTCAGAATGCGTGGTGACGTTGTGATCCACCCTGAGCTTGACCTTGCTTCGTTCTCTTGCTTGTCCCCCACTTTGCCTATGAGGGTGTGTCAGAACTATGCATTTATATGCTCTAGGCTGTAGTGGGGCACTCCTTATGGGGTACAGCCCAATTAGGTTTTGCTATACAAACCCTGTATTGCTGTCATTCTAGTCATCCTTGATTCCTACATTCTGACAAGCTTAGGGAAACTATGTTATAATTTCACTACTTTCTACCATAGATCTTGTTGCCCGTATTCACTTTCATCCCGATTTACGTATCCTTACTCTAGCATCCGGTATTGGCTCTTATTGTGTGTGGATGTTTCCTTTAGCATAGTGTACTTAAATTTCAACCTTTCTTAGATTTTCTCCCATCCTCTATTCTCGCTCCTTCCTTACTTTACATTTCATCTTGTCTTATTCTTGCTATCCGTCTTCTCATTTCCGTGGTCTTTACTGCGTATCCCCCTTGTTCCTTCCCCTTCTTCCTTACTTCACTTTTCCTCCATTCCTCCTTTTTCTTTTAGCCTTCCTTCTGCCATTTCCTCTTATTCTCCTTCTTTGTTGCCTAACTACTTGCTTTTGTTATACAACATTTTGGGTTTCTTCCTTCATTTTTCCGTCCTTTAAGCAATTACTTCAAGCTTAGGTTCTAGGCGTTTTGTAAATACTTTAGCTATTCTTTGTAGATAATCCTGCATCTGGTTCTTCTATTTTTCATCATGACTTCTGTTCGTTTAGTGCAGCATTCCTTTCTCATATCTGCTGTTTGCTAATGTTTACTTTATTTACTGATGTTCAAGTGTGTATCTGATGTTTCTTACAAATAGGTTTTCTTTTCCGTTATCTTCAATTTCCTGATTGTTTTCATTGGTTATTTCGTAGTCTATTGTCAGAATTTGATATTTGTCTAGCCTGCAGTGGGGTACTCTATAGCGAGTATAGCCCAAATTAGGGTTTCCTATATGTACTTAACTGCCTGCTAGTGCAAACCCTCTTCTCTGTTCTCATTCTCCGTTCCTTACTTTCTGACATGCTATCAGAGCAGGTCGACCCTCCCTGGTCGATCCTGTGTATGGGCCCACCTAACACTGTCTTGTTTCGTTCTAGTCCTCATCGTGCTCCGCCTGTGTCTGTTCTCCCGCCACCTCCTGCGTCGTCTCTCACTGTCTCCTCTCACCCTATCACTGACTATTACCGTGCTGCTCGTCCTGTTGTCTCGCGTGTTCTCGCCTCTCTTGTCACTGACCCTCGTGCCTCTTCGTCGTTTGTCTCGGCTCTTACTGCCGCTGTCGCTGACTTTGCTTCCACCCGCTCCCTTGATTTCGCCACGCGTGTAGTGGCTGCTCCGCTTGCCCGTCCTCTGTCCGCCGCGGGTGACTTTGCCCTTGGTTGTGACGTCCTAGAGGACAGGCATTTTGAGTTGGAGTTCTTGGCAGCCGCTTCTCCCTCTCTCTGTGCCATGCTGCTTTCCCCTGAGGGAGACCCCGACGCCCTTGACATTTGGACTCCTCGAACGTACCGTGAGGCAGTGTCAGGGGAGTGGGCCTCTCAGTGGAAAGTGGCTATGGCCTCAGAGTTAGCGTCATGGAGATCCACATGCACCTACGTCGACGCAATTCCCCCTCCCAGGGTGAACGTTGTCGATGGCATGTGGCTCTTCAAGGTGAAGCGGCCGCCTGGATCACCGCCTGTGTTCAAGGCGCGCTACGTGGCTAGGGGTTTCAGTCAGCGTGAGGGAGTTGACTTCTTCCAGGCCTTCGCCCCGACTCCGAAGATGACTACTCTTCAGGTGTTACTGCACGTAGCAGCACAGCGATACTACGAGATGTACTCCCTCGACTTCTCCCCTGCGTTTCTCCAGGGCCGCCTACACGAGGAGATCTAACTGCGGCGTCCTCCTGGCTTCACTGACACCTTCCCACCTGGGACCCAGTGGAGCCTGAGGCGACTAGTCTACGGTCTCCGCCAGTCGCCCCGTGAGTGGCACGACACTCTTCGCTCCACGCTTCGTGACCTTGGGTTTCGTCCTTCTTCTGCCGACCCGGCGCTGTTTGTTCGTGCTGGTTCCACTCCTTTATTTATTCTTGTCTACGTCGACGACTTGGTCTTTGCTACAGCTGACAGGGCGGCTCTGGCTGAGGTGAAATCCGAACTGCAGAAGAGACGCACGTGCACTGGCCTCGGTGAACTGCAGCGCTACCTTGGCCTGCAGATCACCAGGGACAGAGCCGCTCACACCATCACGTTGACGCAGTCACACATGGTGCAGCAGGTCCTTCGGCGGTTCGAGTTTCAGTTCTCCACCACCCAGCCCACTCCTCTTGCTGTTGACCACAGACTCACTGGCCCCTTTCCCGACGAGCCCTTTGAGTCCAGTGGTCCCTACGCAGAGCTTGTGGCCTGCCTCATGTACCTGGTGACTTGTACTCGGCCGGACATCGCCTTTCCCCTCAGCGTCCTCTCTCGCTTTGTTGCGACTAGGAGACACTGTCCTGTTCACTGGACAGCTGCTATGAGGGTAGCGAAGTACCTGGCGACTACATCAGGCATGGGGCTTGTGCTTGGAGGGACTCAGCCAGTTGAGTTGACCGGTCACTGCGACTCTTCCTACGTTGACGACGTGGAGACTCAGCGTTCGACTCAGGGTTACTGCTTCAGTCTGGGTGCTAGTGCTGTGTCGTGGAGGCCTGCACGGTCATCGTCTGTGGCTTCGTTTAGTGCAGAGGCAGAGATCTACGCCGGTGCCATGGCGGCACAGGAGCTTTGATGGTTGACCTTCTTGCTCGCCGATCTTGGTGAGCGGCCTCGCTCTGCACCAACCTTGTACGCTGACAACAAGGTCATGATCCTCCTGTATCGAGAGCCTTGACTGGAGAGCAGAGTGAAGCACATTGACGTGCGGTACTTTCTCCTACGAGAGTTGCAGCGACGCGGCAAGGCACGCTTGGACTTCGTGGCCTCAGAGGCCAACACTGCCAACGTCTTCACCAAGGCCTTGGCGCCTGGTGACCACCACAGGTACTGTGTGCAGCTAGGGCTTGTTGAGGTTGGCCCTCGGTTGCTGTAGCTTGCTGTTTGCTTTCCTTGTTTTGCTTCTATATATACTAGTAAACTCTTGAACTGGCCTTGTGGCCACTTGCTTGTGCTCGGAGTGTGTGGTGACTCTGAGCGCCACCCTGAGCTTTGTTGTTGCTGCTTGTTCTTGACTGGTCTTGTGACCGTTGTTTCGCTTGCTAGTCTTTGAGTGCCCCTCACTTAGCCTATGGGGGAGTCTCAAATGCATATAATTGTTATAGGCTGCAGTGAGGTACTCCCTAGAGAGTACAAGTCAGTTAGGGTCGCTACTTGTATTGCCTCTCAACCCTAATGCAACCATTCCGTTGCTAGCTACTCTTAAGAGTACCGTATCACCCCGGATATAAGCGCACCTGCGCTTATAATAAAACGTGATTTTTCAGGGGGGTGCGCTTCTAATTGAGTAAATTTTATAAGCGCATGCGCTTATAAAATAACAAACATACCTATAATATTTTAGCACGAAAATGTAGGTCGCGTCCTTGTGCACTCAATCGAGTCGAATTGAAATAGGGTGGTGGCTGAAAATCTCTCGCAACTTGGCAGTGAAAGATTCCCTGCCAGCACATAATCTCAAAATGACTGACTAGGCGCTTCTGACACCACATGCTGACTGGACGCGCAGCCTCTGCAGGGTTGAATGCGAAGGAAATCGAAATTTCAACTCATCAGCCTGCTAAAGTGAAATTCGTTACAGAATTTTGACAGGTTTTCAATTGAAAAATCAACATGCGCTTATAATAAATCATGTTTTTCTACGGGGTGCGCTTATAATCGAGGATCGGCCATAAGCGCATTGCTCCAGATAGAAGCGCATGCGCTTTTAAAAGGCCTGCGCTTATATCCGGGGCGATACGGTAAGGCCCAAAAACATCCTTACACTACCCACCTCACCAAGAGGCCCCTCCGCTAAGCGAAAGCGTGTATATCGCGGAATCAACGGCTTTTAAGGTACACGGGGTGGTGTCAAATTACAATCGTGTCTCTAGGCTACAGTAGGGTCACTCCTTAGTGAGTACAACACTTTAGGGTTAGGTTTCCCCTACTTGTACTCATCTCTTGCCTAGTCCAATCACCCTTTCCTAGTTCTATTCTTGACATGTTATCAGAGTAGGAACCGTTCCTGTCAGAATATAATGCTTGTCTAGTCTGTAGTGGGGTACTCAATAGTGAGTATAACCCTTTAGGGCTTGCTATTTGTACCTCCCTCCTTTCTAGTCAAACCCTCTTTTGCCTATCTCTCTCTTGCCTAGCTAGCTAAACCCTAGCTATGGCTCCTGCGTTCTAGCTGCTATTCTGACATGGTATCAGAGCTGTTACGCTCTTGGCCTGTGGGCCCCACGTGCTTCCGCTGCTTTCCTGTCTGTCGCGCGCCCCGTGACGCGCGACGCTTTTTTCTTCCCGCCACGCGTTCGGGGCGCATGGCGGTTTTCTGCCCGCCGTGCGCCCCGAGGCGCGTGGCGGCTTCCTGCTTCACGCGTCACCCCGGGGACCCGCGCGTCCCCCCCGTCGACGGTCGCGTCGCCCCCCGGGAGCTCGTCGCGTCGCCCCGCAACCCGCGCGCGGCCCTCGCTGCCCCGTCGCGACGCCCTGGGGAGCCGCTCGCGGCCCCCCGCTGCCCCGTCGTGGTGCCCTGGGGAGCCGCGCGCGGCCCCCGCTATCTCGTCCCGGCGCCCTGGGGAGCCGCGCGCGGCCCCCGCTGCCTCGTCGCGTTGCCCTGGGGAGCCGCGCGCGACCCCCTGCTGCCCCGTCGAGGCGCCCTAGGGAGCCGCGCGCGGCCCCCGCTGCCCCGTCGCGGCGCCCTGGGGGCCGCGCGCCGTCCCCCGCGCTGCTGCCCGCGCTCCTGCCCCGTGTTGCCCGTGTTAGGGTTTGGGGGTGGCGGGTGTGGGGGTGGCAAGCATGGGGGTGACGGGTGTGTGCGCAGTCCCCTGCTCCTCCTCCTCCTCCGTCTCCCACTGCTGCAGGTGCCGCTGAGGGGGGGTGGGTGTGTGGGAGCCGAGGGAGTGGTGCTAGGGGGGTGACGTGGGAGTGGAGCTAGGGGTGCAGCAAGGGGTGTGTGAAAGGGGGTGGGACAGTTGGGGGAGGTTGAGCGGAGGTTGAGCCGTCGTGTCGCCAGCAGCGCCAGTAGTCCGGAGGCTACAATCTCCGGTAGTCGCCAGTCGCCCGTGGGTCAGTTGCTCCAGCCGCTCAGAGTTAGCCGCAGAGCCAGTTACTTCTGTAGTCCGGGCCTTTGCTTCGGTAGCCACTGAGCCAGCCGCTACCGTGTGTCTGCAGCTTCCGTCGTCGCCTCCCATCTCCTCTCCTCTCACATTCCCTCCTCCTCCTCACTTGCCCTCTGTGAATGCCTCTAGCTTTGCTTGCACTTGTGAACCTGCTCTGTGACTGCTTGCTATGCTGATTATACCCCACTTTGACTATGGGGGTGTGTCATAATATAATGCTTGTCTAGTCTGTAGTGGGGTACTCAATAGTGAGTATAACCCTTTAGGGCTTGCTATTTGTACCTCCCTCCTTTCTAGTCAACCCCTCTTTTGCCTATCTCTCTCTTGCCTAGCTAGCTAAACCCTAGCTATGGCTCCTGCGTTCTAGCTGCTATTCTGACAGTTCCTACGTGGGCCCACTGTTCCGCCTAGTGGTAGCGCCACGCCCTACACGGTAGTCAGCGCGCTGGCGCCCCCACTCTCACGGTCGCGACCTTTCCTAAACGGCCCGCGCGGCCGCCCTATTTTTCTCTCACAGTCGCGACCTCACCTGACCGCGCCCTAGCTGCCCCGTGCGCCACTTGCGTGGCCCGTCAGCCCCTGCGCCCGGTCCCCCCTCGTTCCTGCTGCTGCGCGCGCCACTCGCGCTGCCCGCCAGCCCCTAGCGCGCACCTGCTGCGCGCCCCGTTTGAGCTGCTCCGCGTGCACCTGCTGCGCGCCCCTGGTTTGCAAGCCCACAGCCCGCGCGCGCCTGCTGCTGCTGCACGCCGACTGCTGCTGCTACGTGCCGCTGCTGCTCCGCCACTGCGCCCGAGCCGCGCCGCCCATTTCGAGCCGCGCCGCCCATTTCGAGCCGCGCCGCCCATTTCGAGCCGCGCCGCCCTGCCGAGCCGCGCCGCCTAGTCCGAGCCGCGCCGCCCAGTCCGAGCCGCGCCGCCCTGTCCAAGCCGCGCCGCCCAGCCCAAGCTGTCACTGCTTCTGCTACTGCAACTACTGCTGCTACAGCTAGTGCTACTGCTACTGCTGCTACTACTGCACTTACTACAGCTACTACTGCTGCTATGGCTAACCTGTCAGTTCTTACGTTCGATGCTGAGGGCCGCGCGATTTCCTTTGATGTCTGGCTCAACGATCTCCAGATGTTCCTGCAGAGCGAGTCTAAGGATGGTATTTCCCTGTTTTTGCACACTGAGGGAAAGCTCCCAGCCCCTGCTGCCGACGCTGTAGATGATCTGTCTAAGTGGCTCATGCGTGATGCAGCTGCCCGCCTTGCTGTCCGCAACCACTTGCCCGTCACTCAGCGCGCGCACTTTAGCCGACAGAAAACGGCCAAGGATCTCTATGATGCTGTCGTTGCTCGCTACTCCTCCCCAGCTACTGTTGCTGTAGGCCGTCTCATGCTGCCGTACCTGCATCCCGATCTAGCTGAGTTCCGCACTGTCTCTGACCTGTTCACCTACCTCCTCTCTAGTGAGGATCGCTTCCGTGCCGCTCTCAAGCCGGCCTTTCTCGCTAAGAACCCCCCCCCCGCAGTACTTCACCCTGTACTTTCTTATCACTCGCCTCCCTGACTCCCTTCGCACTGTCAGGGACCAGTTCCTAGCCATGGACCCCACTAAGCTCACACTTGACTCTCTTGAGCAGGCCCTTCTCGAGGCTGAGACGAGCACTGTCGCTGTCGCTGTCTCTCGTGGCACTCCCCGCTCCCCCTTCTTTGAAGGGTGCACTCCCTCCCCTCTCCTCCCCTCAGTTGCTACCGCTGCTGCAGTCGACCTCCTTGGTGCTGAGGACGTTGGCGCTGCGTCTGCTCCCAGTGGAAGACGCAACAACAGCAAGGGCAGAGGGGGCAGGGGTGGTGGTGGTGGCAGCAGCGGGGGGGGCGGCGGGGGTGGTGGCGGGGGTGTTGGAGGCTCTGGGGGTGGCTCTGGGGGTGGCGGCAGTGGAGGAGGCGGACAGGGTGGAGGAGGCGGCGGTGTTGGGGGAGGCGGTTGGGGTAGCGGGGGCGGCAGAGGAGGTCGAGGTGGGTCTGGCAGGGGTGGTGGCGCTCGTGGACCCTCCAGTGGCTACGGGAGTGGTCAGCAGCTGCCGCGCCTCCCGGACAACCCCACCGACCAGCAGCTCCGTGAGTGGGTTCTCCAGCGTGGGGGCTCTGGGGGCTCTGGTCGCTGCCCTTATGTCCGACGCACGGGGCCCCTGAAGGGCATAGTCTGCGGGAAGCCGCATACTGAGTACAAGTGCTTCGGCCGTCTTGAGGACGCCTGGGTGACTCAGTACAGCGAGGACCAGGAGGTGTCGAACTGGCTGCAGCTGATGGGGAAGGGGGTAGATGTGTTTGCTCTTGACTTTGCTAAGATAAATGCTGCTCTCTATGCCATGTATGTTGCTGATAATAGTGTTGAGGGTGCGTGTTACTCGTGTGTGCCGTGCGATGCTGGTGGTGATGCTGCTCCTCCAGGTGCTAGTGAGTCTGCTGCCGCTCTAGGTGCTAGTGTCGCTACTGCACCAGGTGCTAGTGAGTCTGCTGCTACTGCTGAGGTCTTGCACACTTTCACGCTTGACTCTGGTGAGTCCCGTTGCTTCTTTCGCGACTGCACTACTGTCACCCCACTCGCTACACCAGTCCCAGTCTCACTGGCGGACCCCTCTGGGGGTCCGGTGGTTGCACGCCACTCCACTGTCCTCCCGTGCCCAGCTGTCCCCTCTGGCTCTCTGTTAGGCCTCCACCTCCCCTCGTTCTCGACGAACCTGGTGAGCAACGCCATCCTCCAGGATGTATGGGTTGACACCTTTACTCCTGGAGGTCAGCGTGTGGCGATCTGCACATGTGCCAAGACAGGCCGTCACCTGGATACGTTCACACGGCAGCCGGGGTCGAACCTGTACACACTCACCACATCGTCTGCACAGGTAGCTGCGTCTGGTCAGGTGGCTGCGTCTGGTCAGCTCGCTGCGTCCTGCTCGTGTCGCCTCCTCACCCACCCTGCGCAGCTTTGGCACCACCGTCTTGGCCACCCGTCGCAGCTGCGTCTACGCGGCATGCACTCCCGGCTACTGGTCTCTGGCCTCCCTCCGACCCTGTCCCCCCTCCCGCGCTCGCTTGCGCCGCCGTGCCTTCTTTGCGTCGAGGGGCGGCAGCGCGCCGCTCCTCACTCCTCCGAGTTTCCTCCGACCACTGCTCCTCTGCAGACTCTCCACCTGGACGTGTGGGGCCCGGCCCCCGTCGGTGGAACGGACCAGGAGCGCTACTTCCTGCTGTCTGTTGACGACTACACACGCTACACCACCGTCTTCCCCTTGCGGCGCAAGGCGGATGTCAGTGGTGTCTTGATCCCCTGGATCCGTGCTACTCGTCACCAGCTACGCGAGCGGTTTCGGCGGGACTTTCCAGTCCTGCGTCTGCAATCTGACAGGGGTGGTGAGTTCTCCTCTGGCGTCCTTGAGACGTTCTGCCAGGATGAGGGCATCGCCCAGTCGTTCACGCTTCCGGCCTCTCCGCAGCAAAATGGGATCGCTGAGCGTCGCATTGGCCTGATCATGGAGGTTGCTCGTACCTCCATGATCCATGCAGCTGCTCCCCATTTCCTGTGGCCGTTTGCGGTCCGATACGCCGCGCATCAGCTCAACCTCTGGCCCCGTGTCTCTGCTCCAAAGACCTCGCCCACACTCCGTTGGACGGGACAGCCTGGTGATGCGTCGTCGTTTCGGGTCTGGGGCACGCTCTCCCTTGTTCGCGATACCAAAGCGAGCAAGCTCTCTCCTCGCACTCTCCGCTGTGTCTTCCTGGGCTTCCCCACCGACGCTCCACCCTGGCAGTTCTACCACCCTGCCTCGCGTCGTGTTCTGTCCTCTCAGGACGTCACCTTCGACGAGTCGGCATGTTACTACCGACTTCACCCGCACGCGTCCCACCCGGTCCCCCTCGCACCTCTCTTCCTGGTACCAGTTCCCCCCCCGGTAGCCCCCCTTCCCCCACAGGGTCCTGCTCCCTCAGGTGTGTCCCAGGTAGACCCACCCCCCTTGGATGAGCCAGTTGAGATCTCTTCTGACTCCTCTGACTCACCTGAGGGGGGTGACGCCGTCGCCGACGACACGGCGACCACTCGCCGCACTCCTTGCTTGGAGACCCCCCCGGGGTTTCCCGCCACGGCCGTCTTCGCCGCCTCCGCAGCCTGCTGCTGTGGACTCTGGAGCTGAGAATACTAGAGCTGGGGCTGGGTGTGGTGAGTCTGGGGTTGCCCACTCTCCTCGTCCGGCTTCCCCCCCCGGGTTCCCACCTCTGCCGTCTTCGCCGCCTCTGCAGCCTGCTGCTGTGTACACTGGAGCAGAGACTGAGGGTACTGAGCCTGGGGGTGCTGAGACTGAGGGTACTGATCCTGGGGGTGCTGGGACTGAGGGTACTGAGCCTGGGGGTGCTGGGACTGAGGGTACTGAGCCTGAGGGTGCTGGGACTGAGGGTACTGAGCCTGAGGGTGCTGGGACTGAGGGTACTGAGCCTGAGGGTGCTGGGACTGAGGGTACTGAGCCTGAGGGTGCTGGGACTGAGGGTACTGAGCCTGAGGGTGCTGGGACTGAGGGTACTGAGCCTGAGAGTGCTGAGACCGAGAGTCCTGACTCTGGGGGTGCTGCGAGTTCGGGTGCTGACTCTGGGGGTGCTGCGAGTCCTTCTGGTGTTGGTGTAGTCGGAGCTCCTACCGGAGGACCTGGTACTGCTGGTGCTGGAGGTCCTGGAGCTACTGGTGCTGGAGGCACTGGCGGTGCTGCTGGTGCTGGAGGCCGTGGAGCTGCTGGTCCTGGAGGTACTGGCGGTGCTGCTGGTGCTGGAGGTCGTGGAGCTGCTGGTGCTGGAGGTACTGGAGGTGCTGCTGGTGCTGGAGGTCGTGGAGCTACTGGTGCTGGAGGTACTGGAGGTGCTGCTGGTGCTGGGGGTGCTAGAGGTACTCTTGGTGCTCGTGCTGCTGGTGCTAGAGGTGCTGGAGGAGCTGCTGGGGCTGGAGGTGCTGGAGGTGCTGGAGGTCCTGGTGGAGCTACTGGTGCTCTTCGCCACCTTCTCAGTCTTCAGCCAGGTGCTACTGGCTTCCCTGTGGCAGGTACTACTCTTCCGTTGCTGTGTCCACCGGCGGACCAGTCACAACCACCGCTGCTACCACACTCCCCACTGCCTGCTCCTCCTCTTTACACTGCGGTGTTAGAGTCCCTGACTGAGCGTCGAGAGCCTGAGACTCGTGCTTCCACCCCTGAGCGTCGAGAGCCTGACTCTAGCTTTGACCTTGAGCCTGAGCCCAGAGCTGCTATCCGTGCTCGTGTTCCTCGTGTTCGTCGTCCGCGTGCTCCGGCTGTCCCCGGCACTCACGATATGACACTCCGCCCTTCCTCTGTTCCTCAGCGTGTTGTCCTACCGTTACCTCCCGCGTCCTCTCTACCTGACGTTGCTGACCCTCCGTCTGACCTTGCTCGTGCGTCCAGTCCGACTGTTACTCGCCTTCTTGCTACGGTTGTGACGGACCCTACGTTCTCGTCTCCTGCTGCGTCTGCCCTAGTAGCTGAGCTCGTTGACTTTGCTGCTGTATACCGCCTAGACTACCTTGCGAGTCTTGTCTCTGACCCTGTCCCTGCCTGTCCTCCGTCCGTCGGGGGTGAGACTGCTCTTGGCTGTACTGCCCTTGACTGTGACGTTCTTGAGGACAGACAGGAGGAGCTGGAGTGCCTTGCTGCCGCTTCACCCCATCACGCGACCATGCTGCTTGCCCCTGAGGGAGACCCGGATGCACTTGGCATCCCCACCCCGCGCTCCTACAGGGAGGCGATTTCGGGTGAGTACTCCTCTCAGTGGCAGACAGCCATGGACGCAGAGATGGCTTCCTGGAAGTCCACAGGCACCTACGTCGACGAGGTTCCCCCACCTGGGGCGAACATCGTCAGTGGCATGTGGATTTTCAGGGTGAAGCGGCCGCCGGGTTCTCCGCCTGCCTTCAAGGCACGTTACGTTGCTCGAGGCTTCAGTCAGCGTGAGGGGGTCGACTTCTTTCAGACGTTCTCCCCCACCCCGAAGATGACCACTCTTCGGGTGTTGCTACACGTTGCAGCTCAGCGTGACTACGAGCTGCACTCCCTCGACTTCTCCACAGCTTTCTTGCAGGGTAGCCTTCACGATGCCATCTGGTTGCGCTGTCAACAGGGCTTCACTGGGTCGTTTCCTGAGGGTACCCAGTGGAGCCTCCGGCGACCGGTGTACGGCCTGCGTCAGGCGCCCGCGAGTGGCACGACACACTGAGGATGACACTTGCGGCTCTTGGGTTTGCTCCTTCGACTGCTGACCCGTCGCTGTTTCTACACACCGACACTACTCTGCCGCCGTTCTACATCCTCGTGTACGTCGACGACTTGGTTTTTGCTACTGCTGACACTAAGGCACTGGCCCTAGTGAAGGCGGAGCTGCAGGAGAGACACACCTGCACTGACCTGGGTGAGCTGCGGAGCTATCTTGGCTTGCAGATCACCCGGGACAGAGCACGCCGCACCATCACCCTGACTCAGTCACACATGGTGCAGCAGGTCCTTCAGCGCTTCGGCTTCTCGTGGTCCTCGCCACGGCCCACTCCTCTGTCTACCGGCCACTCGCTCTCAGCTCCACCTTCGGACGAGTCCGTAGAGCCGAGTGGTCCGTACACAGAGCTTCTGGGTTGCCTCATGTACCTGATGACGTGCACACGACCTGACCTCGCCTACCCTCTCAGCCTCCTGGCTCGCTACGTGGCACCCGGTAGACACCGAAAGGTGCACTTTGATGCTGTGAAGAGGGTACTGCGTTACTTGTGCAGCACATCGGGCATGGGGCTCGTGCTTGGAGGACGGGGTTCGGTGGTCCTCACAGGACACTCTGACGCTTCTTGGGCCGACGACCAGACGACTCAGCGTTCGTCACAGGGTTACACCTTCAGTCTTTGCTCTGGTTCTGTCTCGTGGAGGTCCACTCGCTCTTCTTCTGTGCTTGGTTCCAGCTGTGAGGCCGAGATCTACGCTGGGGCCATGGCTGCACAGGAGCTACGCTGGCTGACCTACCTGCTGACCGACTTGGGGGAGCGGCCTCGTTCTCCTCCAGTTCTGTACGTCGACAACAAGGCAATGCTTGCCTTGTGTCGTGAGCAAGAGTCTGGAGCACCGAACGAAGCACATTGCTCTCCGCTACTTTCTTGCGCGTGAGCTGCAGCAGCGTGGTCAGCTGCACCTTGCTTTCGTGGCCTCTCGGGCCAACACTGCTGATGTCTTCACCAAGGCCCTTGGGTCTGGTGATCATCACCGTTTCTGCACTGCTCTTGGGCTTGTGCCCACTCTGCCTCACCTGTTGGTTGCTTGACTTGCTCTTGTTGTACACTGATATATATCTTTATACCTGCATGTTTTCTCTTGCTATGTTGTGATCAGTGTACTGCCTTGCTATTATATACCTCTACATGTGAACTGGCCTTGTGGCCAGTTGCTTGTGCTCAGAATGCGTGGTGACGTTGTGATCCACCCTGAGCTGTGTTCTCTTCTGCAGGTTGGTCTTGTGACCGCTTGTTGTGTTTGCTATCCCCAACTTTGCCTATGGGGGTGTGTCAAATTACAATTGTGTCTCTAGGCTACAGTAGGGTCACTCCTTAGTGAGTACAACACTTTAGGGTTAGGTTTTCCCTACTTGTACTCATCTCTTGCCTAGTTCAATCACCCTTTCCTAGTTCTATTCTTGACAGGTGGTTCTCGAGGCTGGCCAGGGGCACCCAGCCATCTTTGGTCCGTGGTGTGATCTTTCCAGCAAGTCAAACGAGTAGAAATGTGGGCGAATGCATTGAGCGAACATTTATAGCGAAAAGACAAACGCTTCAGCGGTGCGTGCGAGCTAGCTAGTGCGATGCTGATAGCGAGGTTCGGGTTAGTCTTTAAGCGTTGGCCGCCTCGCCCAAGTCCAGCAGTGAAAGGTTTGGCAAAAGTGGCGCGTGAAGTGGCGAACACCGTTAAGCGGTAACGGGCAAAGAAACGGTTGGTCTTGCACGCGTTGCTTAGGTGCGTAGTTAGTAAGGAATCCCGAACAAATCCTTAAGGGTTCACTCTACCCGTATTATACTTATAATGACTTCTGTGCACTCTTCGATATTGACTTCCGTGCACTCGATTTACAACTCCACTTGCTGTGTCGCATCACAGATAAGAATGAGACAAAGGACCTGTCACCTTTCAGTATATTGCGGTGCGGTGCGATGTTGTGCGTGTCCGAGAGGCTCATTACGTTTGGAGGGTTTCGAGCAAAAACGCCGAAAAAGGTTTCACAACAGCCCGCACAAGTTTGTTGTGAGTCACCCGTCAGCAACTAGTCACACCAATAGGGCTTTCGATGGCTTTCGCAGCGCGCATTATTTCCATTTACCGGAGGACAGGACGTTTCCTGGCTGATTTATTACGCTCCCTTTTTCAAGGAATGGCAAATTTGACGAGAATTTCCTGTGAAATCGTAGAATCCGCATTTGAAGATGAGCAAGTCTACTGGACCTGGACCTGTCGCGCTGGTGCCGCACTCAAGCGAAATAGATGTCGTTCTTGCGACCAGCGGAGAGAGTGGCGATTTTTTCCAGTCGTGGTACGATGTCTTGAGGCCGTACCACATCATCGTGGTTCAGACGGGTCCCGAGGCATCCGCGAAGCTGAGAGCACCACCTGGACTTGATGTTGAATCGTTCACAAGGAGCGATGTCAAGCGGATGCTGGGAAACCGTTCTGCATGCATCTCTTCGAAAGACAGGTGAGCTCAGAATACTGCTGCCAAATAGGTTGCTGTCATGTAAGCTAACATTGGAGTAATTCCCTCCCTCCCCCTCTCTCCCTCTCTCCCTCCCTCTCTCCCTCTCTCCCTCCCCCTCTCTCCCTCCCCCTCCCTCTCTCCCCCGCTTCCCCTCTCCCCCGCTTCCCCTCTCCCCCGCTTCCCCTCTCCCTCTCTTCGCCTCTTCCGCCTCTTCCTCACTTCGCCTCTCCCGCTCTCGATCTTGAACAGTGCATGCCGATGCTTTGGGTGGCTTATTTCGAAGAAGAGGTTCATTTACACACTGGCCGACGACTGCTACCGTTTGAAGGGCTTTCCGGCTCCAGGATTGGAGTTGGATCCGGTGTTGAAGCACATTCAGAATCTTCAAAGACCAGCAACACCACTCCACTTTAACACTCTTTACGATCCGTTTGAGGACTCCACGGATTTTGTCCGTGGTTATCCTTTCAGGTATGTGCACGATTTCATTCTTTTTATCACTCATTCATGTAAGCTGTTCTCACGTTGGTGCATGTGTCTTGCAGTCTGCGGGAGGGTGTCAGGACTGTTATATCTCACGGCCTCTGGCTGAATAACCCCGACTACGACGCTCCGACTCAGCTTGTCAAGCCGAACGAGCGCAATCTTCGCTATGTAGACTGCGTGCAAACCATTCCCAAAGTAATACTGTTACTCACTGTTTCTGCGTTGTTCTCCAGCTTTACTACTGGGGTTGGGGGACCAACTGACATTTTGCATTTTGCAGGGTGCTTTGTTTCCTATGTCAGGATTTAACCTCGCTTTTGACCGTGAGGTCATTGGGCCCGCGATGTACTTTCCTCCCATTGGTGAAGGACAACCTTTCGGCTTTCATGATGATATGTGGGCTGGATGGTGCTCGAAGGTATGTAGCTGCTTTGAAATTTTGTAGCTGAGTTCTTTCAATATTATTTTGATGTGGGATGTTGTTTTCCAGGTTATATGCGACCATTTGCGGTATGGTGTGAAATCAGGGCTTCCCTACGTTTGGAGGCAAAAATCCGCAAATGCGTTCGCCTGCTTGAGGTAATGCTCGTCTATGCTTTTTTTTTTTATCCTGCCAAGCGCTGGCATGCTGATGTTTTCATTGCTGCAGGAAGGAGTACAAGGGCATCTTCTGGCAAGAGGAGATTGTACCATTCTTCCAATCCATGCAGCTACCTGCTGAAGCTTCAACGGTGGAGGCATGCTACCTTGAAATTGCCAAACAGGTGAGTGGAACCTTATCGTGTGTAACAGGTGGTGCTTCCTGCTTTATTTCCTGCCTTTCTTCCTGACCATTTTCCGTCCGGAACTACTTACCGTATCGTATTCCTCAGGTGAAGGAGAAGCTTGGCAAAGCAGATTCATCTCTTAACAAGCTGGCAGAGGCCATGGTTACCTGGATAGATGCATGGAAGACCATGAATTCTTCAACGCCTCCACCTGAGGTTGATCACTGAGGGTTTACGGTAGTAGTAGAGAAACAATTGAGCAACGTGTTCAGCTATACATTTGTTATACGCAACAGTAAACAGCCACATGTGCATACCTGAGACGCATGTTCGTCTTTTTGTTGTCACTTTTGCTGAAGCTGCTTTGTGGGAATACTCCTTTGATCACTTTGTAACCACAGTTTGCTAAGAGGCATTCCTGTCATGCATAGCAAGTTTAGAAGGTGCTTGACACTTCGAAGTGAATCATACCTTTACCTGATGCGCGAATCATACGGTACCTTTATGCGGTAGGTCAAAATGGGATTATATTGGAATGTTACATCCTGGTGAGCTTCTTACAATACATACTACAATAAATAGTATACAAAAGGTTCGTTTGAACTTCTCCAGGTTTATTGAATGTTGATATTCTTGGCAGCAATCGTGTAAGCTGCGTTGGTAGGATCACTGTTAACTCCAGCCCACGAGCCACCGTTGATGAAAGAAGCGTTCCATAAACTGGAGTATAAATAGACGTTCATAGAGGGAAAGCTGCTGCTCGTGGATTTCAACACCGTGCGCACGAGTTCGCCATCAATGAACCATCTGCAAAGAAAAACACGTCAGTAACGCCCAGAATAGGAACGTTAAGAACAGCACGACAAGAACATTTGCTCACTGAATCTTGTCATCGTCGTATGTAATGGCATAGGTATGGAAGTTCTGGCTGGCGTCAAATCCTAGGTCAACGACCACCTCGTGTCCACCAACTCTGACAAAAAAGTTAACATAACAAGTCATTGCATAGAATAGAAAATGGAAAAAAGCGAACACTTTAAGAAAAGGAAATTACCCATTGACATAGTAGTTTGTCTGAACCTGCATGTTGTCCTTGCCAAGCCATTCAAAGTCAATCTCATCTTGCGTTGTGCTTCCTTCGAGTGAGGACAAGTAGAAGGATGACACAATGCCGCTCGTCGCACCACTAGGAATCATCACGTCCCCTGAGAATGTTGTTCCTGTCGGATAACGTGATGAAGATCGCACACGAGCAGCTGCCACGCACCCGGGTAATGTTAGTGAGCATGAGTAAGTGATCCGGGAATACGATTTAAAAATGCGTACTTCCTGAGTCGTCCTCAAAAATGTAAAATCCGCGTCCGTCTGCATCTATGGACATATGATCCTCGACCCCAGCATCAAACACCATGGATGGCCCAGAGCTCATAACGCGGCTTGTTGGTGTAAGTTCAACTTTCTTGTGGTTCTTGATCTTGTGTCGTTTAGCTGATACCCTGTATAGAAAGGTTAGACCGGAAGAAGCATGAAGCAAAGCAATTTTGAGGTTCAAGAAGTTACCCTAGATTCGAGAAGGATACATGAAGGCAAATAATTATCGCCACGGTCAAAATGCAGAAGCCGAATCTGAGAGCCATTGTAGTAATCTGATGGTGGAACCAGTTGAGTTTCAGGTAGGAGAAATGGGGGGGTTGATCACAATGGTTAGAAATCCCTGAGTCGAGCATTTGTAGTTCTTGGTTTGGAACTTCGTCGCCGCGCTTCGCACACAAGATGCGTCGATAAAAGCAGTTAGCACACTCGTACAAAACAGTTCCATTTTGTACACATACGCAACATGTTGGCACACTCTATAATTGGAACTAAAGGTTTATATATTATTATCTAGTACAATTTATCAATTTATTTCAGCACATGTTTATTTCCATATCATCCATGCCGCACTAAAAAAGTGGTTCAAAAGAAGACAATAGATATTTGAAACGCCGATCCACATGACTTCACTCATCACATCATGCCCTATGTTATCAGGATAAATTATCCAGAATTTCCTGAATTCAGGATAGGTGTTGTGGGTCTGTCCTGAAAAAACAGCATTAGGGAAATACTTGTCCTGTAAATTCAGTATAGTGGTTATGTAGCGTACTGACAATTCAGTATAACGGTGTAGGTTCAGCCCTGATGATTCAGGATAGTGTCGAATCGAGCACTGAAGCGAGATGTACTACGAATTTTTTTTTCCGGGCCAAGTGTACCCACTCACCGACATTCGCTTCGCGCCCGCGACGAAAGTATGGAGCCAACGGGAATCGAGCTGGCGCCCTCTTGTGTACCAGGCCGACGCTTTAGTCGCTACACCACTTTGTGATGCCACATTACCTACAATAGCACTGACAGATCAGGGTACCTTACCATGTGTAGCCCTGATGAATCAGGGCAAAATCTGCTTTTCTACTAAACAGCCCTGATGCATCAGTGTAGCCTACAATGAATCTGAGGGCCTGCATCACATGTACCTTTTTAATCGTCAAACACTTTCACGCATTAAGTTGTGCCCACATAGTGACATTTAGTTATGTTGCATCAGCTGTGGGTGGAGCGGTGTGAAGGAGCTTTCCGTGGCTGTAAATTCCGCACGAGGCGGGTATTGCGGAGGATTGAAACGGCTTTGCGTATGCATGTGAACATCTACGTGCGGGCCTCGGCGAGGAAGTTGCAACAAAAGGGGAAGAAGCAGCAAGCCAGATGTCAGAATAAGGAAACATGAATGATTGTATTAGGGTTTGGGAGCAATACAAATAGGCAACCCTAGAAGTGTTGTACCCTATATGGGCTTACCCCACTACAGCCTACAGACATGCAATTCTATTTTGACACACCCCCATAGACAAAGTGGGGGATAACAAGAACAACCAATGGTCACAAGACCAGTCAAGCAAGAGAACAAAGCAAAGCAAAGCTCAGGGTGGATCTCAAGATCACCACGCATTCTGAGCACAAGCAAGCGGCCACAAGGCCAGTTCACATGCAGAGTTTATGTCAAACATCATACATGTTCATATTGTATAGGCTATAGTGGGTTTAGCCTTAGGGGGTACAACATTACTAGGGTTTCCTACTTGTATCACCCTGCTGCCTAGTTTCATCCATTCTCGTTCAGCTCTACATTCTAATATGGTATCCGACGCCTAGGTCAGGACCTAGGACCGACGTTGGTTAGGGCCCACCGTTCCGCCGCGCCCTTGCGCGACCGTGTCTGATAGTACCTCGCGCCGTCGAGCGCCCTTCCTAGCGCCGTCGAGCGCCCTTCCTAGCGCCGTCGAGCGCCCTTCCTAGCGCCGTCGAGCGCCCTTCCTAGCGCCGTCGAGCGCCCCTTCTAGCGCCGTCGAGCGCCCTTACTAGCGCCGTCGCCCCTTCTAGCGCCGTCGTGCGCCCCTACCCGCGCCCTCGAGTGCCTACCTACTCGCGCCCTCGAGCGCCACCCTGCCGCCCTGCCCTGCAGGCCGCGCGCGGGCCTCCTCTGCACCCGCGCAGCCGCCCCTGGACCCCGAGGCGCGGCCCCTGGACCCCGCGACGCGTCGCCCTGCTCGTCGCGACGCCTCTGCGGGACCCCGGCGTCGCCCCTGCCTCGTCGCGACGCCCCTACGGGACCCGCGCGTCGCCCCTGCCTCGTCGCGACGACCCTGCGGGACCCGCGCGTCGCCCCCGCCTCGTCGCGGCGCTTCTGCGGGACCCACGCGCGTCGCCCCTGCCTCGTCGCGACGCCCCCGCGCGACCCGCGCGTCTCCACCGGGACCCGCGCGCGTCGCCCCTGCCTCGTCGCGACGCCCCCGCGCGACCCGCGCGTCGCCACTGGGACCCGCGCGGAGTCGCCTCTGCTCGCCGCAGCGCCCTGCCCTACCCCGCGCCCGCCCTTGGGACGGCCGCCCCTGGCCCCTGGAGCAGCCGCCACTGCAGCAGCCGCCCCTGGCCCCTGGAGCAACCGCACCTACAGCCGCCCCTGGACCCTGGAGCAGCCGCCCCTGGCCACCCGGAGCAGCCGCCACTGCGGGAGCCGCCCCTGGCCCCTGGAGCAGCTGCCGTCGCGGCCCGGCCCCGCCCTGCAGCAGATGCCGCGGAGCTCCCTGCCGCGGCCCGGCCCGGCCCTACAGCTGTAGCGGCCCCGCTGTCGCCGCCGTCTTGCGCATGCCCTTCCCACCACTAGTGAGCACTGCCCTGCCCGCGCTGCTACCGCTGCTACTGCTGCTACTGCTTTTACTACTCCAGCTGCTACTGCTGCTACTGCTTTTACTGCTCCTGCTGCTACTGCTGCTCCTGGCGTGGCCAGATGCAGCTCCACGGCCGTCCGCGTGTGTCCCTCACGCCCCAGCAGCTTCGTGAGTGGTACGCCAGTTGGGGTTGTCGGGGTGGCCGTAGTGGGTGTCGTCCTGGAGTGGGTAGTTCGGGAGCTTCTTGTAGTGGCCCGGTGCAGCAGCAGCGTCGTCCGCGCGAGCCTCTTTCGCCCCAGCAGCTTCGTGAGTGGTACGCTCAGAGTAGAGGGTCGCTGAGTACTGCTCGCTGCCCGTACGTTATTAGCACGGGTGCCCGGACTGGTCAGCCTTGCGGGACGCGTGGTCACACAGAGTCCCACTGCTTCGCCCGTCTGAGCGACGCTTGGCGTACAGAGTTTGGCGACGACGCTGAGCTCCCCGACTGGGTGGAGCTACGTAGGCAGAGGGTAGATATCTTTGCTCTTGACTATGATGCTATCCTCACTGCCATGTATGCATTGTCTACTAGTGCTGAGGGTGCCTGTCACCTGTGTGTGCCGCCTGACCCCGGTATCCAGTCTGCTGCTCTAGGTACTGGTGAGGCTGCTGCTCTAGGTGCTAGTGTGTCTACTGCCCCAGGTCCTGGTGAGGCTGCTGCTCTAGGTGCTAGTGAGTCTGCTGCTCCAGGTGCTCGGGCGTCTGCGTCTGCTGGTACTGCGTCTACTGAGGCACTGCACACCTTCACACTGGACTCGGGTGCTTCCCGCTGCTTCTTTCGTGACCGCACTGTCCTTGAGCAGCTAGCTCGACCTGTTGCTGTCTCCCTGGCTGACCCCTCCGGGGGCCCGGTCCTTGCGACCCCCTCCACTGTCCTCCCTTGTCCTGCGGTCCCGTCCGGCACCCTGTCAGGTCTCTACCTCCCCTCGTTCTCTACGAACTTGGTGGCGGGCTCTGCTCTCCAGGACGGGGGTGTTGACCAGTTCACCCCTGCCCACGAGCGCGTGACCCACTGCACGTGTGCTCGGACGGGTCGCCACCTGGCTACCTTCACTCGGCAGTCGGGGTCGGACCTGTACACACTGACCACTGAGTCCCCTCAGGTAGCTGCGTCTGCGTCTGCGTCAGGTCAGCTGTCGGCCCCCTGCTCGTGTCGC